>JANBXA010000651.1:9922500-10292500 GCA_030556225.1 Cricetiscus sungorus | reverse complement strand
GAGGACACACCTGGGACAGGTGAACCCGGTGGGCCCTCACCCAGGCCATGCTCAAGCTCAACAAATACCTGGGAAGTGGGGCCCTACTTCCTGCTTCCTATGCCCCCCCCCAGCTTCTTTTTTACTACAGCTTCTCTTGGAAGATTCCCGGGGAGCCAAGAAGTAAATAGTAATCATATTCAGACACCCTAGGTTAAGTGTGACTGAAGCACACGAAACACCTGTTTTTATAGAGCACCCCAACACACCTGTGGTTTTATGAGGCTGAGTGATAAAGGGGGCTGTAAAGTCACAGGGGCAATGTCCTGCTATTTAAATAGAGCCTTCCTCTGGGAGTGGCAAGTGATCTCCAGCTGAGATTTGACTGACTTGATGATTACTTGCATTAGGAATGTTGAGCATAGAGCCTTAAGTGCACTCAGAATAAGTGGGATAGCAGACTTGGGAGCTGGACTGCTTGAGTTCAAAAGTTTCAGCTTAATTCGATTTCTAGCTGTGTGGCATAATAGTTCAGGCCCTCGATTTTTCTTACCTATTAAAGATATATGTGTGTGTGTGTGTGTGTGTGAATATATTAGTATGTATTAATATATGTATACATGTTTGAATATATGCATACACACATATGTATATATGATAACTAAAATAGCTTGTAAACACAATGTACATGTTTAGATGCTTTTATTTTTCCTATATGTGTATCTCTGATAAGTAAGTACTTTCATTCATACAAAAACATTTACGCTGGGCAGTGGTGGCACACACCTTCAATCCCAACCCTCGGGAGGCATAGGCAGGTAGATCTCTGAGTTTGAGGCCAGCCTGGTCTACAAAGTGAGTTCCAGGACAGCCAGGTCTACACAGAAAAACCCTGTCTCAAAACAACAACAAGCAAAAAGCAAAAATGAATAAATAAATAAAAGCCATTCACACGTTGTTAATATTTTCAAAGAGCTAGGTGGAAAAGCACTGTAATGAATCAGTCCATGCTTGTATTTGGAAACCGGAAACTTCAACCTGGTTAAATGAATTGAAGTTCTGAGGCCAGGAGAAAGCTTTAAAAATCACCTGACTCACTTCCTTTTTCAGGGAGGAGGGTCTTCCTGCCCATGCTTTTTTACTAGCCTTTAGTTGCTGGCAGAAAGGGCACAGAGCTCAAGTTCATTGCGGTGAGCCCCAGATTTTACAGAGAGGTACCATTTGAAAGGATGTGGGTGGGTCTGGCCTGAGGGTATGGGATACCCTTTTCTCACCCTACCAGACTCAAGGAGACCCAGGGCTCTAGAGGGATAGTCAAACAAGCACACACACACACACACACACACACACACACACACACACACACACACACACACACACACACACACACACTTTACACCTTTCTGGCTGGCTCCTCCATCTAATTTATGGCCTCACTGGGACACATGGAGGACAAGAGACACTGCTGTTGGTAGTTAGTCCATGAGACTGGTAGAGCCTGGAACACATGCTTGTCCTTGTTTCTGTGGCCTCTGACTGTATTTGTATGTACTAATTTGTTTGTTCACCTGCTCGTTCAGCCATGTGGATGCCTTCTGGTGGTTCCTGTTTGACTCGGTAGGAATTGATGTCTTTGATCCACCGTCCACCAAAGAGCAAGCTCCAGGTTTTTGTTGTTGTTGTTGTTGCTTGTTTGTTTTATTTGTGATAGGGTCTCTCGAAGCCCAAACTAGCCTTGGACTCTAGATCCTCTCCTCTTCAAGTGCTGGGATTGCAGGCACATGACCCCATGTCAAGCTGAACATTCGTCACACATAGGACTTGGGAAAGGGATGGAAGCTCAAAGACCTGTGTGATTTCCATCTGTTTTGCTGGACTTGGTTGCATCTTGGATAGAGTCAGTGTGCCCAGGACACCCCCCTCACCACTGGTTAGTTTGCTTCCTGGGATGGCTACAGCATAATAATCCTACCACTTTGTATCTACTAGCCCTGGCTGGGAAGGTCCATTTTCCTTCCATGTGTGCATATTAAGAAGGCAGGTGCTACATGCAAATCTCAGGCCATTATTCAGTGGCTGGGGTAAGCCACAAAGAATCAAAGAAGGCTTTCCCACCTGAAATATGTGCCCTGTGAGCCTTGAACTCAACAAGTCTTGAATAGTTAAGAAAGCGCAATTATTTTCTGAACAGGTCAACGACAAAGGTTATGCATAGTTAATTTCATAAAAAAAAAAAAAAACAGACAAGAAAGACATGGAAAATGGCTCCTTTGCTTGTGTAGTCATCTATGTACCTATTTAATGATTAATACTAGCTTGTGGGCTATTGTTTGATGTGGCCTCTGCTGGTTTGAACAGGAGAATACTGATTCACTCTTTAGGCATTTAGGAATCACAAGTGTTTACCTTGAGACAATAAAGGAAGGGGGGGCGTACAATAACACCCTCATATGCCAAGTGCTTTGACTAAAAGCTGGTGATAACATAGAATCTTAGGGGCTGAGAGCCCCATGTAAGGCCTGATGCTTTCTCGCTCAGAACAATATTGTGTGGAATGACCTGGACTCAGGGTCTTGAGTGTTACAGATTTTCCCCTTTCACTGATGATAGATTTGAGGTAACTTTTCACTCATTCCCGAGGTTGGTGCATTCATCATCTCTTGCCAGTCGTCTGCAAGAGATTCTAGTCTCTATTTCTGTCTCTCTGTCTCCCTCTCTCCTATGTGTTTTGTGAACGAAAGTATGCACATGTGCATGCAGAGAGGCCAATGACCATTGTTGGGTTGGGTTGTTTTTCTCTATTCCCTCTCAGCCTTGTGTGTGTGTGTGTGTGTGTGTGTGTGTGTGTGTGTGTGTGTGTGTTTTGTTTTTGAGATAGGATCTCTCACTGGACCTCCAGCACACTGATTCAGCTAGAGCTGGACTGGCTGACCACCCAGCCTCTGGGACCCTTCTGTCTCTGCTTCCCAGTGCTGGGGTTATAGTTACACGTGTGATGGGGACCCCCAACTCAGGTCCTCATGTTTGCATAGCAGGCACTTACATACTGAGTCACCTCTCCAAGCTTCATGGGAATCTCTTGTCTTTATTATGGGGAGGCTCCAGGGAAGGGTAGAAGCCAGACAGGAAGTGGGACTGAGAAGGGGACTGAGAAGTGGGACTTGTCTGAGAGAGCCTGATTCTAGAGGAAGAGTCTAGGTATGGAGTGATGGCACAGAGACTGCCCAGAGAAATCAAATGGGAGAGGCATGGATTTAACCATGTGCTGTGGAAGGGCCATCCACAACAGACATCCCATGAACACCTAGGGAGCAGCTTTCTGCAGTGAGCAGGTACAGAGGCAGGGATATGTCTGCATGCTCTAAAACCCCAGAAGCCAGGAGGGAGAGTACAGGAAGGTATGGTGGCCCAGAGTTTAACTACCTAAGCAAATGGTTCTCATAGGGTGCTTTATCAAGTAAGAGTGTGTGTGTGTGTGTGTGTGTGTGTGTGTGTGTGTGTGTGTGTGTGTGTGTGTGTTTTCAGTGCTGGGATAAAACCTAGAATCTTTGGCATGCTAAGAACAGGTTCTACCACTGGGCCACACGTTTGCTATCTGCTTTGGCTTTTTTTTTTTTTTTTTTAATGTGTAAGCCTATTTTGGCTTATTTATTATTATTAATTATTATTATTATTTTATGTGCATTGGTGTCTTGCCTGAATATGTGTTTGTGTCTGTTGCTCTTGGATCCCCTAGGACTAGAGTTACAGACAGTTGTTAGCTGCCATGTGGGTGCTGGGAATTGAACCCAGGTCCTCTAGAAGAGCAGTCAGTGCTCTTGGCCTCTGAGCCATCTCTCTAGACCGTTTCAGCATTTTAAAGGGTCCCTGTGGTTACTCTAAGGTAGACAGAGATGGAGGCAAGGAGACCATATATGACACGGTGGTGTTGGCCTAGGTCTGGACCATAACAGTAGCTGGAAAGTGATTGGACTGGGATATACTAGGAAAGTAAAGTGAGCACGGCTGCAAGGCCTCCCAGGTGGCCAGATGTGTGTCCTCCATCCTGCTCATGGTGTGTGGCTTTGGTAGGCTTGCTACCACTCCCAGCTTCAACTCTATTGCCCTTCATTGAAGCCTAACATAATCTGTACACTTTGGATAACTCCACACAGATCATAGTTCCTTTAATATAAAATCCATATCTCTGCCTCTCCCTCTGCCCAACCCTTTAAGTAAAATGCAATTTCCGAGTTTCCTTTGCTGTTACACTTTGTACCCTGGACAGGGGCGGGTGGGGAGGAGAGACCACGTTGTAGCCTGTGACGAGAAGATAAATGGTTTAATTTCAAATAAATGCACATTTATAGACACTTTTAAGCGTTTCAATAGACAAAAACACGTGGAAAATGGCCCTACAGCAGGGCAGTGGTACCTCACACTTTTGATCCCAGCACTCAGGAGGCAGAGGCAGGTAGATCTCCAAGTTCTAGGCCAGCTTGGACTATAGATCAAGTTCCATTGACAGCTGCCAAAGATGCACAGAGAAACCCTGTCTCTAAAAACAAGATCAGAAAGGAAGGAAGGAAGGAAGGAAAGAAGGAAGAAAGGAAGGGAGACACCCCTGCTGTCTGAGCTGTAGTCTTGTGTCCCTCATAGGCCTATGCAGGGATTGCTATGGGCAGTTGTGGAAGTTAAGTTCCCAGCTCCATGCTAGTCCCCACGCAGAGCAGCCAGCTGTGGTGTGGGCTTCCTGGTGTTCCTATCACCGTCCTTGGCTCTGACCATCTAGTGGTATCACACATGAGTGGAGCTGGAGTATTTGCTGTCACCCTGCTTGGCTTGGGTCTGTGACCCCAGAGAGAAACTTATCATTGAGATTCCCCAGGTTGGCCATTGTCTCCTCACTCTCTCAGAATCGGCGGGCTGGAAACAAGAACATATCCTAAAGGTCCTCGGGCCCCGCAGCGTGAGGGAAATTTCAGGGGAACTTTGTTATGTCTCCTGCTCCTCTGCACATCTGACAACTTGCAGTGCTCACCTGAAAGGCAGTCCCCCCTCCACCTTTCCCGTGGGAATTCAGTGCAGCCACTGTAACCCCTGAACTCTGGGCCACTGCCAGCAGCTCTCAAGACTTTCTCTTGTGCGATCACAGTGACATGATGTCATTTTTATTGAGGCAAGATTAGACTTTTTTTTTTTTTTTTTTTGAAAAACATTTCAGAAGTGTGTTTCACATGATCTCTGGTCCTTGCTTAAGAACACAGAACTGCCGATTTCAATTGAATTCAGCTTTTATCACCAAAAGAAGGTTGAGAGAGAGGAGAGGGGAGGAGGAGGAGGAGGAGAGAGAAAGAGAGAGAGAGAGAGAGAGAGAGAGAGAGAGAGAGAGAGAGAGAGAGAGATCACCACTCCTTCTGTGTCACCATTATGATTAATAAGACGTCAGGAAGCTGGGGACCTGCCCAATGGTGCTTGATGACAAACAGACCCAAGTGTTCTTGTGCCACAGCCAGAGAGCGATGCAACCTAGTGTCAGTCACAGTAGTCCCCAAAGTGTCACACGGGCTGCTGACCTGCTGGGATATGGCAAAACTAACTCAGAAGCGTTTTTGAATTCTGATTTAAAAATTATTCTTCTGTCCGGTGGTGGTAGCGGTGCCCTCAGGAGGCAGAGGTAGGCAGATCTCTGGGTTCGAGACCAGCCTGGTCTACAGAATGAGTTCCATGATCCCAGATTACACAGAAAAACCTTGTCTCGAAAAACGGAACCAAACTAAACCAAAACCACTACATGACAGTAGAGCCTCATAGTGGGAATACTGTTTACAAATATTATGAGCATTTAATTAAGAGCCACCTCCTGACCACTAATAGTCTGACCTCCACAATACCCTGAGGAGTGGGAGTGTGTGTGTGTAGGGGGTATGTGTGCCGTCATTTTACATGGCAGCTGGCATGTTATAGGAGTGCCAGCAGGGTTTTTGAATGAATGCTGAGCAAGACCCTAATTTATAGCTATTGAAACAGGCTCAAGAATAATCAAGTGATAAGTCCCAAGTCTTCTAGTCATTAGCAGAGCCTCACCTTGAGCTCAGATGTCCTGAGAATACACACACCAGAGTCAGGAGTCACCAGGGGACCACCCTCTGGAGATTTCTCCCCTTGACTGTCAGGAAAGGGCTCCAGACTCTACTGGCATGAACTCTACAGTGAGTTTTTGCAGAACAATTTACAGGGGTCAGGGTTTAGGCTGACTTCAGGTAGGGCAGGACATCTCACAAAGTGTCCCTGCTTCCTCCAACTGTTCTCCCAGGAGTAACATTGGTTGGATTAAGGCCATTAATACTAGGTACAGAATTTTAAAATGGCCCCTGAATTTTAAAATGGTCAGCTGAAGTACACTGGAGTTTGTTGCATAGAATTCTATGCAAAAAGAAAAAAAAGAAAAGGAATTTTACGCACTTCCCCTCATTCCCAAACCAGAAACAGTTATACAGATTAAAAACAAACAGAAACAGCTGGGCTGGGTGTGCTGGCCCAGGCTTTTGGTCTCCATACTTGGGAGGCAGAAGCAAGTGGATCTGACTGAAGACAAACCCCAGGCTCTAGGACCATTTCTTTCTCTCCTCTGGAGAGAGGCTGCCGCTGACTATGGGAGTGGCTTAGCAGGCTTTGTCTGGGCAGAGGCAGCCTTGGGAAGTTGGTCTCTGTCTTACCTCTAAGCCAGGGAAAACCCTCAAAGCCCCTTCCCAGCCTCCTGAGACTGGGAATGGAGGAGACAGAATTACAAGTCATGCTCTGGGCTTAGGTTGGATCCACTGAGGCAGTGTTGGGGACAGTAGGAAAGGGTAGATGGGCTGGTTGCAAGGGGGAAATCTGTGGCATGAATGTCCACCTATTTTTAACATTCATTAGTTTTTTTTTTTAATTTAATGCATATGGATGCATAGTTTTGTGTGCTTTGTGTGTGTGTGTTTGGTACCCAAGGAGGATGGAAGATGGTGTCAGAGCCCTTGATACTGCAGTTACAGATGGCTGCAAGCGGCCATGTGGGGTACTGGGAACTCAACCCAGGTCCTCTGAAAGAGCAGCAGTGCTGAGCCATCTCTCCAGCCCTGTGTTAAAAAAAAAAAAAGTTTTGTATATATGTGTGTATGTGTATGCACATGCATGTATGCATGCCACAATTCATGTGTAAGAGAGTAGAGGGCAACTTGAAAAATTAGTTCACTCCTTACTGTGTGGATAGAACTTTGGTTGTTAGGCTTGTCAACAAGTGCTAGCCACTAGAGTGATGGATCCACAGTTAAGAGCACTGGCTGCTCTTCCAGAGGATTGGGGTTCAATTCCCAGCACCCACATGGTAGCTTACAACTATCTGTAACTCCAGTTCCAGGGGATCTGACACCTTCCCACCAATGCACATAAAATAAAGTTAAATAAATTAATAGAAGTATATCAAAAGGGCCGGGCAGTGGTGGTGCACTTCTTTAACGCTAGTACTCAGGAGGCAGAGGCAGGCGGATCCCTGTGAGGACAGCCTGGTCTACAGAGTAAGTTCCAGGTTAGCCAGGGCTGTCACACAGAGAAACCCTGTCTCAGAAAACAACAAAAACAAAACAACAACAACAACAAAAACCAAGTGCCCTTTATCTTTGGGGTCATCTTGCTGCATCCTCAACATCCACTTTCTTTTCTGTTGCCCCAAGAATATGTGTGGAGAATTTTACCAAGGAAAAGAAAGAGGACCTGAGTTCCAGACCTGTCCCTGCCCATTCTTTTCTTCCCTTTGGTTTTTTGAGACAGGGTTTCCCTGTGGCTCTGGAAGCTGTCCTGGAACTAGCTCTTGTAGACCAGGCTGGCCTTGAACTCACAAAGACCGCTGGCCTCTGCCTCCCGAGTGCTGGGATTAAAGTTGTGTGCCACCACTGCCTGGTGGCCCCTGCATATATTCTTTCACCTTGTATGTCTCTGGTAAGGTAGACACTGTGAGGAGAGGTAGAAACGGGTAGACTGTCAACGTGACAGGGCTGAGGAATACCTAGAAGATTGGTAAAGCACATATCTTGAGGTGGTTATAGCACACCTCTGAGGGTGTCTGTGATTTGCTTCCAGAGGCAATTAGATCATGAGGGTTCTGACCTAATGGATGGATTAACGTGATGGTATTATTGACAGATGGTGAAGGTAGGAGGTGGGACCTACTTAGATGAATTAGGTCACTGAGGGTGTGTGGGCCTGGCCCAGTAGTGAACTCTTTTTCTCAGCTTCCTGACTGCGTGGTGTCACACCTTTCCTACCACAATGGACTGAATCTTCTGAAACTGAGCCCAAGTAAATCTTTGCTCTTCTAAATTGTTTTCTCAGGTGTTTTGGTCACAGTGACTCAAAAGTGCCTAATACAGCAGTCTAGTGTTTCCCTTTTAGCCACACCTGGAGAAGTCGCCTCCTGGCCAGCGTGGGAGAGGGCCCACAGGTGGTGCAAGCCCTCTCACTTCCTATCAACCTTTTGGCTAATCACTCATTGCACACTATCTTCATAGGCTTTTGGTCCGAGGGACTGAAACCATGGCTTTGCACGTGCTAGGCAAATGCTCTACCCTTGAGCTCCATCCCCAAACCCAAGCCTCACTGATTTTCACATTGAAAATGAAAATCCTCAATTAGGATACTCTCAAACAAACCAACAAACAAAACCTCCAAACCAACTAACCAACCAAACAAACAAAACCACTCTTCAGCTTGAGAGCCCCTCCCCCCCTTCTGCTGTCTGGACTTTAGGGCAGTATGCCATTTTCCATGTAGTGTGTTGTTCTTTAACCACTAGGCATTTGTTTTTCTCCTTGCACAACACAAACTCATATATGAGTACGAAGGAGGCTTGGGACAGAGCACCTGGCCCCAAACTGCCCAGATGTCACCTGCATTCAGTAGGATAAAGAATTCCAAAATGACTGTCTTCTAATATTCTCCTCCCAGTGGCAGAGGTACCGTCTTCGCCTCTCTAGCCCACAGCTGGTGTATCTGATTCAGTAAATCATTCTGGAAGAACATGTGAAGCTTGCTCCTCTCTTAGGAAGGCAGAGTTAGCTTTGCTTATGGAAAAGGTTGATGGGAGCTACCAGGAGCCCAGGCATGCTGTTTTCTTTTGATCTGATTATAGCCGTGGGGGTTGAATTGTGTCCCCTACATCGATCTTCATTCCTTACCCTCTGCACCTCAAAAGATGGCCTTATTTGATAACAGTCATTAGTTAAGGTAAAACTCGATTGTGAAATAGAGTGGACCCTTAAACAATAGGACTGCTATCACAAAGCTAGTGGTTACCTATGCACAAGGAGAGGGTATCAAGGGAGAAGAACTAGGAAGGAACTAGACAGGCCCCATGGAAGCCATCCTAGTCATAGGACAATAGAGGCAGACGCTGGAGCCGTACACCTGCTGGCCACACATTGTTGGTCCCCAGTGGAGAGGAAGAAGCCATCTGGATTCTCCCTGTGGGGATCCAGGCAGAGTACAGCCCTGCTCACACCTTGGTTTTGGACTTTCGTCCTCCAGACCTTTGAGAAATGATTCTGTTACTTTAAGACAGTTTGAGGCTCTTCACGACAGCTATGAGCAGCTACCATATTCCTGCCCCTAATGACTGAGCTGCAGTCACTGAGGCCAGAGGAGGTTACCAAGTGTTCTCTGTCACTCCCGCTTATTTCTTTTGAAGCAGGGTCTCTCTCTGAACCTGGAGTTTGCAAGATTTTTTTCTTGACTGTTTCCATCCCTGCTCCCCACCCCCGTCCCCGCCCCAATTCTTCCAGTTCTAATCCAGTGACTTCACCTTCCTTGATTGGGGTTACAGTCATTGTATCAACCATTCCTGGCTTGCTAAAAGGGTGCTGACATTGGAACTCTACTTCCCCTGAGTGAATAGCAAGCACTCTTCACTGCTGAGTCATCTCTCTAGCCCCCACCTATTCTTTCCTTGCTTTGTTTGTTTGGGAGACAGAATCTTATTATGCCTGGCCTGGGGCCTGCTGTGTAGACCAGACTGGCCTTAAACCCTCACAGATGTCCTATGTCTCAGTCTCCAAAGTGCTGGGATTAGAGGCCTGTGTGCCACCGCTCCCAGTTCCTACCAGTTCCTCCCAGTTCTTTTAAAAAGAAAAGGGTGTGGTGGGGGGCACATCTTTAATCTGAATACTCTGGAAGCAGAGGCAGCAGGATCTCCATGAGTTCAAGGCCAGCCTAGTCTACATAAATAATTCAAGGATAGCCAGGGTTACATAGAGAGTCCCTGTCTAAATTAAAACAGCAGCAGCAACAACAACAAGCAACCAACACCAGCACTCACAAAAATAAGTTTTATATGAACTCGCTGCTTCCTTAGATGTCTGTGGGGGATGGGGGTGGGGGTGGAGTTGCCTTCTCTCGAGGACCCAGGCTTGATTGAGTCACATAGAACTCAGAATCCTCTTTCCCTGCAGAGGTGGTGTCTGTGGCCTCTGAACACATTTCTGGCATGCTGTTCCACGGCCCATTCCCCCGGGGGCAGACTTCCAGCACTGGTTCTCCTTGGGTGACCTTGATCAAACCCACAGTCTGGTCTGCCTGCCGGGAAGCAGGTTGCTCTCCCTCCCTCCCTCCCCAGAGAGATTCAGGAATTTGGAGGACCAGCCTTGTTTCTGGTTATTGAATAACTGGCAGGGCATCAGATGTCAGGGCTGAGGAAACAGAAGGGCCTACCTGTTGCACCACATGACCTCATGGCCCGAGCTGTTCTCAGGGTGTCGGCTTGCACTGTTTGTCAGTGCTTCTTTCATCACAAACACAGCTTACATCATGCTGTATTAAACACCTATCCTGCCCATTGTCACTCTGCTAATGTCAGACTTGAGAAGGGAAAACGTGAACTGAGAAAGAATGAACAGGTGTATTGCATCTGAATCCCACACCCGGCTCTTTCGTTCCTGGATCTCCAGCTCAGGGCTTCCCTGAAGAGAAGAGCAAACCATCTGTCTGTCCCTGTCCCCTCAAGATCTCCACCTGGCCGTCTGCAGCTGCAGACTGTGCCTTCAGCTGAGCAGCCACTATGGCTTTGGACCACATCTCTGGCCCTTAGCCCACACCGAGAGGCACTTTTCATACTGGATCTTGAACTCCTGAGCACAGAAGGACTAGAAGAAATCTTGGTTAGCCAGTTAGAACTGGATGAACTGGGGAGAATGGAAAGGGAAGTAAGGTTCTGTGAGATGTTACGTCTCTTCATGGACTCACTCAGTTCTTCATTAATTCAGCCATGTCCTCAGCAGCCATTTGTTAACAGCTGCTCTGGGCCACACATCTGGGAAAAGATGGCCATTAGCATCAGTTTGACTGTGCACAAGTCTGTCCAGAAGGTCGGGAGAGTCAAGGCAAGAAAAAAACAAAAACAAAACCTTGATTTGCAGTCTGGGACGCAGGAAGGAGAGCTTGGGGGCGTGGTGAAGACAGCAGTCCCCAAGGCACCAGCTTAGGCTCTTTGATCACCTGGACAGAGTGTCTCAGCCCCCCAAGAGAGCAGGAGGCAGGTCTGCACAGTTCTACAGCCCAGAACAATGTGACAGCAGGGTCACTGCTGATGAGCCCTCGCTGTAGTGTACTTTAAGTGTTTTAGAATCAAGAGAGAAGTCTAATAAGGATATTAATTCCACCATGAGGTCCTCTCCAAACTCATCTAAGCCTACCCCCAACACACACACACACACACACACACACACACACACACACACACACACACACACACACACACACACGAGTTCACCCAATTGCAGGGAGTTTGATAAAATGTTGACTCTGAACTTCTTCCTGAATCAGCCTATGGAATGCTCTGGAGAATCTGCTTTTGGGTTGTTAGCTATGCTGAAGTTGGAGAAGGATACAGCATCGATAGGTTGCTGTAGACTGCCATATGGTAACAGCTGTCTCCAGTGATAGTGGGAGCCAGAGAAAGTGAGCGCACTCAAGCATGGAGGTCTGGGTCTGCACTCCACCTTTGTGACATCACTAAGACACAAGACCTTGGCTGATGGAGAGCTGAGTAAAAGGTGGTCGATGACATATCTTTGCAGAATTTGTGGAAAGAACCCACATTTCATGTCTTAATCTATTTTAAAACTCTATGGACTCTCTCATTTGAAAAAAAATAAAATGGATATTTTTTGATGTAGTGTGGCATATGTTGGGCCCATATCCTCCCACTGAACTCTACCTCTAGCCCATCTTCCTGTTTGTTTCTAAGCAGTCATCTCATAAAGAAATTTAAAGGCTGGGTGGTGGTGGCACAGACCTTTAATCCCAGTACTCGGGAGACAGAGGCAGATGGATCTCTGTGAGTTCCAGGCCAGCCTGGTCTACAGAGTGAATTCCAGGACAACCAGGGTTATACAGAGAAACCCTGGAGAGAAAGAGAGAGGGAGAGACAGAGAGAGAGAGAGAGAGAGAGAGAGAGAGAGAGAGAGAGAGAGAGACAGAGAGAGAGAGGGAGAGAGAGACAGAGAGAGAGGGAGAGAGAGACACACATACACACACAGAGAGAGAGAGAGGGAGAGAGAGAGACAGAGAGAGAGGGAGAGACAGAGAGACAGAGAGAGAGACAACACACACACACACACACACACAGAGAGAGAGAGAGAGAGAGAGAGAGAGAGAGAGAGAGAGAGAGAGAGAGAGACAGAGAGAGAGCTCATTTGGTAAGAATCTTGCTGCCTCACAAGTCTTAGGACCTGAGTTCAGCCCTAGCATGGATGTAAAGAGCTGGGCACAGGGGCATGCACTTGAAATCTCAGGGCTGATGAGGCAGATTCTCACTGACCAGCCAGTCTAGCTGAAATGATGGGACCAGACTCAGTCAGAGGCGATCCTATCTCAAAATCAACCAAACAAACAACAAACCAGCCGACCAATAATGTGCACAGGTGGTGAGGATGGCACTGAAGGTTGATCTCTGGCCTCCACACTTATGTATACCTCCAAATATATGACCCATGCATGACACCTCCAAAACATAAGCACAATTCTAATGAGATTACTGGGGTAAATTGCTTAGATTCTGGCTGTTGGGAAAACACATTGGTTTCCATTAATTCTTAGTTCTCAGTAAAAAGCCTAGGGAGCTGGGGAGATATAGTAGTGCATTACTGGATATGGTAACACATGCCTGTAATTCAGCACAGAGAATCTTGAATTTGAGGCCTGCCTGGGCACACAGAAGATCCTGGGGATGTAGGTTAGTGGTAGAGCCCTTATCTAGCCAATTCAAAGCCCCTGGTTCAACCCTCAGCACTGTAGGAGAAAAAAAGAGAAAGAAGGAAAAAAGGGAAGAGAAAGGGTGATGAGGGCAAGGTTACCCCCACATCAGACAGAGCATGCGGTTTGTAGTTAGAGTTGGAGGAGATGAAATTTGGGGTCCCCTTGCCAGACATTCATTGTTTCAACAGCTAGCTCCTGAGTGAATAAGACAGACACAGCCCCTCCCTGCTCCATGGCATTTGTATTCTCTAAGGGAAATGATTCCAGTGAATGACAGATTGCCCTGAAGTTTGGTGCTAATTCTCTGTTGGTCCCTTTGTGTCCTTACAGACCTCACCTAGCCCAGGCTGGCTGGCTTGTCGTTGCTGTGACATAGAAGTTGCCTTCATAGGCAAACATGTATGGATTGCTTAGACTGCATTAACCTCAAAGGGGAGACTGAAAACAAAAAGGAAAATGCAAAGCCTTAGCCAGAGTCGAGTGAGAGCCAGCCAATAAGCAACTTGCAAACGGGCTGGTATAATGATTCATATGGCAGTCGCCAAGTCCACAGGGGAATGTGGAGTCAGGTATGGTACAAGAAGAGATACTGTTGCCATGGGAAGGAGCAGGAGCACAGTAGGTAGAAGCCATCAAGGAACAGGGTTCCAACTGGACCTTGTAGTACATGCAAGGGTGTTCCTGTTCTCTCAGGACGTCTCAGTTCTAAAGATCAGTCCTGTTTGATTCACCTAAACCAGCTAGACAGATCATCACGTCACCTAATCAAACCAGCTAGACAGACGGATCATTATGTCACTTCACCCAGTCACCCATTGTTCACTGATGGGTGACAAGTTATAGTCAAGATTGTAAACAGAACGAAAGAGTCTGTCTGTCCACCAGGTGTGGTGGCAGACACCTTTAATCCCAGTAGGGGCAGGTGGACCTCTTGTGAGTTCCAGGACAGCCAGAGCTACATAGTGAGACCCTCCCTGTCTAAAACCAACCAACCAAACAAACAAACGAATGTATCTGAATCTCCTTCCGAGCGTTCACACCTGAACTGATATGGCCTCAAAAGTCCAGTCACTTCTAAAGCCTTTACACGAATCACAGTGTATTCAGACAGACATGAGTGTCTGGGCAAGGTTGCAAGGTGGTGTCCGAATAGTTGCCAGCACTGCTGTCCTCCAGGTTGGAACACGAAACATGAGGATTTCTAGGCAATGATTATGCATACATATTAAAATAATAAAGTTCATTTTTTTTTCCTCCCAAACTAACACACATGTTCTTTGAAGAAAAAAAAAGTACAAGAAGGCTGGCAAGTAGAGTGTAAAGAAATGAGAGCCAATAAGCTAGCTCAGACAGCTAGCCTGAGTTTGATCTCTGGGGCCCACATGGTGGAAGGAGAGAACTGAGTCTTGCACGTTGTCCTCTGATCTCTCCCTGTCTGCCAGGGCACATCCCCCCTCCCCAGATAAGCAAATAAATGTAATAATCATTTTAAAGAGAAGAATACAGGGGCAGTAAACAAAGATAATTACTCTCATTATTGAATGTCTTTCTTACTTTTCTTCATGACCTCAAAATTTCAGCTGCTTTATATGACTATTTACAACTTGCTTTTGTCATTTGGTATGATGACAAAATAAAATTCTTATAACTTTATGTGAGTGCGTATAACCTATCACCATTTATGTACCGTGGTCTTCCCACCTTACTTCAGCATGTGGCTTTAAAAAAAAAAAATTCTTTTTTTGTTTTTTTGTTTTTTGAGACAGGATTTCTCTGTGACTTTGGAGTCTGTCCTGGAATTCTCTCTGTACACCAGGCTGGCCTCAAACTCACAGAGATCTATCTGCCTCTGCCTCCCGAGTGCTGGGATTAAAGGTGTGGGCCACAAACGCCCAGCAAAAAATTCATTTTTCTTAGGGAGACTTTGCAAAAGTGGAATTGCCAAGAGGAACAAAAAGCGTCATGAAGCTCTCAAAGCTTATTGTGAATTTTCCCCTAAAGGGAACATTGGTTTTTATTTTATAGTATAACAGTGTACAAGTTCAATCCTAAATTATTTGCCATTATTTCTTACTTTGAATACAATGGAAACAAAGAATCAAGACTTACTTTGTATCTGATTGGGTCAACAGAAAGTATAGGTTTTCGTTTGTGTGTTGGGCCTCAAACCTGAGGCCTCCCACATGCTAAGTCCTAGCTCTTACTCCTGACCCATATCTGTGCCAGAAAGCAGTCATTCTGAATAGCAACAGTCCTGTACTCTCACTGAACAGCACAGTACTTTGCCCATAGTTTCCATTACAAGCTGATGCAGAAGCTGGCCATGTACAGTTCCATCTGCTGGGACATGGTTCTCTTTCATTTTAGCCACATTGCGCTTAGCATCAGGGGCACATGTCTTACCTTGTGGAAGGGAGGGGCTCCATAGCCAGTGTTCTTCATCAGAGCCGCTGAAAATAGGCAAAGCTCACTTAGGCATGGCCCTGACCCATTACAATGCAAACTGCTGAGCTGGGGAAGAAAGTGTCCCTCAACACTCCCCACACCCCTGGGGGTGGGTCCTGGACCTTTGAGCTGCATAGCCTACTTAGTAGCTATGAGTCTCACTGAAACTACTGCACACTTAGGGTTGGAACCCTGCTTCCAGAAGCCCTGGCAAGTAGCAGCAGCAAGTGACTATTCTGCTTGGTGGTGACGGTGGAGGGCAGTGAGGGGTGACTCTCTGAGCAGGTGGCTTATTGCAGGAATCCAGTGGAGAACAGACTATAGGGAATGGCTCCACCCAAAGGTGGTGACTGAATCCCAGAGCCCCCTAGTCAGCAGTGTCTTCTGGTAAAGGATAGAGCACTGAGAGAGATTCACTCTAGTCTTCCTTCTGTCTGAGCTAGGGACCTCAAGTGTCCTCTCTCTGAAGGACCCTCTGGGTGTCTGGAAACACAGGTGTGTGTTACAGTGCCAGACCCACGATCTTTAGCAGGCCAGTTGATCTGAAATCTAGCCCACATTAGTTTCAGCATGTTTGCCCTACCTGAGATGCAGGGGAGTTCCCTGCCTCTCTCTGCAAGCAGAATTGTGGTCAGAACAATGAACTAATGTGATTTAGAATTAGTTGGAGCAAACCTCAGCTCGACTTTTATCATATTGGATGGCTATTTGCTGAGAGCAAACTCTACCTGGTGCTGGCCGGAGCACATAGGATGGAATAGCAGAGAGTTCAATGCAGAATTACTTGTCAAGGTGCTGGTGGGCTGTGGGTATAAGAGGGGCTGATAGTGAGGGCTGTGAATGATGGAAAAGGGGCAGGAAGCTAGACAGGGACCCAAAGTATGTGCAGAAGAATGAGGTGTGGCCCAGATGCTGCAGGGAGTGTCTCACTCTGAGGTTGGCTTTGTTGTTTGATCTAAGGGTGTCCCTGAGGGTCTCAAACCTCACTCAGCCCTTGCAGAACCAGCCCACGGAGGACCTTTCTGCTCCTGAGAATGAGTCTGTCTACCCCCTCCACTCTCTGATGGGCTCCCCTGGGACTTCGATGGAGAGCCCCTCCCTCATTGAGGAAGTCAGTGCTATGAGGTGCAACAGGCCACCTGGGGCCCAGTGACAGTGACTCACTACCTGCCCTCTGGGCAAGTTATTTCGTCTCCTGGTTCCTTCCTCTTTCAGAACTGGAGGAGACTCATTGTAGCTATAAAGGTTTGATGGTGATTACTGCAGAACTCAGAGAGAGAGAGAGAGAGAGAGAGAGAGAGAGAGAGAGAGAGAGAGAGTTTGTGTGTGTGTGTGTGTGTGTGTGTGTGTGTGTGTGTGTGTGTGTGTTAGGCTTGCTGTTTAATAGGGTGTTAAGGCAGCAGGGAAGACATCCTTCCCTCCCCCATCTCCACACGTGTGTGTGTGTGTGTGTGTGTGTGTGTGTGTGTGTGTGTGTGTGTGTCTCATTACTGTCAGGAGGTGTTAAGATGGCCCCATGGAGATGAGAACAAACCCCTTAATTAGGCACTGTTCCCACATCCCAAGAGGGAACAGCCTGGACCTGGCTACACTGGCATTGTGGGGAGCCTAGCCCATGGGGGCAGGAGGGGGCAGGAGGGCACAGGAGGGCGCGAGGGAGGGGGAGGCTGCAGCCAGAGCATCTGAAGGACTCAGCAGGTTTACACTTCGCTGACCTGATGGATGAATGGGGCCCTGTCCACCCACAGGGGGCCTGGAATCTTCAATTACGGCAATTACATCAACAGGTCGGAAGGGCAGCACTTTCTGCTGAAGAGGTTCAGGGCTTTAAAGAAAAAATCCTAAAGCCACTGTTTTCCCTGCTTTCTTTTATAGGGACTAGGCCAATCAAAGATGACTCCATCTCCAGTCTAATTGGGCCATAGGTAGAAAAAAAAGATGTGGCTGGGTTTTGTGTACGGGCTGGCTGGCATGTGCTCACCCACCTCTGGCTCCTTTCCCATTTGGTTTTGAATTTAGAGACCCTGGCTGTACATGCTTTGTTCTCATCACCTTTCTGAGGATAAGACATCCTGCCTCCGACTCGGAGTCTCCCATCATGCTGGGCAGCAGTGCAATCAAGAAGGATGGATTCCTTGCAAAGGTCACTTTAGTCTTTCTGATCATGTTTCCCTCATCAGTAAAATCAGCACACGGGTGTCTACCTGTCATTTCAAACTCTCCAAAGGGTACAGCTGCAACTCCATACCACATCCCCACCCCCACTAATTGTGCATTTTCTTTTTCTCAGTCACCTGTTAGTAGCTAAGATGAAGTAAGGACCTTGCACAAGCAATGAACAGTTGTTACCTAAAAATTTGCTAAACATGTAGATCATGGGCCTCACTCCAGAGAAGTAGGAATCTTCGTTTTATTTACCAAGCTCTCCAGGAAATTTGTGGACACATTAATACCTGAGGAGTGCTTTCTAGACTGAAACTTGACACATTGGGCATAAGGGAGCAAGAGACTGAAAACGAGGATTTATTCTTTCCTACCACAGGAATGCTGTGGGGCCTAGAATGAAACAGCTCACCATTGCAAAGGCATTTCGTCCAGCCACTGGGTAATTCAGGTGATGGACATTTTCTGAGCAGCACTATCAGGTGGGTTTGGGCTCACAAAGTACATTCTCTAGTTAGGAACAATTAGAAGTGGTCTGCTGATGGAATGTTTGAAAGAACTATCTCCCACAAAGGGCAGTAAGCTGTGTCGAATGTTTATGCTTAGAATGGTGGGCAGGGCCACAAAGGGAGAAGGGACTGAGCCTCAAGTGCAGCTGGGTAGGTTAGGGGAGGCTTCGCTGAGGAGTGGCATGGAGTCTCTTCCTTGTAGGAGTGAGTGAGGCCAAGCGGACCCTTCTAGACAGAGCCAACATAAGCAAAAGCTGTATGTTTTATAAGAGGGGCAAGGCAGCTGACCATCATCCCAGAATCTCACATGAACCAGGACCGCCATAGTGTATTTGCCGATGGAGCTGACTTGATCAGTAAGTCCAATGAGAGTTGTTGTACTTCTGGGTCAGCTCCACGGGCACTGTCTGGTTTACTTTAGGTTCTTCATATAAAGTTAGTACTGTATTTATTGTACTGTTAATTATTTACGAGGAATGTTCCTTCGAACTCCTCATGGAGTCTACTGATGGAGTTTCATTGGTGGCATCACACTCTACTTCCTCAGAGTTTGAAGATCACACTGAGTTTTAAGTGCATACCACTTGGGAGGCAAAGGCAGGCAGATCTCTGAGTTTGAGGCCAGCCTGAGTGAGTTCCAGGACTGCCAGGGCTATAAAATTCTAGGGCACCAGGGGCTACACAGAGAAACCTTGTCTGGATAAACAAACCAAAAACAAACAAACAAAAATCACAATGAGGGTTAGGTAAATAAGGGACTAGGTCTCCAGATACTCTTTTTATGGGTATGGCCTTTTTGGAAAAAGGAAGGGGCCACCCATGTTAACTGGGCCTTGTGCTGTCAGCATGTTTGGCTAGTCACCAAAGTCATTATCTGGTATCACTAGGGACGTGTCACTGCCTTTCCCCTCTATCATCGCCTCAGTGTGTTCACAGGAGCAGTGGGATGTGTATTGTGCATGGCTATCAGCCATAGGACAAGGGACAGAAATGGAGACACTGTGGAAAACACAGAAAAGACTTCCCATAAGAGGCAGCTTACACCCTAGATCAACTGAGAAATGGGGGCCACATCTCCTCAAGGACTAACGGCCCAGCTGGTGAGACAAGGGAGTGGGTGCATCCGGGTGGCCGCATGCAGACGCAAGTCACTTCCTGGTACAGGTGCCAGGGCAGCATGACTAGAACCCAGTTTGACTAGAGGCTGAGCTCTCAGTGGCTCCCACAGGTCAGCAGGGTTCTGGTCCCTTGTGGAATGCTGTCATGGTAAGGGTTTCTGAGCAATCGGGGTTTCTTGGTAAGTGAGGACAGCGGTGTGCTGTATTCCTAGGTTCTTCCGGCTTGACTTTCCGTGATTAAGCTAAAGGTGAGGACTTTGTTTTGCTTGTATTGGGTAGCACCTTTGGGTGCTGAGTTAAAATTTAACCAAACTTGCAAATAAGGGTTATCTGTTGGTCTCTGGCACGACCATCAGGGCAAAGGCTTTCTGCATCATTGCTCTCAGCGTTAACACCCACTCTGTTTGGGGACACAGTGAGATGATACCCTGTCATTGGTCCTTTTCGGTGTATAGGGATGTGGGTGGACAGTGTTTCAGTGACTCGGGGCACTGTTGCTCTAGGTGGATCTTTGCTGTGAATGTGACAAGCACCGTGACACCATAGACAGAGCCTGAGACAGGAGCCAGGCCTGACTGGACTCAAATGTGGGCTTCTCATCACGCAGTGTAGTACTTCATTGCCTGAGCTTCATTGCCTGAGCTTCGCTTTCTTCCACCATAAGAGTGGTCTGCTTGTGCTGTATCATGAGGACTAAGGAGAGTACAGCCTCAGTTGTTGGGTGGCAAAGAAGCTTGGTGTGACACAGCCTCCTAGGAGCCTAGGGCTTGAGAATCAACTGTTTTCAGTTCATGTTGAAACCATGTCAGCATCAGAGCTGAAGACAGGAAGACTCCACCCTAAAGAGCATGGTCACATATCTATCCTTAGAAACCACACACACACACACACACACACACACACACAGTGGACAGACATGCCTGCAGGCAAAAACACCGAAACACATAAAACAAAAACAAATAAATCTATTGGCTTTACATAGCTGTTCTGAGAGCCCTATATGGGATGTCTTGTTTAGTCAGGATGGGTTAGGTGATGCTATGCCAACAAACAGTCCCCAAATCTTAGTGGCTGAAGGCAACAAATATCCATTTCTCATGGTTTTGCTGCTGGCTGCTAGTCTGGCCTGTGTGCCCAGCACCGCAGCATGGTACCCAGAAACCATAGCAGCAGGGAAGAGGGGGTGCAGAGTTCTACATCTGCTGGGAAGGGACACCTGCTGCCATCTGTGCTTCACCAGCCGGAGGATGTCAAGTTGCCACACCTAACTTCAAGCAGGAAAGGAGTAGCACGCTCCTCTGGGCCTTTAAATGAAATACAGAAACACCCTGAGCTTCGATTGCTACCACACTGTAAGCTACAGTCCTTACATCAAACCACAGATTCGTTTTTTTTACCCTGAGCTTACACAAGGAAGACACCGAGGCTGAGTGGGTCCTGTACATCCGTATGGTTTGTAAGAGGGAGATGTAGGATTTAAACTGGAAAATCTGATTGCAAAGCCTTTGCTGTTTCCTGTCACCCATGATCCTTTGTCACACACATGATTGTATTTTATGATAGAAAACTGCAGTCAGGGGCTGAAGAGATGGCTCAGTGGTTAAGAGCGCAGGTTGCTCTTCCAGAGGACCTTGGTTCAATTCCCAGCAACCACATGGCAGCTCACAACTGTCTGTAACTACAGTTCCAGGGGATCTGAGACCCTCACACAGACAAAACACCAGTGCACATAAAATTAAATTAAATAAATTTTTTAAAAAAGGCAGAAAACTGTGGTCAGGTAGCAGAGGGTGGGTGATAAACGTGCTGTAGAGTGTTGGTGGCAGGATATCACATCCTGTGAGAGACAGCCCTGCTGGAGGAGGTAGCTCTTATCTCTAGATCTTGAAGAGGCCAGACTGGGACAAGAGAGATGTTTATTCTTTCAGCTGTTTTCCCCATCAGAGTGTTGTATTCTTGAGGACCAACTCTGAAGTCCATTTAGTCCACACACTTGGCTTTCTGTTTTCTTGCAAGAGAAATCTGGAGGGATGGGGGCTTACAGGGACATTGCTCTGAAATAGGTTTGACCAAGGAGTTTTCCTGGAATGGGCCCTAGGGAGAAACCAGATACAGAGGCCAAGTGGGAACTGGGTTCCATTACAGTTAGTGCGGCCTCCCTCCCTTCCTTCCTCCCTTCCTTCCTCCCTTCCTCCCTCCTTCCTCCCTTCAATTCTCCTCCTGTCCACCCCTCCCCCTTCCTCTTTCCCTGTCTGCTTAGGCCAGTGCTGAGTGTGTGTGTGTGTGTGTGTGTGTGTGTGTGTGTGTGTGTGTGTTAGAGGCATGGTTGGGGGATAGGAAAAATTTTGGCTCCCTGAGGTCTCATAGGGTAAGGCCCCAAGGTCCCAGTGTTTGCCTAGAAACTCAAGAAGAAACCTCCAGAGTGAGGCGGTGACCCCATGGAGGAGTGTGCATAACTGGAGGAAAAGAAAATAAACCTACCACACAGTGCGTGCGCGTGCGCAGCCTGCAGGTCATGGGGGAGTGCCAGCCTGCCGCTCAAGGCTGATGAGTCAGGAGTAGAATATTTCGTCAGCATGCTGAGGCCTGAAAGCTGCTGTCCTGGGCTGGCTCCTTGCACCTGGCCTTGCCCACAGCTGTGTTCCAGCTAGTCCCCTGCTGTCCCCCTTCCTCCTAGGAGCCACGTTTGGGAGGGCAGCTGGGACAGAAGACAGAGTTTGAGTGGGGTTTTTCCCCTCCTCTCTGGGCTCCCGGACAACTAGGACTCAGGGAGAATTTGAGGGTCAAGGACAGACCAGTACTTCAGGGATGGGTTGGGTACACTGAGGAGTAAGAGGAGCAGGGGGCCACCTTTGCACACACTGGGCAGCTGGCCACATATGTGGCCCTTTTAGAGTTCATCGGCTGCCAACAAAAGGGCCTGAGCAGGGATTCTCTACCATTGTGTGCCTTTCTGGGATCCCACTGTTCAAGTCTCTCTCCCCTCTACCCTGCTTCTCATCCACACCAAAGGAGGATATCAGTACACTCCAGAAGGCATCTAGGCCAGCAGTTGCCAAGCCCAGTGGATAATCACCCAGGAAGCTTTTAAAAACTTGTTCTCTATGGGCAGTGGTGACACATGTCTTTAATACGAGCAAGTGGGAGGCAGAGGCAGGTGGATCTCTGAGTTTGAGGTCAGCCTGGTTCACAGTGAGAGTTCCAGGACAGCCAGGGCTACACACAGAGAAACCTTGTCTCAAGCAAAGCAAAGCAAAGCAAAGCAAAGCAAAGCAAAGCAAAGCAAAGCAAACCAAACCAAACCCAAACAAACAAACAAACAAAAAACCAAACACGTTCTCTGGGCTGGAGCTGAGGCTCAGCTGGTAGAACACTTGGAGTGCATAAATTCAGCATGGTGGTACATATATGTAATCCCAGCTATTCCAGAGGTAGAGGCAGCTATATTCCAAGTTCAAGGCTCGCCTATGTTTCACAGGTGAGAGAGAGACAGAGACAGAGACAGAGACAGAGACAGAGACAGAGAGAGAGAGATTCTCAAACTTAGTCTCAGAGTTCTGACTTCTCATTCTTGGGTAAGGACGGATTCTGTAGGTCTCACGCCCTGTGGGCCATCCCATGGGAGGTCACAGTGGAGACCAAATATGTTAACGGCTTGTCTTGGCAACTAACTTTCCTTGTGTGGATTTATGGCTCATATTAAGGGCTGGCTTTCCAGACCTGCTGAGAGGACGAACACTACATCTCCATCTCGTCTCTGCAGGTTGCCAGGATGCAGGCCTCCTGCAAAGAACCAGTTTCTGCACTGGTCCAGAGCCAATCTGTGCAGGGGAAGAAACCCAACCCCATGTGGGCCTTACTGTCCTTCTGGATGCTTCCTTTAATGTGGTGAGTCAGAAATGTGGCCCCTAAGGCTTCAGTTTGTTTGGCTTTGAGGAAATTCTGCCATTCCTACATCTGTCCCAGATACACCAGGCCTGGCTAAAGGGGAAGATGTGTTCCGGATGGGCTAAGACCAGTCTGCAGGGAGCTTTTATTCTCTCTCTCTCTCTCTCTCTCTCCCTCTCTCTCTCTTTCTCTCTCTTTCTCTGTCTCTCTCTCTCTCTCTCCCTCTCTCTCTCTCTCTCTCTCTGTCTCTCTCTGTCTCTCTCTGTCTCTCTCTCTCTGTCTCTCTCTGTCTCTCTCTGTCTCTCTCTGTCTCTCTCTGTCTCTCTCTGTCTATGTCTCTCTCTGTGTCTCTCTGTCTCTGTCTCTCTGTCTCTCTCTCTCTCTCTGTCTCTCTGAGATAGGGTCTTATTATGTAGACCAGGCCAGCCTCAAACTCACAGAGAACCGCCTACCTTTGTCTGCCTCCCAAATGTTGGGATTAAGGAGTGCATTCCTATACCAGGCTTCATTTTCATTTATTAATTTCAAGTACTTCATAAAAAGATAGTACCAGTTTTGCTCTGGGTACCCAGGTCTTCATTCCTGTAGGACTTGAAGGACTGGGAGGCAGGGGATGATGGGTAAACCTTTTGCTCTCACTGACAGAATCCAGAGAGAAGTATAGCTCTGAGGATCTGGGGCCCTCAAATTGTATATGTACATGAGTATGTGACATGTGGTGTATGTGTGTGTGTGTGTGTGTGTGTGTGTGTGTGTGTGTGTGCAGCCCTCCATTCCCTGCATCTGTTTCTATAGATTCAACAATTGCTGCAGAACATTAAAAAAAAAACTGCATTGAATGTGTACATACTTCCCCCTGCCATTATTATTCCCTAAATAATACAGTATAGCAATCATTCACATAATACTTGTGCTATATTAGGCATTATAAGTAAGCATGAGATGCTCTAGAGGACATGCTTAGGCTTTATGCAAATACTATGCCATTTAAATAATTCATATATGTCTCTTTTGAGACAGGAAAGTGATGTCTGAGTTGGTCTCAAATGCCAGAATTCAGCCTTTGCTTTGGGGATAGTGGGACTCCAGCCACCCACCACTCACCAGGCCCCTGTGCCATTTTATATTATAAGGAACTTGAACACTCTCTGATCTTGGTACCCATCTCCCACATACACTGAAAGAATGACATTTAAGTAGAGAGTAAGAGAGATGACACAAAGCCAATCTAGCAAATGGGGTAAAATGTTACCATAATGTCACAGGGTACAACATCTACAGAATTCTCTATATTATCTTTTGCAAATTTAAATTGATCTATTCCAATTATCTTTCTGTTTTAAAAATTATATCCGAAGTTTAAAAAGTGTAAAGGGGGATGGGCGGTGGTGGCACATGCCTTCTATCCCAGTACTAAGAGGTAGAGGCAGGTGAATTTCTATGAGTTTGATGTCAGCCTGGACTACAAAGCTAGTTTCAGGACAGCCTGGCTACACAGAAAAGCCCTGCCTTGAAAACAAGACAAACAGAAAAAGGAGAGGGTCTGTGGCTTGTTCAAAGGCACAGAGCAAGCTGCCAGTTGGGCTTTGGAGGCCTCGTGTAGGAGAGCCTCACATTGCATCCTCTAGTCTCTGAACTTGCATGTTTTGGATCAGCCGAAATACTGGTTTGCTGACCACTCAATTCCCGTGCCTCGGTTTCTCATGCTTTCCTTCCTCCTACTGTGACAGATGGAACGGATCACTTTCCACATGACACCTGTTGCTCCTGCAGGACTGGAAGCTCCATGAGGTCAGCTTCTCATTCCAGGGCACATAGTGACTGGAAAGAGTGAGTGACAAAATGAGCTATGGCTCACGCAGGCAGACACACACAGGCCAACACTTTTGTGCTCTGCTTTCTCTCAAAGTTCAATTGCTCTGTGTGCCATGCAGGTGTGAGGAGCAAGGACTGAGAGGGGCCGTGGCCTGAGGAGTATGATGGCCCTGGAAATGACGTGTGAGAATGAATGACACCATCTGGGAAGGCAGGAGGAGGGCCCTTCTTGGTCACCCACCCACAAAGGCTCTTTTGGGAGAGAATGAAGCTCTTGCACGCAGGTGACATTGGGATCTCAGAGACGGGGTAGGGAGACTGCAGGAGCGAGAATGGGAAGTACCATCTTCCAGGCAATGGAAGAACTGTTTAGTCACCTGACATCATGTCTTCCTGCCCTGGGCGGCTGCTGAGCTTGCCTCGGTATTGCAGATGAGCACCGGCAACACAGACTTGACCTGTATCTGCTCCTGATGCACAGGATGCTGTGGGAAATGAAAGCGACTGGGCAGGCTGATGGCCAGAGTGTGCCCATTAACAAGGAATTGGTAGTTTGCTTTTTCAATACTTACCACATCTCATGCTCAAAACTCACAGAGCACGAAGGCAAATGCCAGTGTATATTATGAAACGTGCCAGTCTCCCATCCCTCCTCCCTCTCTCTATATTCATCTAGTTATCCTTACTGATATTCTCAGTCTTTCAAGATGAGACCGTAATGAAGGTTTAAGCTTGTACAACCACATGTGTTAACTTTGAGTTCCGAATTTACTGCTTGTAAATGTTCACTCAGTAATGGTCTCTTCCCACCAGAGTCTGCACCAGTGCCCTCAGTTGGGTTCTGTTTGTTAGCTGCATAGTGCTCCCTCCCCCATGTTGCTGGGGAAATCAACCTGGTATCTAAAGAGCCAGACTCCAGCCTTTCAGGGGAGCCCCTGTTTTTAGTAATAACAAAGTATGGGACATGGGAACATCCTGTGCTACCCAGCATTGTCACCACTAACCATACTGCAGTCCCACACATACGGCCGCTTTAGTCAAGATTGGCTATATAGGTAAGACACAAACAAGACTTTGAAGATTTAACTTTAAAATGTAAACCATCTATTTAACACTTATTGCATAGGGAATTATATTTTAAACATATCAGCTGTATAAAATATGTGGCAAATCAATTTCACCTGTTTCTTCTTACTTTTGTTCTGTGTAGCAACTAGCCCATTCTAAATTCTGGATGTGGTATGTGTATGAGTGCGTGCGAGCGCGCATGCGTCCAGCATCCTTGTAGTGATAGTTCCCTTGGCACAGCTGAAAGTGGGACTTGCTAATGGGGCAGGAAGGGGAAGCAGGGGCATAAGAAGGACAAGAGCAACTGCACTGGGTCCTCTAGGCTGGTCCAGGAGCTCTGGGCTTCCACCTGCCTCGTTCATGGTGACCAGCTGAAGTTCTCAGGTCCAGCCTGCTCTCCTCCCTGTATGTAAGACCATGAAGGGGAGAAGATGGTGCCGCCTCCAGGAAGTCGGAAGCTGCCGCGTGAAGTGGGTGCTTGCTGAGAGAGAAGCAATGGAAGAAGATGGAAATTTGCCATTTTTTTTTCTGGGGAGGTGTGGGCTCATGGGAACATTGGAGTTTGGAGGTTCCTGATGACACTTTGAAGATGTCTTTGTCTATAAATCCAAGGCTTATAACACAGGAATGCAGGCCAAGGGCCACCTCCAGTTTACTCCATTGTAAAAGAATTACACAGAGGGATGACTGAGTGAAATTTCTGCTCACTTTTGACAACATGTACCGCACAGAGCACCCAGGCGGGGCAGCTTCCTCCCTTTGCCCTTTTTAGGATAGGTAACGGCCTGAGGAAGAATGGGCACAGCAGGGGCCCACTCACAGCAAAGGCTGAGCTTAGGTTGCCCAGTGTCCTCTCTATATTAGCTCAGGTGGGACACTGCCATCGCTCTTGGCCTCTTTTCGCTGGGCCTGAAGAATCCAGTCAGTCCTGAGGGAGGCTTGAGGAGCCTGCAGGCTAGGCTCAGCAGCCACAGCCCCTAAATCATTCATGCAGGGGTGGGATAGGCCAAGCGGTACGGAGGGGATTTTCATAGATTATATTGAAAGAATTACAATGGCGCGGGAAAGGAGCCGGGTTCCCACAGTGTCCGGTCACTCCTGTGGGGGCTGTGGGAGCCAGGCCTGGCTGCCTCTTTCTCTCTGGGCAGCAGCACACATAGTTTTTAATAATTAAGTAACTTTAATTGTCCTGGGAAAGCCGAGCTTGCCTTGGGGCAGGCTGCACAAACTCATAATGTTACCAAGAGAGATTAACAAATGAGAACTGAGAAATGAGTCTCTTCTTAAAACCTCACTGTTAAGCCCTATTATCCATAGTTTAGAACCTCATTTATCTGCTTGGGGGTGGGGGGAGACCCAAGACCCAGAAACTAAGGCATGTGAAATTAAACCCCATACCTCTGCAAGGTGGTTTTAAAAACATCAAGACAGAAAAATGTTACCATTTATTGAGTCTATTCAGGTGACTGGATTTTCATTCAAGGCAGAATTAATAAATAGCAATACACTAAGAAAAGTTCATTCTTTTCAGTGTATCTGTTGCTTAGAAATTATCTCACTTTAGTATTTGGGAGTAACTTTTTCTCTATGGTTCTTTGAAAAATATTCTAAATTCTGTCATTTCAATGACTATATAAACTGATACCAACAATGTGATTGGCACACGAACATGCATTAAATAGTTGATGAACAATGAGCACTAATAAAAGGGAGGAGGACCTAAAAAAAAAAAAAAAAAAGGATTGTCCTGGGCTGGGAACCAGCATCAAGATAGACCAGAGGGGACACAGCTTGGGGTGGGGGTGGGGGACGGAGAAGCTTGAAAATTAGGATCGAGTAGGTTTGTATGCATAGTTAATAGCTCCCAGTAGTTTGATTGATTCCCCTGGACTGTGGCTGTTTCCTAACCAAGTCCTGGAGCCTCGTGGCTCTGCTCTGTATTTGTATCCTAAATGATACACATCATTTAGCGTCCCAGGTTTGCGAGGACTATTGAAGGCTTTTCTTCTCAATAGTCAAGCAACACAGGCTGGATGCCTTTATGTTCCGGGTATCATGGATTTAAACCAGCAGTTCTCAACCTGTGGGTCATGACCCCTTTGAGGAAGGTGAAGGACCCTCTGGAAGGGGCCCCATGAGTCCATCGGAAAACATGGGTATTTACATTACAATTCACACCAGTAGGAAAATTACAATTGTGAAATAGCAATTTATTGCTGCTTCGAATTAAAAAGTATGAAAATAATTTTATGGCTAGGTAGGGATGTTGTCACAACATGAGGAACTGTATTCAAAGGTCACAGTGTGAGGAAGGTTGAGAACCACTGACAGAGACAGAGAGAAACCTTAGCTTTGGTTCTGGAGTTTCCATTACTCCCTCAGTTTCCTTATCTCTGAAATGGGAGTGATAAAATGTGGTTGTGAACTCTTGGGGGTTGGAAAGACGGCAGTAGGGGTTCCTGATCAACTTTTCCAGGGAATGCCATGTGGGGGCCATCTTGGAGGTACTTCCTTCCCTCTGTCTCATCCGAAGCTTCAATTCTACCTCACACCTCCCTCAGTGCCCCCACTTAGGTGGCTTAGGTGGCCCCCGTCCTTCTGAGTCTTAGAGTGGGAGCATGGAAACAATTTGTTCTATAGTGTCTCCTGACAGTGGACAGAGGTCCTTGCTTGAGGTTGATGTCCCCTGGCTGTCGGCTAATGTTCACAGGGAGGCTGGTAACTAAACAAGGCTGATCAAGCTCAAGGTATGATTTCTCTCAGGGTATATATGTATATATATATATATATATATATATATATATATATATATATGCCACCAATAGAGAAAGTTGTTTTCTTCGAGGTGTTTTGTGCCCCCAAGTCAGTTTCTGACTGAGCTTGTCACCTGAGGGAAAAGTAGACAAGGGTCTTCAAGGAGCCACGGCAGACCTTTACTACACAGTGGCCCCAAGCACATGGAAACCATCTCTGTGAGTGCTGAGGTGCCTGGCTCCAGGAAAAGCACTCAGGTGCATGGCTGTCGGGGCTCAGCAGTGATGGGTCAGAGTCATTCTATATAAGAGGAGTTGACATGACAACCACTGGTCAGGGACAGCAGACGCTGCAAGTAACTAGTACTACTAGTTATTATTATAACTAGTAAAATAACTAGTATTACTAATAATGACCACAGCCCTCCAACCATTCCCAACATTAGTTATTGTGAAGAATGTGTGTGTTTCCTTTATCAAAATAGCAACAACCCATGCGGAAGGCCGCTGCACTGTGATGTCTTAACTCCTAGACCTGTCAGGGAGCCATTCCGTATCAGAACGCAAAGAGCAGTGCCAGTCTTTGTACATGGCCAATTAGCATTTCAATTCATTTTCGTTAATTTTTTTTTCCTCTAAATTTTTTTTTTTTATTTTATTTCATGTGTATGGTTGTTCTGCCCCCACGTATGTCTGTGTGCCACATGTGTTCAGTGCCCACAGAGGCCAGAAAAAGGCATTGAATCCCTTGGGACTGCAGTTACAGATGGTTGTGAGCTGCCATGTAGGTGTTGAGAAATGAACCCAGGTCCTCTAGAAGAGCAGCCAATGCTCTTAACCTCTGAGTCATCCCTCCAGACCCCCAAAAATGTATAGCCCAGGCTAGCCTTGAACTCATTATCCTCTTGCCTCCACCTCTTAGGCATATCCTATCAAAGTATGCTACCACAACTGGCTTAATCATTCTGTTAAGTGCTTCCCTACTGATAGACATGGGTAGTTTTGTGGTGATATATTGTTTATGATCTAATAAAGCCACTGAAGATCAGAATGCAAAGCTAGCCATAGCCATAGAAGCTGAGTGGTGGTGGCACACACCTTTAATCATAGGACTCAGAAGACAGAGGCAGATGGATCTCTATGTGTTCAAGGCCATCCAAGGCTACATGAGAGTGAATCAGTCTAAAAGAGAAACAGAGCTCACACCTTTAAACCCAGCACTAGAGATTACATGAAAAAGAGCTCAGAGTCTCATGAGGCATCCAGTATTCAGTCTTGGGGCACTTAGTCTCCAGCCACAAGGACAGGATCTCCCCAGCCTTGGTAGAGGTGAGAGCTCTCTGGTAGCTTGGCTGCTTTGCTTTTCTGGTCTTCAGCTAATATCTGTCTCTGGGTTTTTATTATTTGTGCTACAAATTTTGAGTTTGTTTGTTTGTTGCCTTAACAGACAAGCCTGACACTATCTGTTACTAGAATCTGGTGCAGGGGAGATTGCTGTGGAAAGAACATTAGTCTGCTAATTAAATTAGTTGCTTAACTTTGGGCAAGTGCCACTGCTATTGTGGACCTCAGTTTCTGTCAAACAGGGCCACTGAGCTGTATCTGGTGTCTAATGTCCTTCATAAGATGCTTGTCTCTTACTCCTTGCGACTCCCCAGATTCCAGATGCAGTGAAGCACCACAGAAAGGGACAGTCCCAGCTTCGGCCGTGGGTGGGGCAGCCAGGCTGGGTGATGGGGTAAGCCTCTCTCCTTGCTCATCTCTGTGATGCAACAGTGAACTCAGACAAGTTAGGCCTTGCCCCCACCCCCACCCCCCATCCAGCGTGATTCAGGGCCTGTAGCGTGGCTTCTCACTGCAGATGAGCTGCAGACACCTTTCTTGGCAAGGGTTTTAACAGGGCTCTGGAAATGTCTCCTTACTCATCTGTTTTGCAAGGGTGGCAAGCGCTCAGAGAGAAGGAGGCAGCTAGCGTGGCTTCCTTCCTGAATTAATGACTTCAGCCCAGGAATGACTCATCAGTTCTATGCCCAGAATTGGGTGGTGGAGTTGGAGCCTGGGGTGGCAGCAGGGAGGATGGTGTCAGAGGTGGGGTGTGTGTCCCCATCCTCCACTGGATGCTTTCAGGTCTTGATGCTCTGTGAGGGGGGTCAGCGCTAAGGCCAGGTGTCCTACCCAGATACCTAACTCCACTGACTACTCGGGTGTCACAAACGTCTCCTCTAGTCTTAGCTTCAGTTAGGGAGGAGAGCGATGCATGCGTGTTGTCCGATAGATTCTGCGTTGTACCTAAGAGGACTTTTCATATTAACCTTTGTCTGAGAGAAGGCATCAAGGTGGTGTTTGGGATAAGAACTAGGGATGAAGGACTTCTTCAAGGGATGGCTCTGTACTCTGGGCTGGTTTCTTCGGGGTTCTTATCTCAGCTTAGTGGAGTATCCAGGGGCCGTGGACTGAAAATGCCTGCTTTAAAGCTGGGTCTGTGGCTTCATTCTGTCATTCCTTACTTAAGGTTCCTCTTCCAGACCCGCCCTGGCCCAGCAGCCCCTCCCCCCCCACTTTCCAACTGGTGTCAGGCAGCCATTTGCAATGGCCTGAGGCCATGCCCTTGTTGTCACATCCCCACAAGTTGCGTGTGGGCCCCACATGGCAGGCCTCTCCTTGCCTTTGTCCCAGAAGTCCTAAGATGTACTGCTTTAGTCTGGGAGCTGGTTCCCCTGGTTCCTCTTCCCCTGCACCGCCAGACCCTCTGAGAAAAGGATTCCTTCCCCACTAGCTACTTGCTGGGGCCTGTGGCATTCCATAGTCTGTCAGGGATCAAGAGGACACCATGTCACATGGGTGCTTGGATGCTGAATAAATGGATGGCTGTTACCATGGGCAAGCCTATCCTACCGTAAAGACTGAAACTGCTCTTGCTTATCTACCACTACTGGACACAGCCTTATCTTCTTTGGAACATTGGCAGCAAATGCCACCAAGTATGAGCAGACCTGTGGCTCCGTCAGCTTCCTGCCCAGAGTATGAGAATTGCATTGATATATGAAGGAAAGGTCTGCTAATAGAAAATCTTTAGTGATTTAGGGCAAGACCTCCTGGTTGGGCTTTCTCTAGGGGTATCCCCACAGACTCACTCTATATGTTTAGAGCGACCAGAGAGATTCTCCCCAGGAAGGAAGTGGACTTCTGCTAAACAGGAAGTGAAAACCAGAGGCTTGTAATATCTGGAGAAGCTGAGGGCATGGTATAAAGTGTCCTGAAGAATGACACCGATCTGAGCTTTGAGCCTGGGCAGCTGCCTCTTCTCTTGCTTCCTGTCCCCCCGCCCCCCCCCACCTTTTGGTTGAGGGGGCAGAAGCCCTGCTCTCTCGTGCAGAGATAACACCAATCTGAGTAACGGAACCAACACATGCATTTCCTGAGACAAGGGCGAAGGCTAATGCATTGCACTCTGAGGTCACCGATCTGGCTGACTGAGAGGGCTCCCCCACCCTTTTTAATCTATTCTGTTCTGTACTCTGTCCCCTCCCTGTCCCCTTTTGCTGTGCTTCTTAACACCAAATTACTGCAATCACAGGGCATGGGTGGTGGTTTTCTCCGTAGAAACCCTTTTCCAGGCAACGTCGTAAAAAGATGTTTCCATACTTTGGGCTGAATGGGAGGCAAGGAATAAAAAGGCTTAAGTTCCCCCAAGTTGAGTATTTCTCTGAAAACAGCCGTGTGAATGCGAATGTGCCGCTTGTCAGGCTTGCTTGAGAGAATCGTGGCATCCTGCCTGCTGAACTTGAAGGTCTGACAAGCTGGCAAGGGGAGTGGTGGCGGGGGTGAGGGTGGGGTGGGGATGGCTGAGCAAATGGGGTATGGGAAGGGCAGGAGAACTGTGTGCCAGATGATGGGAGCACTGGGTATGGGAGCTCTCATGGAAGGGGCTCCTCAGACACAAACTGTATGTAAAGATAAAGGCAAAGCCATTTGCTAGCCCACCGATACCCTCGGGACTGCTCTGCATTTAAGCATTTAAGCCAGCTGGTTAGGTTCATCCCTGCCAGCATGCCAACATCCTGTAACAGTAGTAGAAAGAAACTGCACTCATGTAGCTACTCAGCTCAGCCCAACTCCCTTCCACCAAGGGAGGTGGGGGTGTGGGTGTGGGTGGAGCAGAGATGGCCTGGACTCCTGGAGAACCAAGGTGCAGCCATGGGATAAATTGTTGAATCTTCCTGGCGAAGTGAGGGTTGGGGCTGAGTCCGATCTATTCCATCTATGGGCAATCGAGACAGGGCAAAGCATACAGGCCTGGGCTAGATTGGAACCAGGAGAAGTGTGAATATCTTTCTAGAATGAGCTTCAAACATCTACACCAGGTGAGCTCATGACTGTAAATATCCATTGTGTCTGTAGTTCCAAGGAGAGTCGCCTTACCCTGGCGGTTACTTGATTGAGTTCTAAGATGCATTTTTGGCTGCAGAAAGTGCAGGTCACATAGTCGGCCTTTTAGCACATACGTTTTAAAGGTTTAAAGAGTGGTGATTTCTAATGTCTATTTGCTTGTTCGGAGACAAGGTCTCACACTGTAACTCTGGATGGCCAGGAACTCAGAGCAATCCTCCTGCCTCAGTTTCCTTTCCCAGAGCTTGGATTGCAGGCATGAATTAAAACACCCAGCCGTCCCTGCCTAGTCATCAGTGCCCCCCTGGGGGGCTGCCATACAGAGGGGGCTAATAGAGGCTCAGAAAGCAGAAGCTGACTTGACCTGCTTCAGATACCAAGGTAATCAAAGAGCTAGGACTGGAGTGAGCCTCAGCTACCTCTGATGTTGAGGCTCTTTCCACAGTTTCTGGGATGAACTGGGACTGTATTAGACTTATCCTCAACAAGGCATGCCACCATGCGAGGAACGGGAAAAAAAGGGGAAGGCTCAGACGGAGGCTGATTGCTCTCTTCCTATCTCCAAAGACAGCATAGGCAGTCTACCCCACTTTGCGCGTGAATGATGAGCCCTGACTTTGTCATAGAAGGTAGGACAGTGTCTAAGGCAAGCAGAGCAGTGGCGTTGAAAACTCTCAAATCTTTTACTTTATTTTGAGACAGGGTCTAAGTAGTACTGGCTGTTCTGGAACTTGCTGTGTAGATCAAGTTGGCCTCCAACCCACAGCGATCTGTGGGTTCTGCCTCCTGAGTGCTGGGATTAAAGGCATGCATCACCATGCCTGGCACATGCTCATATCGTAGTCCTGGAACCTGCGACTCTGATATTATGGGCAAAGGGAAACAAGGACCGCAGAGCACTAGTGAGCTGGCCTGAGATGGGGTAATTGGCCTGGACTTCCTGGATGGCCTAGAGCCATCACTAGAGTCCTTGTAATAAAAGGGGGAGGTAGAGTTAGAGTCAGAGCCACACTGTGAGAAAGACCTCAGCCGGTTTGGAAGATAGAGGTGGGGGCAGCTAACTGAGGACTGTAGGAAAAGCTGGGGGAGGCAGCAAAACAGACCCCATCCTGGAACGGTCTAGAATGAAAATGCATCATGGCCAACAACACCTTGATTTAGCCCAGAGAGACCATGTTGAACTCCAGTGTGTGTGTGCATATAAATATAAATATATACAGATATATGCACATGTATAGGTATAGTGTATGTATGTATATAGTATATACATACTTATATATTGTATATACACACACACATATAGTAGTATTGTTTTAAGCCACTAATTTGCAGTGATTTGCCACAGAAGAGATAGGAAAAAGACACCAGGTTAGTACCAGAAGGCTCTCAGTAGGTGTAGCCTGTGCCCTGGATCCCAGAGACAGAAACCCAGTAGCAGGATCAATGCTTCCAAGCACCCCTCCTCCATCTCCCTCTCCCTGTAGCCAGGAGATGAGCTGCATGCAGCTCATCTGCATGCAGAGCCCCCACCAGCAGCTCAGCAGCTTGCCTTGACTTGATAGCATGCATACTTCTCAGTCTGTGCCCTGTGAGAGCGACACTTACTCGAGCACATCCTCAACCTTGACGCCAGTAGACAGAAGCCTGTAGGTTAACTTCCCTCCTCATTTATGGGGTGGACAGCTCTAGGATATGTTTCTCAGAGTTCATCAGAAGTTCCTAAGGAACCAGGCCTTGCTTTCTCCTGGAGTAGCTGCCTCAGTAACGACTCCTTGTATGTCTCCCAGATGTTTCACTCTCAAACTACTTCACTCCTGATCCTTGGGGTTGCCCCAGAACAAACATGTGTATGTGAGCCTTTGTGTATAGCCAGATACAGAGGAAACTGCTAAAACATGTCTTGCCATAACAGCAGCCCATGTTGGAAGGGTAACCCCTGCCCAGTCTCCCAGCACTAAAAGGAGCTCCTGGGGGATGGTGGTGTTAGTTCCCTGAGACTTCCAGAGAGTGGCATGAACACACCTCTGTCCTCAGAGGCTCAGAGGACACTCGAGGCTTAGTTTGAAGATGGCTGATAAAGTCTGCAGGGATGGTTTTGAGGCCTTTGGCTCCTGGTTGTTGAGTTGCTTGAGTCCCGTGACTCTGGTGAGCCTCCCTCAGAGGGTAGCCAGTGGTCCGATCATTCAGAACAGATGTTCTCCTGATGAACTTAATTGCATCATTAGCAGCCTGGCTACAAAACGGGTGATTTGAGAGCTGCTGGGAAGTGGGGAGCCTCCAGGGCAGCTGTTCCCAGGGCTGAGCATGCCTTTGCAGTGGGTCCTTCCTGTCCCCACCCCCACACTGGCCTCTCCAATTCTGAGGCTTTCTCACCAGCCAGAACCAGAACAGATGGAAACAGACCTCGTGGGCATCTCCAGCTGATGTGGATTTCACAGCGGGCGGAAGAGTGAGAGGGGCAGACATCGCAGTCCCTTCCCACGGCCACTTGGGAGGCCATACTGTCCAGCTGTCCACCCTCACTCCTGTGAAAGGGGTAGGACTTGAGACCTTGGGGTCCAGTGGTGTCAGGGTTGGGACAGGGAACAGAGAAGCTAAAAGCACACACTATTCCAGGGTGTTGCAGATTGAAACCTGAGTTCCAAGAAGCCATCTGAGCTGGGGGCAGTAAGAAGCTGGCCTTAGTGCTTTGGCCAGAAGAGCGTTCAGGGCCAGCTTTACTGTCCAGCATACTGTGTACAAGGCTGGATTCCCACTATCCCCACAATTTGCTGCTCACTAGCCTCTGCCCCTTTCTCTCCTTTGCCTCCACTCTGCTCCCCAGATGCTCAGATGCTTCAGTCTCAGAACCTGTCCACACCCGGCTTGCTGATTGCTTCTCCTCCTGAAGTCTCTTGTCTGTGTTGCCCAACAGAACTGGTCATGCTATGTCTGAGACAGTTTCTTCTGTACTTGGCCATGTCTTTTCACTGTGTAGCAGGTCCTTCTTAGATCAGAGTGACATTGTCTTGGCTCCATAGTTCCTATGGATACCCATGGTTCTGTTTTGTACCTTTCATGCATGCCCAAAAGCCATTATCAAATGTTCTTCCTGAAGACTGGCAGGAACTCAGTCTATTGTAACAAAATAGTCACAGGCCAGCAGTTCAAATCACATTTATTTCTCATGGTTCTGGAGGCTGGGGAACCTATGTTCGAGGTGGCAACCCATGTTGCAACTGGTAAGGGCTCTTCCAGGGTTGCAGAAAGCTACTGTTTTCACAGAGAGGGGGATTCGGGCTGCTTCCTCTTCCATCACAGGGGTCCCCCTTTCATTCGCACCTAATTCAGACTCCACAAATGCCAGGACACTAGGATCAGGCTTCAGCATATGAGGGGAACAGAAATGCCCTTGCTAAAAGCCTCTAGCTTATAATTAAAACAAATTCAATTGTTAGTCTGCTAAAGAACAGCCCTGTAATGCAGTCTGTGTGACAGGCATTGGCTGGGGGCTGAGGTCGGGAATGAATAACCCGGTCCCTGTCTGGTGCTGCTGCCATGTGTCATAATCAGTACTAGGATAAGATTCAGGAGAGGGACATGTTACTGACAGCTGCCCAAAGGCTAGGCCTGTCACCCCCTTCAGGAAGCCTTGACATAGTCTTGGGTGGTCACCAGGTGAGAACTGAGAAGCTACTTCTCTTTCCAGCTGGTCTGTATAATCTTATTCAGATTTGTACTGAATTGTAGCTCTTTGAGACAGCGTCTCATGTAGCCCATGCTGGCCTCTAACTCACTACGTAGCTGAACCTCCCATCCTGCTCCACCTCCCCGGTGCTGGGATTACAGATGTGTGCTGTTCATACTGTGCTGGGGATCAAACCCAGGGCTTCCGTTTTGCATTCTAGGCTCACCCCAGGCTGTCCTCTTAAGATCTTCTGAACCCCCAGCGTGGAAAGCCCTGCGCCTCTATTGGATGGTGGTGGTGGGTATAGAGCAGGGCTTTTTATGACCGATGCATGCAACCATTAAATAGGATGTAATAAAATTAATAAGCCCAGTTCTGTACTGACATCAGCCACATCTGTGAGGCTCACAGCCATTGGGCCGTCCTGAGGCTGTCGATATTCATCCCTTTTATCTCCCAAACTACCTTAAGAACAAATGGAGGGCATAAGCCAGAGAGAAGAAAAAGTAGCCAAGAGGCCCAAACATTAGTCTCTTCTGTTCCCGAGAAGCTTGTCCTTCCCCAGAATGGTTGAGCTGGTCTGGTGGGACCGTGAAAAAGCTGCTGTCTGAGGTATTCTTGGGTCATCCATAGCAGCCATCCAGTGAATCTCAGGGCATCTTGGGGGTTGTCACCACATACACAGGCAGCTAAGGAGGAAACAAGCGCTTATGGACCCCATCCCTCTTCCCCCCACCCCCCCCAGACCTTCCTATCCTGTACACAAAATAGTGGGCCTGGAGAGAGGAGAGATACAGGCTCTTGTTGACTGTGTGTAAAATCTGCCCAGAACCTAATGTTCTTTAAATCCATGATGGAGAGGCAGCTTGCATCAATTTACCACGCAGAGTGTGGTCAACGCTCTAAGTGGGGCCCCATGTGCCAGTGGGGAAAGGCATAGCTTCTTTGGGCACACCCCCTCTCTCCAGGAGGGTGGCATGATTTCCCCCAGTGTTCTTCCCTTAGGTTACTGTGCGTTTGGGTATCCTTAGCAACTGCAATTTTACAGGCCAGCGGGGATGCCCACTTCTGTTCTCCTAGCCTCATGTGTTTTTGTTTCCTTGGTGGGGTCATGTAGGGCCCTGCATGGACCCCCGAGGCACCTTGAGCAAGCCTGAAGCTGTTGGCTGGAACTCCTTGCCCCAAAGCTCTTCCCGTTGTGATAATACACCTCGTGATAACACACACCTTGTAGGGAGATGCTAAGCCTAAAAATCCTGTTATTTTCCACTGTGCTGTAAATCAGTATTTAAGCCTGTTCCATCCCCTCAATAAACGGCGTTCGGCATTTTGACGTTGCCGTTGAACGAATGACCCGCTGTCTTGTCTCTTTATTTCAATCTCTAGGCCTTCGCCCGATTCCTGGAACAGACCGTAGCGCTGGCACTACAGGGTCAGAAGAGAGAAACCATTTCTTGTGCCTAAGTGAATGCCAACCACTGAAAAGTCCCTGAAGAAATTGGTCTAGACTCTCTCATTTGGGGAAACTGAGGCCCAAGGAAGGGAAGCTACCTCCTTTGAGGCCCCATAAAGCAAAGCAAGGACTCAGCTTGTCCTGAAGACTCTGGGGTCTGCATTCTTGCACTTCTAGTATTTGAAGAACAGAGGGTCCTGCTGCCTGCTGCACATTCCCTGAGATGATCTGTCAAGGGAGGGAAGAAAAAAAAAAAAAAAAAACGCAACAAGCCATCCATTCTTGTCTGTGCTGTTTTCCCACGTCGGGGCAGACTGCACTGAAAAATTTAGGTTTTTCCTTTCGCGTTTCCTTTCACAGCACTGTGGACAAAATGCCTTTCTTCTCCCCACTTTCCTTTGGTGGGATCCTGAGCAAGGCTACAGAAAAAGAATCTTTTAAAGACATATATATCTATCTATTGATATACATTCAGCTCCCAACAGTGGCAGGGAACTGTAGTGCCTCTTAATTACTCAGGAAGTGACAGGGTCAAGAGGTGTCTGCAAGCTGCCTTGTGGTCTGGGCATTGATTCTCAACATTGTCACTGCTGGAGTGCAGAGCAACAATCCATGGGGTTTTGTCCACTGTTTGAATTTCTCCCTTTCTTCCTTCCTCACTCACTCATGTTTTCCTTTTGGGGGGGGAGGTGCTTTATAATTTGAAAAGGAATTTTTGGCATTTCTGTGTGTTGATTGTAAATTTCTAAAGGCAGGAGATCTTTGAGGTTGACTGACCTGCCATAATTGCCACCTGGGCACAAGGAGAGGAGCCCACAGGCTAGCGGGCTCACAGAGATGCCCTCCCTGGTGCCCCACCCCACTTTCCTGTATCCCCCTTTACCTTCTTCCTATTATCTTTGGGTTTTCCAAGGGAAAATGACAATTAAAAAAAAAAAATCAGCTGAGTGGTGGTGCACACCTTTAATCCCAGCAGTTGGGAGGCAGAAGTAGGAGGGTCTCTGTGAGACAGAAGCCAGCCTGGTCCACACAGTGAGTTCCAGGCCAGCCAGAGCTACACAGACAAACGCTGTCTTGGGGGAAAAAAAGGCTGTCCTTACGGTGTACACTTAAGTTGTGCCCTTTCTAAGTCACAATTTGAGGCAGATGGCAGCTTTAGTTTATTGGAGAGAGCAGAAGTTTATAACTATGGTCATCAATCAGTTATAATCTCAAAACAGAACTAACGGCCTTTCTGGAAACTGTGGATCCAAGTCTGAGAATCTCCTGGGACAAAGAGTTATTAAATCATATTTTGATTTAAAGGAGCTGGGGCCAGGGTGTCCCAAATCTCAGTGGTACCCAGAGTATGTCCAAGTATTTGGTTCTTTAGAGAGAACTACAGAGAGTATTTTCACAGAGTGGAGGCATGGCTAATTCCCTGTGGGGTTGCAGGGAAGCTTTTCAAGACATTGCCAAGTAAGTCCTAGCAAACATTAGTATGTTCTGCTAAGAAGGGAAGTCAGAGCCAACAGCATGAAGGAAGGCCTCCGATTCTTTGAGTTCCAGATGTGTTTTGTGTGTAGATGCTCAGGGTCTGTCCAAAGTCTCGGGGGAGAGTTCAAAGGTTTAATGAAAAGAAGACTCAAGACTCATTCTAAGGTTGGAAAGATAGCTCAGTCATCAGTTCAGAAAACTGGCTGCGCTTGCAAAGGACCTGGGTTCAGTTTCCAACACCCACAAGGATGCGCACAACCATCTGTAGCTCCAGTGCCAGGCAGGGGATTCAACACTTTCCTCTGACCACTGAAGGCACCAGGTATGCATGTAGTACACAGACATACAGAGTTGTTGAGCACTCATACACATCAATGAAGAGAAAAGAAATGCTAGTTCAGAGGAGCAAGCAAGGGGAGTGGTCAATGGTGTTCTGGAGGGTTAAAGGGCAGGAAGGTGGCCATCTTTACAATGGAGAACTTAAAGGAGAGTGAGGTCAGGAGTGGGGTGGTGGTGGTGCTGGAGTGACAAGACAACCAGTAATGCATTTTGTTATGGGGAAGCACGCGGAAACATATAGAAGCAAAAGGAAGCCCCGTGTGTCACATGAAATTCTGCCAGTGTTTCCAGTTGGTCTCCAGAGTTCTACAAGAAGTGTTAGAAAGATGGAAAGTCAAGGAGACGTAATGGTCTCAAGAGACTAAGGAAGGGGGAGGGTAGACGTGTGAAAGGGGACAAAAAGCCCGCCTCCCTTCCTGAGTCTGGCCTCACTTCCTTGCCCTCTGTTTTAGAACGACACTGGTGGCTGCTGGAGGCCCTGGCTGTGGCCAGATGGTCTCCCTTCTCAGGCTGTGGGGTGTAGGGCACACTGGAAGACTCCAGATGCCTGGGCCGTGGACTGGGTCTAGCTCCTCATTAGGTGTGTGGATTCTGGGCTGCTGAGATAGCATCACTGAAGTGCTAGTGTAAGAGGAGTAGGGGAAAGAGAACAGCTGAGCCCTGGCTCCTGCCCTGATGTATGCTTGCACCGCTCCTCATGTCATCCTGAAAACAGATTCCACCCCAAAAGGTATTATCCCTAGTTTTATAAATAAAACTCAGCACACTGGCTGACTTTGACAGAACCATTTTCTGTGCTTGAATTCTGGGAGACAGGGAGCACTCATTGACCCGGGCTGTTAAGCAGTGAACGTATCTCCCTGGGTATATCTTGAAGTGCGTTTACACAGGAGAGGGGCAGACTGGGAAGAAGAGAGAGTTGGAGGAAAATATGAGGGAGGGAGAGACTGACCTAATAGTCACTCTGCAAGTTTGAAAGTGGATGACTGAGACAGGAGGAGTGGAGCTGGAAGAAAGATGAAGGAGGCCGAGGGAAGAGCAGGCCAGCTGGCCCCACTGCCTTCCGGATGCTCAGCCTGGAAGGGACCACCTCTGCCCTGTGGCCAGCGCAACTAGCAACCACAGAAGGCTGCAGAGCAAATAATGCTTTGTTGATTTTTCTAAAAGAAAACAAGAGCAACCCAGTTTACTCCCCAGAGCCCCTGTTGTGAGGCAGCTGCCCTCATAGCCGCCATGTTGCTCTGTGACCCCCTGCTTCTAAGGGCTTACTTACTACTTGTGATGAATTAAGAAACAAAAGTCTAATTTTATGCAATACAAGGCTCTGATCCCAAGGCTTCCACTCTGACCAATAGTTTGTTTCCGCCAGAGTCAGAAATTGGACCCCAGGCTCTTCATAAGCCAGGCCAGTATGTTGCAGCCCCAATCTGAACAACACATAGTAGGTCCCCATAGTTCTGTTATTCTAGAAAGTCCTTCTCAGTCAACCCTATCTCCCCACCCCCCCTCCACCCTAGCAGTCATGGAATCATTGCCATCATGATTGGTTAGTTTTCACGATCTGCAATGGCATGGAAACGTAACCACACAGGGTCCTCTGTTCCAGGCTGCCTGTTCCACACAGCTTGACATTTTAAAGATGTGGCCACATAATTACCTATTTCATTCCATTTCATCCCTGAGTAGCATCCCATCATGTGACTACTGCAGCTCACGTCAACTCTCCTGCATCTAAGTGTGGGCTGTGAGGGACAGAGCTGCTCGTTCGGCTGTTTTCATGGACATATACTTCCATTTCCACAAATACCCAGGAGAGGGGTTGCTAGATCATGTCAGAGATGCAGGGTGGACTGAGGTGGACAGGGACCAGCTAGCAAATGCCAGTTGTGCTGATCCCTTTCCACCTCTGCTTCCAGAGAACACTGCTAGAAGATTTCCTAAAGTGACTTTTATCTTGTGCCTTTGTCTTGGTCTATTTTATGCTCTGTAACAAAAGACCACAGACTGGGACATTTATAATGAGCATAAATTTATTGGCTTGTGCTTCTGGAGGCTGGAAAGGCCAAGATGAAGGGACTGGCATCTGGTGAGTGCTTTACTATGTCATCTTGTAGTAAAAAGATAGAAAGGAAAGATCGATACGGCTGTGTGTGTGCATGCTCACACAACCACACACACATTACCAGCAGACTACACTAGTTTGCTCATAGCCAATCCCAAGCTGGTAGCAGCAACCGGTCTACTCTTCCCTCATGGCCGGATGCCTCAATAGGCTCCACCTCCCAACAGGGCTTTAGTGGGCACAGTGTTTCCAGTCATGCTTCTGGAGATGCACAGAAACCACAGCTGCTGTGAGCTATTCTCCAGATGGACACTGTAAAGGCCATTTCTCCAGATGTGACACAGGAAGCAGGATCCATACATTAACAAATAATAATAATGTCTCAAAAGGTAAACATGTCTGCTCAGACACACACAGTGCCATTAAGAATGTAAATAGGTGCCAGGCAGCAGTGGCACACACCTTTAATTCCAGCATTTGGGAGGCAGAGGCAGAGGCAGAGGCAGGTGGATCTCTGTGAGTTTGAAGCCAGCCTGGTCTACAGAGTGAGTTCTAGGACAGCCAAGGCTATGTAGGGAGACCCTGTCTCAAAAAACATTAAAAAAGAGTTACTAGGTGCTATATGCTATGTGTTTAACTATGGGCAGTTTGGAAGAAAAGCAAGGCTTATCAGTAGAACTGACTGCTTCCTGATGTAAATTCTTCTACCATGACCAGTTTGAAGATGTCAACATAACATCATTAAAATCAGAGATGAGACGGGATCAGCACAACTGACATTTGCTAGCCCACCCTGCATCTATGACATTTATGATTCAACAACTCTACTCCTGGGTATTTTTTCTTTAAGAGAAACAGAAATGTATGTCCATGAATGCTCTCCACCTGCATGAGCAGCTCTGTTCCTTAAATGCAAGAGAATGGATAAGTGAGCTTCAGTAGTCACATGATGGGATACAACTCAAGGATGAAAACCAATGATCTGCAACAATGTGACCACATCTTTTAAATATCAAGCTGCGTGGAACAGGGCAGACTGGAACAGAGTACCCAGTGTGGTAACGTTTCCATGCCATTGCAGATTAATGGAAACTAACCAATGATGGCAATGGGTCTCAGGATCTACTGCTGGGGCAGGCACCGGCACCCCCCCCCCTTGGTCCATGCATCTCTTATCACACTAGGATAGAATTATCCCCTTAGGAGACTTTCTGGTTGCTTGATTGGGAGTTGGAGATTGTGGGACTTCAGAATAACCTTCCTCTTCTGCTCTCAGTGCCCTCTCAAGTCATCGGCATCTGCTGCATCTGACCTGTGGTGGTGGATGTTGACAGTGAACTAACTAACTAGGATGTATCCACTTGATTATGGATCTCCAGAGGGGACATGTTGGGCCTTTGATCACATTAGCCTAACTGAGAATTTACTATAACTGGAGGCAGAGGCTAGGCGAAATTTATTTCCCAACCAAAAGAGAGTTGGAAAAGTTCTACTGGGTTCTAGCAAAATCTGAGCCAGTGGAGATCTGCTTCACCTTTTGCTTAGAAAGGATGATTAGGTAGGTCTGTGTGTGGGCTTACAAGCACTTGCTACAGGGAGGCGAAAGGAAAAGGCTCTGTGTCCTAATCTGAACTACATCTAGACCCCAAAATGAAACTGACCACCCAATATCACGACCTCCTGCAGGTGATTTCACCTCTCTAAGTGTCTTTAAGTATAAACCATATGCCAAGTGTGGTGGCATACCCCTATAAGTTCCAGGTCCAGCCTGGACTACACAGCAAGACCCTGTCTCCAGAAGAAAAAAGAAAAGTTTGAACCTTGATCCTTACGACCTTAAAGTTTGAGTGAAAGCTGCTGGCTTGTGTGGTCTCAGTGGATAGATAGGCGCAGTCCAGGGTGCGGATGGATACAACGGCAGCTGCAGGAGTCATGTAGAGTTCACACACGCCCAGGGGAAGCCACGTTTGGAGCCTTCCCACGGGGACAACACCCACCACAGTCACCCATTTTGTATGGGTATGTGGGTGTGCACTTGCCTCCACAGGCTTCCAGCTGTTTTCTTCTATCTGAACAACTGTTGCCAGAATGAGCTGCGATCCATCAATAAACATGTGGGAGCAGATTCTGGTCGCAGACTCAGAAATGAGAGTCTTGGTGGAGGGACAGTGATGGTAAGCCTTCCCCCACCTCTCCAATCTCTCTGGCCATTCTTGTCTGAATCTATAGCCAGGAATGGCTTCTCTGCAAGGAGAAACTTCTCCAGAGTCCCGTTTTCTGCTTTGTAACCAGGAGCATCGACACAAGTGCGAGACCACAGTGCATTCAGCTTAATTTGTATTACAAAGTAAGACCCTGTCTCAAGACCCCCCCTACAACCCCCCCCCAAAAAAGACGCACAGGAAACGCGGTAGCCGATAAGTGCGTGGCACTCGTGAGTTGGTTCCCCAGTGGTGGTGCATTCATTCACCAACTCACTGGGCATGCATCGGAGCCTCTGCTGCGGCACGCCTAGTCAGCTAAGGGTTAAACGGCGTCCCCTCCGCCCCCGCCCGGCTGGGCAAGGCGGGAAGGCGGCGCGCCGGGTGCCAAAGTCGGAACCTGCTCTCGGCAGCTCCCCGCGCTGCCTTGACTCACCGCCAGGCCTGGCGCGGCCGCCGGCTGTGGAATGTGTGAGCGCCATGTGTCACCGCCCCAGACTGTGGGAAAACGCTGCTCCGCTCACCTCCCAGCAGCTGGCCCGCGCCCGCCCGCCCGGGAGCCGGGAAACAGGAGCCGCCCGCCCGGGAGGCCGCCCGGGGCCACTTCCGAGCGCGCGCCGCCTCTCCGCCCACACGCCGGCCCTGCCTGCGACCCGGGGCCGCGGCGCCACCCGCAGCGAGCCGCCCAGAGCGCCCTGCCCCTGCCCCTGCTGGCCCTCTGCGTCCTCCTGCTCCACCAGTCCCGGTTTAGCCACAGAGAGGCCCTGTTCTGATCTCTCCTAGGCAGTGACCTCTTTCGTTGAAGGGCTGGAGACCGAGGGCTAGGCGGGGGACTGGCCTCAAAGGGGTTGTGTGACAGTCTGGTCCCGACCGGCTCTGAGCAGGAGGTTCCACTCTGCCTGACCCGTCCCTGGGAGCTAGGCAAGCACCTTGCCCCTTCGTGCGACATCAGCCTCCCCTCCAAACCTCGGGTCAGAGTCACATGTATCCAGAAGTCACTTAGGCCAAGGTCTCCTATGCCTAGCCATGCAGGGAGATGTAGGCAAAGTCGTACTCTGGGTGGCAGTCATCCAGGGCTGGAGACAGCTCAGTGGACCTTGTGCCAAGCCCAGTTCTCTCCTGGGTCAAGTGCCTCTTCTCGGTAGCCAGGGCTCCTACTGGTGTCCCCAAGGACCCCCAGGAGAGGGGAATGGGGGCAAACCTGGGGCCCTGGGATCCATCTACTTCGCCTAACATCAGCCTCCTGCTGAGGGGTGAGGGTGGGGCTATTCACCCTATGAGGCTCTGGTCCTGGTGGGTGGGATCTTTCTGTTGCTCCCCCCTGTTTATCCTTCACCGTGGGTGCTGAGGTCTCTCTTCTGTGGGTCTTCCCAGGCTGACCTAATCCAGTGCCTCTCCTGAAGCCTCCATACACTTGATTCCTGTCCCTGCTTACAGTCTATCCTCTCTCCCCTGCGGCTTCTCACCCACAGAAGTATTGCCCTTCTATGGATCCCCCATCAACATCATGGGATTCTGCTCATGACAGCGGCTCTGCCGGCTGAGTGCCAGCACATAAATGCTTGTCAATACCATTTATCATGCGTTCAGAACCTCACTGCCCAGACGTGTGACCTTGGGCAGGCTAATCTTGCACTCTCAAGTCTCTTAGCTGCAAAACATACATTGAGTAGAGTGTGGTGCCATATGCTCACGATCCCAGCACATGGGAAGCCGAGGCAAGAGGATCACAAGTTTGAGGCCAGCATATATTGGGGTCTAATTAGGAAGAGAGGGAGGAGGAAGAAAAAAAAAGACATCCAGTTGATATTTGGGTGTTGTTGTAGTCTTTGTACATGCCACAAGGCCTGAGTAATGAGACTCCAGTTAACAATGGGAGGCACACAAACCAATGATTCCCTAAGAGTATATCCATCTAGTGACACCTTAGCCATCTTACTTTGTATAAGTACACTCTATGAAGTCCCTGTAATGATAACATCGGTGACATATCCCTGTCATTAATCCATACGCAATCGCTAAATACCATAGACTGGCGGCAGACACCGATTAACACATAGTCCTGGATGCTCAAGTCAAAGGACAAAGCACAGGAGACTTGTTCTTAGTGAAGTCTCTCTTCTTGGCTGGTAGGCAACTACTTTCTCTGTCCTTCTCTGGCAGAGAGCTCTATTATGCCTCTTTTTGTAAGGACACCAGTCCTGACAGATAGGGATGTTGTACTTGTGGCCTCAAGTGATTTCTACAAAAGCCTGTTTCCGTTTACATTGGGAGTTAGATTTTGGCTTATGTTGGAGGATAAATTCAGCCCACAATAGTAGGCTTAGGTGAGCTCCAAGGAGCAAATGCTGGAGCGGCTGCATGGCTGGCCTGCCTGGTGACAAAAATAAGGGCATAAATGGAAGCCAGAACTAGCAAGCATTAGAGAGATGGCTCAGGGGTTAAGAGCACTGGCTGCTCTTCCAGATGACCTGGGTTCAATTCCCAGCATCCACAGGGCAGCTCACAATTGCCTGTAACTCAAGTCCTAGGAGAGCCAACACACACATGGTATATAGCCACACACAAAGCCAGAACCTTCGGATTAAATAAACATAAAAAACAAAACAAAACAAAAACAGAACTAGTAAGCATCAAGGAGCAAGCCTGGCTTGTTTCAGAAGATTGCTGGGTAGGAAGTCAATTTAAGAAACTTGGGGTGCAGCAGATTCTTCCAAACTTTGGATGCTGCATTTGTAAGTGTGACATTGTGACATGTCTGAGAACAGCTGGAGAAAGTCAGAGGGTGGAAGAAGAAATGTTTTTAATGGTATGGCCACAGCAAAGCTGTGAAAATGCTCCATTGGGCACAAAACACAAGAAGCCCAATTCTATTTCACGGATGGGAAAACTGAGGCTGGGTAAATCAAGTGACCCACCAAGGCTTACCCAGCAGGTTTGTAGGGCAATCAGAGTAAGATGTGGCTCTTGTCTGACTCCATGGTGGGTGATACTTCTGTTGTCCCCATCACTGGAACCTAAGTACTAGGTGGGAACAAGCTTAAGTCTGCATGCTAGACTATGGCCAGTGGGTGACAGAGTGTGAAAGCAGAGACAGATGTCACTTGGAGCTTCTAATGGCAATCTTGGTGAGACATCCATCACCCACATACCATAGCATGGCTGGGGCAGGGTCAGCCTATGTGAAACTGGCTGGTGGACCCAGATAGAATTCTGAGGAGAGAGGATGCTGAATGGGAAGGCAGGATAATTTTACAAATATCTAGGTGTTTTGGATGCTGTTTCTATGACTGTTAAAGATAGTACTCTGGCTATACATTCAAGAGAGTGTTTTCAATAATAATAATGACTCAGATTTGGTGGAACCAGGAACTCGAGGCAATATGATGAGCAGACTGGCTGGAAGATACAAACTCTCTGGGAGTAGTGGTTCTTCTAAGAAGTTGGAATCAGCGTATAGGGAAATAAGTTTCTAGATGAAGAAACAGAGGCCAGGAAAGAACAGAAGCTTCACATAGTGACAGAGCCAGCTGACCCAAGATCCATCCGGCTTCAATATCTGTGCTCTGCCCACCCCATGATGCTGATACCCAGTCAGCCAATGTGAGAGCTGTATTTTCTAAGCTCCAAATGGGGACACCTGGTCTCACATCTGTGAGGGTTCTGGTGGGATCAAGAGAGGAGACTGCTTTAGCTTGGACCATCCCAGCAACTCCAGGCCCTCCAGCCATCACCACTATCTGGGTGGGGGTGGGGGTGCAGCTGCCCACACCCTGGCCCGAGATAACATTTTTTTCCATCCCAGAGGCCCAAGGTCTATTTTTTGGAGTACACAACACAGACAAGTGAGAGGCATTTAAAAAGATCAAACAGCTGGAGAATGATTGCAATGGACAGGATGCTCTTATTTCTGCCTTAGTAGCAGAAAGGGCAGGAGAGGGCAGGGAAACAACAAAGCCCTGAGAACCAGATGTAAGGCCCCAGGAGTGGGCCTTGATGCTCCCAAGCATCTTTTCATGGGGCTTCTCCTGCCTGTCTACAGAACACTTCCCTCTCCCTCCTCCTCTTCCTCTTCCTCCTTCCCCTCTCCCCTTACCCCTCCTTTCCCTCCTCCTTCTCCTTCCTCCTCTGAGAGAAGTGCTGGTCTTTGTGGCAGGGGAACCATCCCTTGACTAGCTGGGTGATTGCACTGAACCAACTTCTGTAAAATGGTCTGCAAGATAATGAGTTATGGTAAAATTATACTGGGTCAGATGTATTATGTCCTGTTAGAATTAGGGTCAATTTCATGTTGAAACTGTTGGAATATAATGTCAAGCTTAGGATCATTTCCCCAGAGAGGTGTAACAGCAGAAATTTGGAGTTTGTGTGTCTGAAGTTATGTGTTTGGCTTATTTAAAATAATGCCATTAAGCTGGGTGGTGGTGGAGTACTTTGGAGGCAGAGGCAGGCAGATCTGTATGAGTTCGAGGCTAGCCTGGTCTACAGAGTGAGTTCCAGGACAGCAAAGGCTACACAAAGAGACCCCTGTGTTGGGAAGTATAACAAAATGGTGCCATTACTCTACTAGTTAAAATGCAGAGAGATAAAAGAAAAAGTGGGTGCATATGTAGATGGGGGGTCCTAGCATGTATCAGAAGCCATAGGATCATACAGAATTAGAGCTTAGCCTCTCAGAACAAGTAACATCTTCTTCTTACTGTACACAGAATGCAAGATTTATCAGTGGCTATCCTGGACCTGGTCTCCAAATCTTCCAGTCAGCGTTTAAAATGGCCACTGTTAAAGCAGGGCTTGGTCCACCATATAAACACCCTAGAGGATTCTAAGGGAGGGAGGAGAAACAGAGAGCAGGGCATGTGGGCATGCCATTCAGCGTCAGGATCTCCAGACTCACAGAAAGATCATATATAATTACGAGCTGTCCAAAGAAGGGTCCAGACAGACCTGGCTAGGATGTGAGATCCAGGGAGACAGATCAGGTCCTGTGAGAATTAGACACAGGAAAACAGTCCAGGCTGGGTGACTGAAGGGATCCACATGGGCGAGCAAACAGCAATGAAAACTAGCTATCTCGTTCTATAGTGGTTTGACTAAAAGCACTCTCCACCTCTCTTCCCCCCCCCCTTCTCTCCTTTCTGAGGTGGGATCTTGCTTTGCTGCCCAGCCTAGTCTTGATCAGCTGACCGTCCCATCTAAGCTTAAGCTTGCTAAGCGCTGGGGATATGGTGTGGCCTCTGCTCACCAGGCTCTGTCTCTATTTTGAGTTCACTCTCTTACAAACCTGTAGCTTCTCCAAGAGATACATACGGTCAGAAACGGTGTTTGCTTCAGGCTCACTCATGCTGACTGTGTAGAAAGAGGTGGCCCTGAGAGGTGACCAAGTCAGCCTGTCTTGCTGAAAGTGCCATTCTTCAGGAGTGATTCAGAGACGCTCTCTGTAGTTACTCTAGAAGAAACCCCAACACAAGCAGTGATGTACTTGCCCTCTGCAAGTGGTACCCCCAGAGTAAATTCATCCAGTTTCCGTCTTATCTGGAAATGTGACCGGAAGTCCTGGGAGGACCAGGGACCCCAGTAATTTTATTCCATATCCTCCATGACAGCCTTCCTTGAGGGCTTGCACAGAATCTGTTTTGAAAAATCATGCATAGATCAGTTTAGTCCCGAACAGCACCATAAAAACAACCTTGATTCAAAGCTAGCAGCATATCTTAGTACCCCTACATCTCAAGCCTCAGTTCATATCTGTGTTCAGCTGTGGAACCTCAGCTGGGTCCCCACTGTAAGCCATGGCACATTATGGGGGTCTCTTGAGGGATGTGATCAAGATCTACCCAGAACCACACCTCTGCTCAGTGCAAGCCTGTCCAGCACCTAGTAACTGCTCAATAAATACTGTTTGGATTAGATGGAATGAAACATGTTTTCACTAGGTTAATTTCTACCATCAGACCCTGACTACATTTTGTTGTATGTAAGAAAAAAAATGGGAAAATAATTTCCTGCTATAGTAACTGTACTATTAACGCTTTCCTCAAAGGATAGCATTTCTGAGCCATTTTCATACAACTGATAAGTTCTTTTATTTCAAAGACTCATCCAGACTGACATTTTTCCTTCCTTCCTTCCTTCCTTCCTTCCTTCCTTCCTTCCTTCCTTCCTTCCTTCCTTCCTTCCTTCCTTCCTTCCTTCCTGACTTTGCTCTAGGTAGGCATGGTGGTGTATCTGGGTTGTCAAGCAGAGTGTAGTCAGTTTGTCCCTGTGTGGTCCTAATTCTGTTGTATTTCTAATGCAGAAATTCCTGTTAGGGACAGTTTCTACTCCCTCACACCCATCCCCACCCCTTACTCTGAATTTTCACCTTTAGTTTACTGGAATAACCTACCCCATTCTTTGGATGAGAATTCTATTGAAGACTGTGATCTTGGTTTTTTTTAGCACTAAATATATTGGTTTATGCAGGTAATGCCGCAGCTGGAAGGAACACAACTTCAAAACTGAATCTGGGCAGCAGTGGGGATCTCTCCCTGCTGCTAAGCAGGGAGACTCAGCTGCTCAATATCTTTACATTAAGGAGAACTGATTTATTTTGTGGGTTGAGGTTGTTTATGACAAAGGAACACAGAACTGATAGATGCTTTTGTTTGGATGCCTTGTTCAGATGTTAGAATCATTGTTCTGATCACAGCAGCACATAATTCTGAAAGCACAGTTCTACCCCCCTTAATTGTGTCATCAGAGGCTGAGAGGAACTACACGTGTGTGGGGGGGAGTGCGCGTGTGTGCATGTGTATGTCTCTGTGTTGCATGTATATTGATCTCAGCAGTTTTCCATTACTATGCTGGCATATCTGGGACAAGCTAATTTTACAAGAAAAGCAGCTTGATTAGCTTGCAGTTTTATGTTATTGTGTCTTTTGTCATCTGCTCAGTACTGGTGTGTGTGTGTGTGGGGGGGCTGCTGGCAGTCCTGAGGTAGCACAAAGCACCACATGATAAGACAGGTAGAGCTTGTGTCATGTAGTCTTTGTCTCTTTTCTTATAATGTCACCATGACTTAATTTTGGGGGCTTCACCCTAAGGACTTCATCTAAACTAAAGGCCTCAGCTTCTACACACTATCATGAAATTGAATCTACCCTTTAAAAAACACTAACACATGATTCAAGGAGTCAACTCTTGCAGTTGAGGATGGGGGCAAACTGTATCCAAACAATCACACATTTGCAAAAGCAAAAACATTAGGATAATTATGTATAATCTCTCTCTCTCTCTCTTTCTCTCTCTCTCTCTCTCTCTCTCTCTCTCTCTCTCTCTCTCTCTCTCTCTCTCTCTCTCTCTCTCTCTCTGTGTGTGTGTGTGTGTGTGTGTGTGTGTGCGCATATGATTGTGTGGTGGACCTTGAAGGCTCACAAAAAAGAGCAAATGAAGTGTTTATTTTCTTCCTTCCTTCCTTCCTTCCTTCCTTCCTTCCTTCCTTCCTTCTTCCCTCCCTCCCTTCTCCTCCCCCCCTCCTTCATTTGTTAATGATCAAATCCAGGGCCTTTCAAGTACTCTCCCACAGATCCTTGCCCACAGTAAGAAAAAAGTTGGTGATAGTGCTCAGCAGATAGAGGCAATTGCCACCAAGTTTGATGACCTGATTTCTATTGCTGTGACCCACCCAACAGGAAGGCAGAGAGAGAACTGACCTTCAAAAGTTGTCATTTGACCTTCACGTGTGTGCTGTGGCACGTACATGCTACCTCACACAAACAATTTAACATTGTAGGGGATGGAGACATGTCTTATTGGTTAAGAATTCCTGCTGTTCCTTAAGAACTGTTCCAGTTCTATTCTCATGACTCATGCTGGGTGGCTCTACCTCCAAGGTGATCCTATGACTCTACCCACTAGGACACTGGCACACACACACACACACAGCACACACACACACACACACACACACACACACACACACACACAGCACACACACACACACACACACACACGTGCGCACACACAGACACACAGACAATACAGATATATGTATATACACAAAGCTTTAAAAGAAAAAAGTAAATAAATAGAAGTTTTAGAATGAAATAAAACAACCCCCCTCCCCCCAAAAACCCATAATCTCAGTCTTAATTCTGAGCTGAGGTATTTCAGGTAGAGTTGACTGACATCAAATTAATTTTGTCCAGAGAGCATTCAGAAGCATTTACTGTAGTCAAGTTTTTTGCAACCCCCACATACATGGACATGACCCTTTGTGGGGTTGTAGCCCACGGTTTAAGAAACTGGGGTTCAGCTGGGCGGTAGTAGCACACTTCTTTAACCTCAGCACTCAAGAGGCAGAGGCATGTGGATTTCTGTGAGTTTGAGACCAGCCAGGTTTACAAAGGGAGTTCCAGGACAGCCAGGGCTACACAGAGAAACCCTGTCTCAAAAAAAAAGAAAGAAAGAGGAAGAAAGGAAGGAGAAGGAGGAGGAGGAGGAGGAGAAAAGAAGAAGAAGAAGAAGAAGAAGAAGAAGAAGAAGAAGAAGAAGAAGAAGGAGAAGGAGAAGGAGAAGGAGAAGGAGAAGGAGAAGGAGAAGGAGAAGAAGAAGAAGAAGAAGAAGAAGAAGAAGAAGAAGAAGAAGAAGAAGAAGAAGAAGAAGAAGAAACAGCAGCTTTGGGCATTCAGAACTTGCAGTGGTAAACAGGGTACAACCTTGCAGCTCTTAGCAAAGACAGGAAAGCTGTGCTGCTTGCTAGCCACTTCCCACTCATTCTCTCTGATCCTGTCTCATCTGCAAACCAGGAATTAAAAACAAGTACATCCCAGCCAGGTGTTGGTTGCTCATGCCTTTAATCCGGACACTTGGGAGGCAGAGGTAGAAGGATCTCTAAGAGTTTAAGGCCAGCCAGGTCTCCATAATGAGATCCCGTCTCCAAAATAAATAAAAAACAAAAGTAAATAAAAATAAGTCCCATGATGCTGGGTGTGGTGGCCCATGCTTTTAGTCCTAGTGTTGGGGAATCTGAGGCAAGAGGAGAGCAAGCATGGCCTACGCTGTGAGGCTGTCTCAACCAATAGAAATGAGACAATAGGGAGACATTGTGAGAATTAAGTGGCAATCCTAATTTAGAAGCTGCATTTTTAAAAAGCCTTGGGTCTTATAGAAAATTATGTGCAGAAGATGAAAGGATGTTCTGAGTCTTGGTGCTTTGAGACATGGGGTATGGTGGGTGACCTTGCAACGGCTGCTTTTAGTTTCCTTTGATTGAAAACACACATAATCCCCAACTGGAGCACTTCCTATGAAGGAATGAATGGATTTCCAATCTGTGCTTTCTTGTTTACCGCGGAAAATATTCAATCCAAGGAAAACACAGGCCGTGAAAGTTTCTTCACTGCCTGTTTTTATCTTGTGTGGAGGGCTCCAGCTTAAGCCCAAATATATTACTTAACAGAAAATGAAGACTGACTTTCAAGGTTAAATGGCTCCCGGCTTCCTGCTCGGATGTAAATTGTTCTCTTCCGACCTGCCCATTGAAGCAGACGTGTCCTCCTCATCTTGCCCCCCTCCCCACCTGACTGAATTCCAAAGCCACAGTAAGTGACCAGTATTTACAAGGAAGTAGCCCTTGCGATTTAGAGCTCCCTCTTCCTTCGTGCTGTCTGTCCAGTTCTTTGGCCGGGTAGAGCCACCTCCCTGGGGGCTGGGTGTTTGCACCAGGAAGACAGGAAGAGGACCCTGGTGGGGTTCAGATGGGCGAGCTGAACAGACTTGTTTTCTCCTGACCTCTAAGCAGCTGTACCACCTGCACAGCCCCGAGCTCTCAACGAAACAGTTCCACAGTCCCAAGCCCTGTGGGATTTAAAGCTCAGGGCAGATGGGGAACCAGGCGGTGGGCCTAGCTGCTGGAGAGCCGCCCTGAAGGCCACTTAGGCTCTGGGCTGGAGTTTAACACGTTGCCAGTGAGGCCAGGGGCGAGGGTGGCCTCCTCCTGGTCTGTGTCCTAGACATGTTCCTCTTCCATCCACTCATTCCCTCCTTTGTTGACGTTTTGGGATCGGCCAGGACCCTCACAAGGCACACTTCTTCCTGTATTCATGCTTCTTTCACCAAAATGACTTCTCCCAGGACTCGGCCGCCTCAGTATTCAGGAGAAACTGGCACTTGAAGCCAGACCTGGGTCAATACTGGTTCTTGGGATGGGTGGGGACAGCTCGCATTTATCAGTGCTGACTCAGTGCTTAAGACAGTTCTCAGCCCCTGGATACAGCCACTCATCCATCCCACAGCAGTCTTGTGGAGTAGAATTCTTGTTCCCCAGGATGACACAGTAAATGGTAGGTAGGGCTGGGGTGTGAAGCTGGGCCAGCGCCTGTGCTCTGACCAGGTAGAAGTTACACCACCGAAAACTACTCTCAGTGCGGCGACCTGGAGCAGGTGCAGGAAAAAGAGCATGGGAAGGCGGGAAATGGAACCTGGTAAGCCAGAACCATCTCACAAGCTTGCCTCTGGCTGGAAAGCTGAAGCTATGGGGTAGTCTGTCCAACCTTCCTTGGGAACTAGGCCTGTCTGTCCATTAGGGACAGGCCAGTAACTGTTGCATTTCCTGCTGTTTTCAGGAAGGGAGGGTGCCCTGGCAACTGAGGAAGGTGCAGGACAGATGAGGGCTCTTGTCGTGGGGCCTGGAAAGAGAGGGGTGTGGGGGGAACACTACCTGATGACTACCCAAGGGACTCTTGACCTAAGACTGCATGCAGGAACTGGGTTTCATCCTTGCCAGGACCTCGAGGGCCTTCACTGTGCTGCTCTGAGGCCTGGGCCTGGCAGGACATTTTACTGAAGGACAAAGTAGAGTGGACTGCCAAGGAGCCAGAAGATGTGTCCCCGTGTGGGACATTCGGTTCCGGTGTGGGGGTGGGGTGGGGGGATTGCACTTATTCACTGGGAGAGCAGGATGTCACCAGCACACAGCCGGCTTCACCATGCAGCTGGCTATCTCTCGGAATAGTATTACCCTTGGCTTCTACTGCCTGTGTCTCACTAGCTCCCACGGTGCCATTTGCTGATGGAAAGTATGTCACACATTTGCCTCTGTATGGGCAGGAAGTGGACCTCCCATGCACCCAGACTGTATACAAACCAGAGGAGTGCAGAAGGAACCCTGACCTCCTAGAGAGGGAAGAGAGGCCAGTGCTGTCCTGGGGCTGCGCCCTGGCTCTTCCTGGCACGACTATTACTTCTATATGACATGGGCCACATCACTTTGTTTTCCATGATATCATAGGAAAAATGGCAATAATTCTAATAATCACCTTCAAGTTGGCTGACACAGGGCTAAATGCTCAGTGTCTGCCAGCCTTTTGCTACTTGCTATTACAGCGAAGGGTGCTATCCCTCCAGGCAGGTGTCCCTGCTGCTCTGACACTCGTCCTCACAGGGAAGGCTGGCAATACTAGCTGCTTTATGGGATTGCTGTGAGAACTAAACAGTGTTAATTATCTCCGTAAAGCATGCAATAAATGGCCATTCTCTCTGTGTTGCTCTAGCCCAGTTTTGCTCCCGGGGGAGGAATCCTGTGTCCCACCAACCAGGTTGACAGACACTTTGCTTAACCCCAGCCAGTATCCCTTTTCCCACCTGTAAACCGGTACGATAATAACCATCCCTAGGAATCTTGGCGATGGTTACGAGGGAAACGTATACAATAATACACAAAGCACGATGGGCCCCTCTGAAGAGACGCCTATAAATGGGAGGTGGTACTACAAGATGGAGTAATCATTGGCGAGCAGCCCCCCCCTTATTTAATTAGGAGAAAACTGGTAATTAGGAAGCATGGCCTTGTTAAAGCTGTGGCCTGGGAAATAGTTCTCTTGGCACTTAACCAGAACTGTGACATGGCACAAGATTTTGCCAAATGTGGCAGCAGGGGATCTTGCCCCAGGCTCAGAGACAGATTTGGATATGAAGAGGAATTTGCCATCTGGGGCACAGGTCTGGAGGTGGCTGATGTGGAGTTAGGGCCAGGAAACTTCCAGTCACTATGATCTGCAGGTTGTAGCTGGTGACAGCAAGGCTCTGGAAAGCACTTGAGACCTAGTCCCTGGGACAAGCAGCCCCCCTTGAGATGGCCATCAGGTAGCAGGTGCTCGCCTCAGCTTGCCTGTGTTGCACACTAGCCTCCCATTGGACTTTTTCCCTTCTCCCGCTGTGCCAGGCCAGCCCCTTCTGCATGCTTCAAAGCGCCTCTGCCAGGAAGCTCCCAGGCTTCCAGTTCTAGCTCTAGCTGTCTCTCTCAGCTCTAGGTTTGCTATGGGTGGGTTTCTGCTTTGGCCTCACCCCTCTCCTTTCTTCCCCTCCCCACTCCTCCCCTCCCTGATGACTGAACTTCAGGGAAGAAAGCTAGATGAGTGAAGCTTTCACACACCCGCACCCAGCCTGACTTCTTCCTTCCTTCCTTCCTTCCTTCCTTCCTTCCTTCCTTCCTTCCTTCCTTCCTTTCTTCCTTCCTGCCTTCCTCCCTCCCCCCCTCTTTCTTTCTTTCATTTTGAGACAGGGTTTCTCTGTGTAGCCCTGGATGTCCTGGAACTCACTCTGTAGACCAGGCTGGCCTCAAACTTGCAGAGATCTGCCTGCCTCTGCCTCTCAAATGCTGGGATTAAAGGCCTGTGCCACCACCACCTGGCAGCTTGACTACCTTCAAAGCTCACAAAACTGGCAGGATTTACAGTGCTGACAAGCAAGTGGAGGAGGGCAGTCGTTTTTCTCGGATTATGAATTATTCAAAATATCATAGCAGATATATACTAAACAAATTAACGTCTGGACATCTTATCACAGGTTCGTTAAAACCAATGAAACTTTTAGACACAGCTGAGACCCCTTTGTACCTACGGTACTCTCTTCCCTTTTCAACCCTTGGGGTTGCCTCTTTCCTTTGTCACCTTGCCTGAGTTCGTAGGAGAGACCGGGGACTGGCAGACTCTGGGAGTCATGTGTGTGTACTCCTTGCTCCCACAGCACCCTTCAGGAACTCCAGACCCACCTTTCTATGACAGCCACTCTGTTCCTCACACATGAATCATTCTCCCTTTCAGAAGCCATTGAGGGTCTTAAGTCAGTCAGACTATGTGAGCCTGTTGTTCGAATTCCACTAATGGCTTCTGATTTAACTCAGTAAAATTCAAGTCCTTGTGGACTACCGGGCTCTCTCCAAGAGCTCAGAAAGCTCTTGGCTTTCTGTCCCCATCTCCCAAGACACTGTTCTGTCTGAGTAGCCATTCTCGCTTTTCCTAAGACTCCCAGACACGGCCTCAGGCTGTTCCCTGGATAGTCATACCCTTTCTGTGAATACCACACTACCATACGGCCTCCACTAGCCTTCAGCACTGCCCCCCCCCCAGTATTTCACATCTCCCTGGAACATACTATTAAAAAATATGATCCATACTCCAAACCCCTCTTTCCACCACCTAGATCTTATTTGTTCTTTTTCTGTAGTACTTACTCTCTACCAAGTTGTGTATTTTACTTCTTTATTACATTTCTTATTGATCACTTATTTATTCTGGCTACAATAGAAACTCTCTGAGAGTAGGAATTATTGTAAAATTTGTGCATTTAAGTTTCCCTCAACAATGCCTACCTAGCACAAAGGTGTGCTAAATTATTTATTGAATGATTAAACAAGTAAGTAAATGAATTATGCATTTATGCCACTCTTTTTCCTCCCTCTTCTTCCTTCCCTCCCTTCCTCCCTTCCTCCCTCCCTTCCTCCCTCCCTCCCTCCCTCCCTCCCTCCCTCCCTCCCTCCCTCCCTCCCTCCCTCCCTCCCTCCCTCATTTCCACTGTGTTGGGGATTTCTCCTTGAGTCTCACCTATGCTAGCAGGAGTTCTCCCACTAATATAAATGTTCAGTCCTTTTTACGTCTTTTTGGGTTTTTTTTTGAGTGAGGGTCTTGCTAAATTGCTCATACTGGCCTTGAATTCTCTCTGTAGTCCATGCAAGCCTTTGTGATCTTCCTGCCTCAGCCTCCTGAGTAACTAGGATTGCTGGTAGAGTACAGACCTGGCTGAACCTAAGCAGTTTTTGTTAAACAAGTTCTGGAGCTTTCACTAGATATTTTGAAGTTGTTATGTGATACACACACAAAGTGGCTAGGAGACATTGACTTAATTACCCATCAGAAGTTGGGTGTGGACCCTCTGCTTGCTAGTCTGCCTAATGAAGGTCATGAAGGGTTTTCTTTTTTCCCCCAATTTTTGACTCTTTGGAGATCTATCCTGGCAGCTTCTGGTCTTCCTTTCTCAGAGCAGTAGCAATTCTTGCTGGGCTTAGCCCTAGCTGACTGCCTTGAGCAGGGAACTGAGGAGACAGTGACCAGGATGTAGGCAGGAGCTCTGGCAGTGGGCTGGCTCCAGAGAAGCCATAATTTTCCGTTTTCTTCTGTGGAGACTGTCTGGGAGCAGAGGCTGATGTGGCCACAGCCCCTTGTGCGTCCTTGGGGAGCCAGGCAAGATGCCCAGACCAACAGGAGCTGCTTCCGGCCTCACAGACACTGCAGAGACAAGGAGTAAATCCAGGAAATCTCACAGCGCTCCTCTCCTCCCCCATGGGAGAACTGACACTGGCCTGTGATGAGAGGGGGAATGGATGAGTGGGGTCCCTGGAAGGCAGGGAGACACCAAAGGCCATCTGGAGGTGATAGTTGGAGTGAATTAGAGGTGAGTCAGCCAACTCATGGGGCAGTTAAAAGACAAGTGGCTAATTGTGGGTGCAGACATCGGGTCACACACAGAAAATGAGGAACAAGTGGTTAATTGGGCCCACAAGCCCAGGATCCCGCCTATAATTAGCAAATTGCAGGGCTTTGATATTTGCTTTGGTAACAATGTGTGTAGTGAATTGCAGGGAGGAAAGCTGTGCCCCCAGCCTGAGAAGTGACCTTAGGTCTAGACTCCCTGTATCATTCCCTCTCACACTGGTGTAGGCAACACACACACACACACACACACACACACACACACACACACACACACACACACAGACACACAGACACACACACAGACACACACACACACACACACACACACACACACACACACACACACACACACACGAAAAAACCCGGTGAGGCTTGTGCCTTGACGCTTTCTGTATCAACCCCTGCTTAAATTTTTACCAGCCTGGACTTGAATCAGGAGGCTTGGTTTCTTGGTACACAAGCTCTCACAGTTCACACACAAATTACCATGCACCGAGAAGCCATGGCCCCTAAGGAGCAGAGAGGCCCTCTGGCTATACATATCCCAAGGAGTGGCCCTGGGTAATTCCCCAAGTAAGTTCCTTAGTGGGGAAGGCAAAGTATAAGAAAGTCCACTTACAGCACTGGCTGGCTTGGGTTTCAGGTCTGTGACTGCTTGTGCAGGCGTCTCAGATCTTCTTCCCCATGAGCAGACCCAGTAGCACAGGGAAGTTGCATGGGTGTGTGTGTGTGTGTTCGTGTGCGTGTGCATGTTGCATGTTCTATACATTTTCACAAGTATATAGGATAGATCAACACTAGCAGAGAATGGAGCACTACATGAAGTGTCAGGGCAGCCAGGTTTGAATCTGGACTCTACTGACAGGTTTTGCCCAGTTATTTAAATATTTATATCTCACCTCTGTCATTTGTAGGTCTGTTTCTCTGGCTGATTTTTCTCTTAGTCATAGTCAGCATTTTCCCTCTCTTTCATATGTCTCATTCTCTTTTGGTTGGATAGTAGGCACTGCGATTTTATAGTGTGAAGAATTTGGGATTTGACGTCTTCCCTTAAAGAGTGTGAAGCTTCATTTTCATCCACAGCTAATTCACACAGGAGTTAGCTGGTCTTGTTGAGTCTTGTCTTTAGGCTTTCCGTGAAAGGGTCTAGAGTAGCTTTCATGGCAAGGGTGTTTCACATCTTATACCCTTTTGACTAGTGTCTTAACTGAGTACCCAAAGGACTACCAAGACTCACCTTTGGTTGCAGGGCATGACCATTCCTCCTCCTTGTGAAAACTCTGGGTTGTTCAACTCACATCCCACCCTGCCACACACACATACTTTTCCTTCTTTCTTCTGCTGGTCTTGTGGTGTTATATATAGTTTCACACTAATCAAAGACTTGGTGAAGTATTTTAGCAGGGTTATCTCCCAGGGTATCTCCATACATTCTGGAATTGTGATCCTCAGTTCCTAGATATTTCAGCTCCCCAAGTCTCTAGTCGCTGACTTCTAAGCTTAGTGAAGTGACGCTATCCAAAATTTGCACATGACCCAGGAATTGCCTCTGAGCATAAACCTAGGGTTCTGTTGTGGCTCACTTCATCAGTCCTTTTATCTAATAACCTCAGCCTGGCAGTGCCTCTTCCCAAAGCCCAAAAACAGTAGTCATGCTATCAAGACAGGAAGCCAAGCTCTTCCCAAGTCAATAAAGTGCCAGTTGCCTTATATGTAGAAACAGAACATGAAAGATGGAAAAGTTAGCTCTGCTCATTGAAGAGCAGCATAGATGTCTTGCCACCTGCAATGATAAAACAAGCCACGGACCAGAAAGAGAAGTTTGTTAAAAACTAGCTCTACTTCCCCTGCTTTTCCTTCGATTTGACACCAGTAATGTAGATGCATTAAACATTTTCCAAGTAACTGTTGAATTTTAAGGCTGCGGGTGATTTATCCCAGAAAGATAAGCTTGGGTTGCTCCAAAGCACGGTGGCACAGGCCTTCAATCCTTCCATTTCACTTACCCTATTTGTTAATTCAGTGTAAGTCTAGAGAGCTATGAAGAGTCAGGAGGCAGAGGCAGGCAGATCTCTGTGAATTGGAGGCCAGTCTGGTCTACAGTGAGTTCTGGAACAGCCAGGACTACACAGAGAAACCCTGTCTCAACAACAACAGCAACAACAACAACAACAAAAAATCCTTGTGTTGCTCCAAACCCTTCATTTCACAGATGAGCAGACAGGCTTGGGGAGTAGAAATGATTTTTACCAATATCTCATAATGCAGTTGGGGTTGAATGAAACCGAATTCACATATCTCAACTCCTAGCCTGTAGTGCATCCGTGCGTTCAGATTATGTTTATTGAACATCCACTGGGTTTGTAGCACTGAACTAATTGCCATATTACCTTGGTTTTTGGAAATGTTAAAACATTGATTTTTGGAACATTAGAGTAAGTGCAATAAATCAGTATGTAATTTTGGATTTCTTTCAAGTAGCTGAGTCCGATTAGCATTAATTGGAGCCACCTCCTCCCACCCCACCCCCGCCACATGGCTCAACACAGGGATTTGAAGTAGCCCCCATGGAATACTTCAGTATAGTGCTTCAGACATGTGAACACATCCAGTAATTTCTGTGCTTTTATGGTGCTGTCACACATGGCTAGAGGACAGTGGAGGCTTTATTATGCATTACAACCATGTCAGGGGCCCAGGGCAAAGTGAACAACTTTGAGACAATTGTTCAGTACCTTCAATTCGATGACCTACAACTCCCTTTGCACCTGGGACAATCTTGACATCAGATTCTACAGCAGAGCTGCCCGGGCAAGCATGGGAACAGTGCTGGCTGGGAGCTGAGTGTGGAGATTGTGGAAGGGCGGTCTAAGCCAAAAGGTGATGAAACAGCAGCAGGGCCAAAACAGAATGTGTGACCTGACCCACGTGCAAGCATTAATCTAATATAGGCCTTCTCCCTGGATGCCCAGGGCATCTGTTGTGACAGTAAGCATTCTCCAATCCACAACACTGCAATCCCTAAAGTTTGAGAGACTCTGCATGCACTGAAAGTTAAAAATTAACATTAGAGATTGCAAATGCAAGTATAAGTGATAGAGATGAAAATAGAGAGGCAGGATTGAGCAGAAGGTGGATGGCATATTTATATATATATATATTTCCCCTAATTACTGTTGAACCAAAGACAGATAATTCCACAATTATACACATAGAGTGCTTTTCTTCCCCAGAGCTCAGCTTTGCAGACTCTGATTTGTGAAACAATGCTGAAAGGGCGTGGTGCAAGATGAGATGGGAAATGCCAGCTGGGAGATCACAGCATGCCTGGAACATCTGACTGAAGGATTGTGACACAGTCTGTAGACTATGAGTAAGCACACTTGAGTCCACTGTTACCAGGAGAGGCTGGACCACAGGGTGTAAAGACCACACACCTTTAGTCCCAGCACTCAGGAGGCAGAGAGGGATCTCTGTGAGTTTGAGGCCAGCCTAGTCTATGAAGCGAGTTCCAGGACAACTAAAGCTACACAGAGAGACCTGGTCTCAAAAAACCAAAACCAAAACAAACAAAGAAATGCAGCTACATCACTCAGGTTTCTAGCAATTCTTGCCATTGAAGAATCCCTGCTCAGATACTGAGCAGAAACAGGAGGGGTGGGGGGGGGATGAGGAGGAATCTGTCCTTTCCTTGGGGGGAACAAAAGAAGTAAAGTAAAGGAGTGAATGAACCTGCTCCTCGAGTTTCATAAGAACCAGTGAGTTAGTTGTGGAAGGGCCTAGGACGACACAACCAGCTCCTGGTAAATGCTCATTTCACTCACCTTCTTTGTTAATTCTATGCAAGTCTAGAGGGCGATTAATAATAGCCCTCCAATAAATAAATGGGTGGGCAATACCCGAGTAAAGACAACATGGTTGACAGAGAGGCCATTTGTAGGATCAGGCCACTCCCATCTCCTCAGGATGGAAAGTTCCAGAAACATCAGGATCCTTTCTCTCCCTTCTTTTCCTTCCCATCTCATTTCCTATAGTTGGTGTCAGGAGTGCAAATGTAGTAAATTGTTATGAGTAGTTTTTTCCTGCCGGCCAGGTCCCACCACTGCCACCAGCCCCAAATAACACACAGAGATGCTGTATTTGATATAAAGCTGTAGGCCAGTTACTAGTTTCTTATTGGCTAGCTCTGTCTTCAATATTAACCCATTTCTATTAATCTAAGTATTTCCACATGGTCTTACCTTACCATAGAGAGGGCCCGGTGTTCTACTCTCTCTGTCCTCCATCTTGAAACTCCTCCCTACTTCTTCCTCTCTCTTCCTAGTCTCCTAGTGCCACCTATCTTGCTTTCCTATTGGCCAACAGTGTTTTATTCATTAACCAATAAGAGAAACATATTTACAGAATGACATCTCCAATTAGTAAATGACAACAACAAGGCACCATTCCGCCAACCCTCTAACCCTGGTTGTATAACAGTTTCCTCACAGATTGAAACTTTTCTTCTAATGAAGCTCCTTAAGCAGAAAGGGGAAGGACTCAAACTAGCTCAGGGAAGTCCCTGAAACTGACCAGACTCATTAGGCCTCTCCCTGCCAGAGTAAACAATAAAACTGCAGAGGCACTGAGACCAGTCCAGGTGCCTGGAAGAAGCAGAAGCCAGTAGAGTTACCTGAAAGAGGTTTAGAATAACTGAGTCACTTGGAAAGGACACTCTCCCACCTGTGGAGCTGCCTGCAGGCTGTGCAGTGTGCTCCAGGTTTCCAGCTTTGTGAGCCGTCACTTGTGCTGGGGCAGGCTTTGGTCATGCTATTTTCAAGTCATTTTTGCTCCTGGAAATGATCCTTCACCTGTATTCCTGTAAGTGACCCCAATACAACTCTTTGGTTCACCAAGTTGGACTTTGGTGGTATCCGTACTTTGGTCTATCTTGGGCTCCCTATTCACAGATGAGTAGGTGTGTGTGTGTGTGTGTGTGTGTGTGTGTGTGTGTTGTTGCATTTACCCAGAAGTTTTGCTACACAACAGCTGCCCTGCCCCAAAAAATGATAAACATGATGTAAAAGCCATCCTCAACTGAATTAAAGTCTATATTTACTGAGTTCACTGTTCCAAGGACATACCTGTGCTGGACACTGAAGCACAGCTTTGAGTCTGTGGCTGGCCCATGCCTCTCTAAGACCCACAGAGTACCCTTGGTTGAGGTTAAATGGACCCTTTCATGCCAGCCTCCTGACCTCCCTCTCTTTCCTCCAAGGGACCAATGTTCCCATGCATGTACAATACCTTCCTCCACTGGTACCCAGTGCCAAGTGCAGCATTGTGACCCCATGTGGCCAGACAGCAACACCCCAGGAGTGGGAAGGCACTGAGCCAGGAACTGGCGGGTTGCCATGAGCCCCGAGGAACAAATCATCTTTGACAGAACACAATGTGAGCTTGGTTTAGTTGCCAGTGACCTCAGCCTTGCTGGATGCCTCTTTTCCCAATTCTCCCTGCCCTTTGGGTCACAGACCCCTTGATTAGTTGTAGTGTGTGATTCAGAGGAAGCCAGCGTTGCAGGCTTCTGAACCCAACTGAATGTTGTGTTTTATCCCCTCTCCTCTTTGGCCGCTTGCTCGTAAGTTCTTTCCCCTTGAACCTGGGTGGGCCTGTGACTTCTTTGGTAAGTATGATGGCAGAAGTGACCCTGGATGACCTCAAAGCTAGGCTTTCCTGTTCACTGCACACTTACTTTTGGAGTATGAGTCACTGTGAAAGAAGTTCAGTGACCCCAAGGCCACCAGGGCATGTACTGTCCTCTGATCAATAGTCCCCAGCCTTCCAGCCAAGTAAGTGACCCACCTCAGACACACGTGTTCAAATCCTTCCATGTGGCCTTAGTTAATGCCACGTGACACATAATCTCTCAGCCAAATCCGCTGGATTCTTGACCCACAAAATCACGAGACGTGAGAAGACGGTGATGGTTTTAATGCACTAAGTTTGGGGGGAGTTGATTATGCAGCAGGAGATAACTAGAACGCCCGACATAAATAGAAGGAAGTTGGCTGTCTGCTTTAGACAAATTTAGGCTGATTTCATATGATTTACCCCGACCATCTGCTCTTGCCCATGATAATCCCACTTCGCTCAAAATTTGGATCAGGTTGCCTCTTCACTGAGCCAAATCCTCACCTGAGTTTCCGAACAGTTTCCCGAAGGAGCAGCTCTCAGACACCTCACCTAGGGCTTGATTGTTAACAAAACGGCACACCCAGCCTCACTCAAGCTCACCCGGCACAGCAGAGGCCGGCCGCCTTCGTCCTCCATCCAAGGCTTTGAGAGAATGGCCACAAGTTAGAACAGAGCCAGACATCCTTCCGATAGGTCCTGCATGAGTGAGTGTACTACCCTGGACATTTCCCTAGCAATTCTGCATGCCAGAATGGTGTCTGCCCATCTCTTGGCTTGTCTTTCCTGCAGGTGGAGTATAGGCTGTTTGATTTGTTACTGTTGTTTTGAGGTAGGGTCTTAGTGTATTGGCCAGTCTGGCCTTGAACTTGTAGCCTTCCTTCTACAGTATCAAGTGCTGGGATTACAGGCATGTGTTGCCAGTGCCTGGATTCCTCCCCACCCACCTCCACCCTCACTCCTCCATAATCACACCATCTTTCTCCATCTTTTGAAGAGACAGTTGAAACCAATAGGAAGTTAATCAGAGTTGAGACCACACCTTTGCCTAAATTTAGCCTTGATTTGAGGAAACTCCCCAAGTAGATTGGGATGAGGATAGGATTGGGTGGTATCTTCACTGGAGTATATCACTGGTATATCACTGGAGTGATATACTTGCAAGTCTAATTTCTCAATATGCAAAAAAGAAGGCAAAAAAAATATATAATTCTCCTGAGTCTTAGTTTTCTCAGCAGTCAAATGGGTGCAGTCTTAAGTCCATTTCACAGGCAACTGAGGATGTCCTAGATGCTGGGTCAGAAGTGGCCCCTGAGAGAGGCTGTGAGTGCAGGGAACTCATTTGGAAGGGAGAAGAGGCCCAGATGGCTGAGTTGGACAGAGACAAGGGCAAGGAAGAGGGCCAGAGGAGGGTTTGTTATCCAGTCAGATGCCATTGAGGGAACTGCAGCTTGATTCTGAGAGAAGAACTCTGGGAAGGAAGATTACTGTGTTCCCATTTTACAGATGGTGACAGGAGGCTGAGAACACGGGGACTAGCTCTCACTATAAGTTAAGAGGCCGAGCCAGGGTTTCATCCAGTGTCCGCTTCAGTGGCCATGATGGTGACTGCATATATTGCTTGCATCTTTTTAAAGTAAATGCACGGTGTGGTGCCAGAAGTTGGTTTTTCCCTTTCCAGCACCACTGTTCAGGAAAGAAGGTATAACCTGGTCTACAGAGTGAGTTTCAGGACAGCCAGGGTTATATAGTGAGACCCTGTATCAAATCAAAACAAACAAACAAACAAACAAACAGAAAACAAAACAACCACAAAAGCATTGTATATGCCTGTTTGGAAAATGTTAATTACATACTCCATTTAAAATAGATATCCAGTTTTGACACTGGAAAGGATAGCACATCCAAAGCAGAGATGGGGACAGGTATGGGGGATTGTTTTTATGTTTTTAAAGACAGTGGTAATAGTTACATGATTGGGAATATGCTAAAACTTATTGAATTACATACTTGAAATGGATGGGGTTCTAACTTTTGTTTTTTTATAAAAGAAAAATATAAACATTAAACTATAGGCATTTCCTAATCTGATTCATTGTTGTTTTATTTGTTTGCTTTTTGAAACAAGGTTTCATTCTGTAGGCAAGGCTGGCCTGTAACTGACTGTGTAGTTCAGGCTGGCCTCAAAATCTACTCAGTCCTCCAAATGCTGAGATTACATTGATCAGACACTGAGACCAGCATCTTTCTTAAATTCAAACATATAGGTAGAAAATAGCAAGGCAAATGAACAGCCCTGAACCCACAGTACCTGAGCTAGCCAGCTTTCTGCCACTGCAAACAAGTCTGAGACAACCAACCTATACTTGGAAAAGGTTTGCTTTGTCCCAGAGTTCTGGAGCCCATGTCACTTGGCCCTGTCACCATTGGGCCTGTGGTAAGGCAGCACACTGTAGTAGGACCACATGGAATAGCCGAAACACATACCTCATGCTAGGAAGCAAAAGGGGAGAAGGGGAGGGCCTGGAGTACTCTCACTATGGTATCACCTCTGGGTAGAACTGAATTGGGTACCCAGCCTGTACCACCTGGGCCTTTGGAAAAGAAATTTATCATCTTAACCACAGCAAGGCCTCATTATAGGAGAAATACTGTCAAAGTGGAGGGTTTCCCAGCAACACAGGGATTCCCGAACAGCTGAAACGTGTGTTGTTTGAAGACAAATGCTCAGTCACAAATGATCCCATGGCCCATGACTATTGAGACTATTGTGACTATCAGAAGGCCTACCAAGCTGAAATGGCCAGCCCACTCCTGTGAACCCCAAATTTAGAACAGTGGATTGAAGCATCTTTGAAAAACAGAATTAAGTAATAAGTCATCTGGAAATTCAAGGATATTCTTATCAATTATTCTAGCATCAGATGAAATCAATCATCAGTCTGGGACATTGTTTTATTATTTTATTTTATCAACACAGGGTCTCACATAGCCCCAGCTATCCTCAAACCCATTATGATGAAGCTGGCCTTGAACTCCTGAACTTCCTCCACCTCCCAAATGTTGAGATTACAGGTGCTCACCACCACACCCAATTCTGGGACATTCAAAACAAGTTCCTGTAAGGTGACTAAAAGCTGCATTGAATAATTGTCATGGAAGATGTAAGGTCTAGGTCACACTGATGACTAAGTGACAGTCTCGTGGGAAAATTAACGATGCGGTATTAAACTAGAGGGCCTGAGAAATCACTTCCAATTTTACCAATTTTACCATTTGATGCTTTCAAATTCAACTTTAATTTCTAACTATTTCCCACTTCTCACCCCCACCACACACACACATTTTGCTCTCTCTCTCTCTCTCCCTCCCTCCCTCTCTCTCTCTCTCTTTCTTCCTCTCTCTCTCTCCCTCCCTCCCTGTGTGTGTGTGTGTGTGTGTGTGTGTGTGTGTGTGTGTGTGTGTGTGAACAGTCTTGTTTTGTAGCCATGCTTGCCTAAAACTCAATCCTCATGCCTCAGGTTCTCAAATGCCGAAAGTATAGGCATCTGGCTTCTAATATTTACAAATTACATTTAGTCTTTGGGGGAGGTTGCTTGCTAGAACTTGAGCTCTCTGCTTCCTTGATTTTATATCGCTCGCGTGTGTGTGGCGTGTGTGTGTGTGTGTGTGTGTGTGTGTGTGTGTGTGTGTGTGTGTGTGTATGTATCTACATGGTGAGTTCACTTGGAGTCATAGTTGCTCTGAAGACTGTGTTCTTGAGGAGCCTGCAAATGAAGATGGGTGAGTCGGGGCCTGGATAAGAGCAGGTCAGCAGGCACAGATTCCTCTTCAACAAGAGCATCTGCTGGCTCAGGACTGAGGGCTTTTGTAGAAGGCATGACTTCTCAACACAGTCTGGGGGAATTGTGAAGGTTGGTCACCCTGACTCCTGGTTCAAAATGATGATGCTGGTTTTTGTTTGTTTTCCTTGGTTTTTCGAGACAGGGTTTCTCTGTGTTGCTTTGGAGTCTGTTCTGGAACTAGCTCTGTAGATCAGTCTGGCCTTGAACTCACAGAGATCCTCCTGCCTCTGCCTCTGCCTCTGCCTCCCTAGTGCTGGGATTAAAGGTGTGAGCCACCAACGCCCAGCATGATGATGATGCTGTTTTTTAAATAGAAAGGTTCTCAAGGTGCTGAAAGACAAACCCAAGGCTACATTGTTGAGGCTACATGGAAAGCTGTAGTCTGCTTTAGATGAGTGTGAATTTGGAAATAATTTTGGTACCTCTGAGCCTTACTTGTCCCATCTGAGAAGCAAAGGTGGTGGCCAGTCCTGTTCTACGGGAACAATGGCTCCCATCAAGTATAAGAATGGTATTAGAAATCATTTCTTTGCAGGTGTTCACTGCATTCCTGAAGGATGACTAACAGTGACCAGAACAGTTGTCTTGGAAGACAGAGAAGTCCAGGTCACTTGGTAAGTAAGCCAGCTTCATGGGGACACATTAAAACCATGTGGTAGGAGTCACAAGGCTTGTCAAATGACAGGCTGACCTCACCTAAGAACACACCACTTCCTTCCCAGGGCTCCAAGACCTAAGGGAAACCCAGAAATTCAGATGCAACAATGATTGATTAAGACGAAACATACAAACCATTTGAAGACTTGCTAGTGATTTGCTTGTAGGCACCTTCTCTCTCTCTAGGGCTGTTCCAGTGCTGTGGGTCAGCAACCTGGAAGACCGAACTCTGATGTCACCTGTTGGCCACCATCCTCTCTCTTATGCACTAACTGTGCTACCCTGTGGGAATCTGCTATGTTCCACACATGGGGCTGAAGAGGTTTTTGGAGGGCCTCACCCACTCTCTAACACAAGTCTTGCCATCAGTAGAGCAAATGGTGTGGGGCTGGAAGGCTGGGAGCATATAACTTGAGCTATATAAAGGGGTTTTCTGTGAACCTGAGTCTACTCCCCTCAGGGTCCATAGAATGGCTTATAAGGGATACCCAGAAAGAAGGTATCTGTGACTAATTGGCAGAGCATGATGGGGCTTCCAGACTGGTAACCTTCTAGCCTCTGTATTCAGAAATGTCACCCATTTCTACTACTACTAAAATGCAGTCATTCCCCCTGCACCCCCCCCCCGCTCCTGTTTGTGATTTAAGACATTGCAGAAATCTAGAGTTTTTAGGATGCCACTGGGAATTGGGTTGCTTTAACTAAAGATGGTCAGGCTAAGCCAGAAGTAAGTGTTAAAAACTTGCAGACAAGGAGGCTATGGCTGCCTCTTTGGTGCCTTGCCTCAGGGTAGAGCTGTTTGGCAGACATAACCATGACTTAGATGTTTTTGAGGATTTGCATATTGGTGAAATGGGAAGCTGATCCTGCTACAGCTTTGCTAATATTGTTCTGCTGTCTCCTCTGACATTTGGGAAAGTGGGGCACTGGTTGCTATATGTACTTTATGGATAGGGAACCTGGCCAAGCTCCTTGGCTTAAGGAAAATTAACAAGTAGGTGATAATTCCTAAGTCAATGTTCAAGCATTGGTATACATGTCCCTTCCTTGGCTCCCACAGGCACCTGTGTTTCTGAGAATATGGTTGTCTCATCCTCCTACCCTGCCCCCAACCTCCCCTGTGAGTAAGTCTGGGCTCACAGAAGGACTGAGACCTGATCCCAGGCCTTGTATGAGTCAGTTACTGAACTGAGTTGGGTGCTGTGGAGAGTGACATAACATGTTTCAGTATGCCTGAATGCCCCTCTAGAGAAGGTACAACGAAGGCTGGAATCAGGATACCCTGACTGTTGGAGGGGACAAATGGCTTTTCCAGGCAGGAATCACCTCTGTACCCAAGATTCCAGGTCCACTGTAGCAGTGGGTATACCCATCACACCAGCACCCATCTCTTTGCCCTGCAAAGAAGTCAGCGCCCAGGGACTCATTGTGAACTTCCTAGGTGAAATAAGGGCAGGTACTTGACTTAAAAGAAATTGGGGTGTATGTGGGGGTGGGTGGGTGGATCTAAAATTAACCAACCAACATGGCTGTGTTCTACAGAGGTGGCCTCCTGGTTACATACTTGTGTCTGCTCACATGCAACCTGTCCTTCACCTGCCTGGTTACACACGTGTGTCTGCTCACATGCAACCTGTCCTTCACCTGCCTGGTTACACACGTGTGTCTGCTCACATATAACCTGCCCTTCACCTGCCTGGTTACACACGTGTGTCTGCTCACATATAACCTGTCCTTCACCTGCCTGGTTACACACGTGTGTCTGCTCACATGCAACCTGTCCTTCACCTGCCTGGTTATATGCCTGTGTCTACTCACACATAGCCTGCTCTTTAGCTTATCTGTTTGACACCTTCTCAGGCTTCCAGGAAGGACTGCTGCAAGCATTGTGGGGACCAACAGTCCCTCATCCTACCCTTGAGGTGGGGGCTCCCCTCCTAGATAGCCATTGCCACTGGAAGCACTTTTCATTTGTCATCAGGGAGAATGGAGGGGACTGGGTTCAGTCTGTGTGGGTCTGTGTCCTCTGTTCCCATGTCAAGGCTCGGGTTTCTTCTGTCTTCTCTCAGCTGGCCCAGCCAAGAAAGAGGAGGTGATATTCCAAACCATCCTCGAATCACATCCTTTTTAAACAAGCAGCTGCACAGGAAACAGAGTTGATTGCGTGGATCCTTCTAGAAGAAATGTGGATAAAGAAATGTCTGGAAGACCTTCGGACAAACCTGGATTCATTATTCCCTCAGCACTGTATTTTGTTGGCCTTGGTTGCTGTAGCCACTCCCCATTTTTTTTTAAAGGGGTGTGTGTGTGTGAATTATACTTGACACTTCAAGTTGGGGAAAGCTAACCATGCAAAAACACTGCGTCAGGAAGCTACCATGGTGCTTCTGTCTTCAACCCCCAGAGAGGCAGAAGGAGAAATTTCCTTTCACTGTGGAAATAGAAATACTCCCTCACAGGGCAAGTCACGTGACTTTCCCCTTCTCTACTTTCTTTTGAGAAGTTTGCTAAGGACCATCTGTGTCCTGTGCAGAGTGGGCTTGTCTTGGGGTTTCCATGAGACAGCTCATTAAAACACTCAGCAAACAGAATAAGGACTTGATAACTTAGCGAATACGGCTGTTCTCTTCATTATTTTTTCTATGTTGGTCATTGGAGAAGAATAGACTGGGGAGGCTGTTAGACACCTTTCATGGCTTGGGTCCCCTGTTGCACCTACTGTCTATTTCACTGGGTGCCAGAGCATCCCTGAGGGAACCACAGTCCATCCAGTAACTCACGTCCTCTAAGCTGTCCACCGAAGTGCACCAAGAGCTTGTTTGTGCAAAGAAGAACAGAAAAGCTTCTGGCGTTTGGACAGCTCACAGGGAGGGAAGCATTAGCAACTAGAGTGATGCTGAAGATAGAAAGTGGTGCCACAGGGAGAGGGAAAGATCCGGGTGTGCCTTCCAGGGAGCGGGGTGTGTGTGTGGGGTGGGGTGGGGTGGGGGGAGTGTGGGTGGATGGGGAGTTACTTCCAGTTGGGGATGAGGGGGAAGAACGTGCTTTTGGACTGTGCTTTGAGGGGAAGGCTTCAGTGAGTCCTGTGGAGGTAGGAAGAAAAGATGAGGCCAGTCATGAGGCTGGTACCAGTGAGAGCCATACTACTGTGACCCAGAGAATGAAGTTCTTGGTCTCCAGGTTATCTAGCTAGGCAACTGCTTGTGCATGCGCGCGCGCACACACACATTTTATATTTGAACTTTTAGTTTTAATTTTTACATATGCACTGGTGTTCTGCCTGTGTATGTGTCTGTGTGAGGGTGACAGATCTTGGAGTTACAGACAATTGTGAGGAGCCATGTGGTTGCTGGGAACTGAACCCTGGGTCCTTTGGAGGAGTAGCCACTGCTCTTAACCACTGCACCATCTCTCTAGCCCAAATCGTGCAGATATTTTGAAGTTCCTGTTGTCCTGTCATTGATAGTTGTGGGCCATCTTTACAAATTGTTGAATTTCATAGAAGTGGAAGGAGTCAGACGTTTTTTCCATTTTCCCCATGAGGGAATTGAGACTCGGAAGTCACAAAGGTGGAGCGTGGGGATGTGGCAGGACTCTCCTTCCTTCTGATGACCTCCTAATCACAATTCTAAAACTCAACATCTTAAGACTGTGAGTTGTAAACCCAAATGGGGTTGCATAACTGAATGTAAGAATCTTACAAACAAAAACAACTTAGCAACAGTAAACATTTTCTGAATGCATAGTGATACAAAATTAATTTAAAATTCAAATCTTACGACCATAAACAACTTAGCAACAGTAAACATTTTCTGAATGCATAGTGATACAAAATTAATTTAAAATTCAATGTGTAATGAAGTGAGGTGTTCTTTGCATCACTCAGGGGGTGTTGAATTGTGTGGCTCTGCTGCAGCCTTGGGTTCACAATATGAACACCCACTTTGTACATGCCTTGACTCAGATTGGAAATGGTTGTGTGTGTGAGTTGCAGAGCTTTCATTGTACAAACATTTCTTTCCCTGTAGAAACACAATGACTTATTTCAGAGAACAAGACTTTCAACATTACTTGTATTGAGAGTGTTTGATTTTTACAGATGCTGTTTGAGTTATAGACTTGAATTTCATAAAATTTCATTCACTGAATATTGGCTTGGAATTAGAAGAGAATTTCCAATAATTTCATAAGTAGCCCTAAATGTATTTCTACCTTTTTGTAGTATATGTTTACATGAAGCTGTGTTCTCAGTACTGATTGTTATAAAATCAAAACATCAATAACTCTAAAATTCCTGAAGATGCTCTATACCCTACAGTATCAAATATTTGGGCAAGATTTTGTTTTTTGTTTTGTTTTAACTTATTTATTTCTATTTTATGAGCATTGATTGATGCTTTGCCTGCATGCATACCTGGGTGAGGGTGTCAGATCTTCTGTCATTGGAGTTGCAGACAGTTGTGAGCCACCGTGTGAGTGCTGGAATTTGAACTTCGATCCTCTAGAAGAGCAGCTAGTGCTCTTCAGCACTGAGCCATCTCTCCAGCCCCAAATAATTATTTTACAATGAGTTTCTTTATGATTTGTTATCCATAAATGTTTGTTTTGCATACGTATTTTAGATACCTGTGTCCTGGGGGATCAAGTAAACATTTCTCTGGTGAAAAGTAGTTTGTGTGGGAAATGTCTACTGAGTTCTGTAGTCACAGCTGTGCAGGTCACCATCCTCAATCTGGTGTCTGCTTGAATGCCTTCGCAGCTGCCCTGCCTCTTAAGGGTGGGTCCTTGACCGAAAGTCTCAGCTCTTAGAATCATCCTGAGTGTCACCTCCCCAGTATGTTTTTGCTGGCCTGTTTGTGCTTCTTGTGGGTAAGACAGTGAACTCCCTGCACTTCTCAATATGCCGTGTCCAGGTGGACTTGGGGTGACCCTCTGGCTGAACACACAGACACTTGCATAGCTTGAGGTGACAGATGTGCCCCTTAACCCCTCTCTCAGTGACTGTTTTCTTGTCTGTAAAGGGCTGAGAGGGTACACTGTGTGTTCTTCTTGAGCTGACTCATATAAGTGAAGCTTAGCCCAAGCCTGACACATGGTAGGCACTTAAGAAATGTGGCTATGGGGGCTGTAGAGATGGATCATTGGTTAAGAGCACTGGCTGCTCTTCCAGAGGACCCGGATTCAATTCCCAACACCCACATGGCAACTCACAACTGTCTGTAATTCAGATTCCAGGGAAGCCAACCCCCTCATGCAGACATGAACATAGACAAAACACCAATGCACATAAAATAAAATTAAAGAAAAATCTTTAAAAATATATGGCTATTTCCCCTCTAGGATCAACTTGCCTCATCTGGGACATCAATACAGATTTCCTCATTCCTTTTCCTCACTGCTGCTCATAGGCAGCCTGCTCTAACTGTCCAGGCAGGCACCTCCCTCTTTTGTCATACCTTCACAGGTGAGGAACACGTTTCCTACCTGACTCCTCACACTGGGATTATCTGCCTTAAAAAGAGAAAGAAAGAAAGAAAGAAAGAAAGAAAGAAAGAAAGAAAGAAAGAAAGAAAATGATGTTCTTGCCTAAGTCGCTGTAAAGCTTGCCAAGTCTGGCCTGCCCAATACACGCAGTAGGTCTAATAAAGGTGTGGGGTGTGTACAGCATGCAGGGCCAATATTGGGGACGTCAGCTGAGGCATAGCACTCACATGTTGGGTGGCTGGCCATGGCCATACACTCCTTAAATCCTTCGTGTCCCAGAAATAAAAGGGATGATTGGTTCCCCTCATCTAACAGGGCATTTCGAGATCACATTCCCTTATAGATAAAATAACTTATGGCATGATAAGACTTAGAAACAAAACACCAAGAAAATGAATCATCCCAAACCATGAGCCTGTTGGCCAGATCAGGTTCACCTCGCCACCCCTTGTGTACCTCAGTTCCGTCAACGGCCTTTACCTCCCCTTACCAGCCACCACCCATCACCCCAAAACAACAGCAACAACAGCAGCCCTCCAAACTGTAGAGCTCTGGCTGTCCAAGTCCACCTACCTCTCTGGTGCCACCTCTCGCCAGGGTGGACTTCCTCATTCTCTCAGTTTCTCCCCTGGGACCCAGAGATGAGGCTTCTCATATTCTTTCCTCTCCCATCTTCTCCTTCCCCAATGCCTGGGGAGCTGCCTGATGTGAGGTGAAGGCCTTGGCCAGAAGGCATGAAGAAGCCTCCCATTGCTCACACCCTTTTTCCTCCCACAGGGTTTCTTGAATCCTCAAAATCACCTTCTTGGTTTGGGCTTTGAGCCACACCCCTTTCCTCCTCACACATCACCCTCCACCTCTGTTGTTTTCTGTCCGGCCTCCTGGAATGAAGTTCTGCCTGAAATTGGGGCCCTCAAGCCTCTCCCTTCCAAGGCAGGGCCTCCAGTCCCACAAGCCTCAGCTGTGGGAAACAGACCCTGCCCCAGCTGCACAGCAGGCCTGTGGGCCACAAAGGCCCGGCATGTCCTTGGCCTGATCACTGGTGTGGGAGGAAGGGTGGGGTGGGGCAGGGCGAGGTGGGATGCAGTAGTCAGAGCGAGATACATTCAAACCATATTCTTCGAGAGGAAATGCCATTTTCATAATGTGCTATTTGAGGGCCTCTTTACACACCCTACAGGGCTAAATTCTCAGCTGCTCTGCGATTTGGAGTTCCTTGGGGAGCTCAAGGCCTGGGTCCCACCCAGAGGTGGCTGTAACTGGCATGGGTGTGGACATGGAAGAGGTTCTGTTAAAGCTTCCCAGATGGCTTTGGTGTATAGCCAGGGAGGAGACCCTTGCTCTGGAGTCACGTTCTGTCATCCCGAAGACAGTGAAAGGCCAAGGCCTGGGGCATATTTGAACCTGACAAGACAGCTCCCTGCTTGAACTCTGTTCCTGTGGCCTGGGTGGGACACAGCCCAGACACTGCTGGGTGAGTAAGGCTCACACTGCTCCTTCCCACCACTGTCTCCACCCCAAGTTGGGTAGAAGTCTGAGGACACACACAGTAACTATTAGGGGATCAGGGCTAAGGCTTCATTGGGAACATGCTTGGCCTGAGTCAGGTTGGGCTCTTTCAATGCATTTGAGGTCAGTATTCCTGCTTCAGCTTCTGGTGCAGCCCTACACAGACCCCTCCTCTGGCCTCCTCAATCATGGAACTCTCCCGTTTACCACTAGCTCTCAAACGCACCCCCCTCATACCCAAACTTTGCCTCTACATCATTGCAAATACAGAGGGCCCCACATTCTGTGCACTTGCTGGCTGACTTTCTTCAGCTTCTCCTGTTCCCTTTCTCTTATCCCCTTCTCCGGATCCCTCTCCTGTCTTTCCTCCCTTTCTTTCTAGTCCACATGTCTTTTCTTATTTGTGGTTGTGTATCAGAATCACTCAAAGAACTTACACAATGACCCTGGTGGGCTTGCAGAGGTGCTCAAGTGTGAAGCCTGGAGTTGGGGTTCCCAGGCACGGTGGAGCACCTCAGAAGATGGAAACAGGGCAAGACTAGCCATATGTATGAGAGCTGGGTTTGGCTAAGAAACCATGCTTTGATGAATAAAGTAGAATAGCTATGGAGGGTGGTGATTCTGGACATTAGTTTGCATGTGCAATCATACCTACATACATGTGTGATCCCTTACATACAAAATGTGAATACACACATGCACCATGGAAAGCATGGGAAAAGAGAAACAGTGGTAATTGTTCAAGTGCTTTGGAGTTTTGGGGCAAAGACTGACAGGGAATATTTTCAAAGTTCCCCAGATTACACTAATGTGCACAAGAGATTAAGATCCACTGTCCCAAAGCCACCAGCAGGAAAAACACAATGGGAAGAGAAAAGACTGACAAGTTAGGAGACTCAGGTGCTGCCCAGAACTCTTTACCAGGTGGTCAGTTCGTGTTGAGCAAATCACTCTGTTAGCTGCTAGTTTCCAAGACTACAAGATGGAGAGTGGCTCTTGAAGTTATCCCATCCCATCTGTAGGGATTCCCACATCCTGCGTCTGGAGAGTGGCCAACAGTCTAAACAGGAGTCTAGAGGAACAGTTGCTTGCATCCTATCAAAGCCATGCAATTGTGTCTAATGAAGGCAAGGATGTATGTCTCCAGAGAGATTGGCTTCTTCTCTCCGTGCAACCTTGGTACCCTTCCCTTCCCTAAGAATGAAACCTCACTATTACAACCAGGCAGACTGGTGAGCAAGGTCTCCTTCTTTCCCTGGTAGTACAGAGCCTAGGACATTGTGAACCTAACACAAGCCACCTCCCCAGTTGGGTTGGTCAGGGTGGGAGGAGGTGGATGGAGGATCTGGTGAAAATTGTCCACAGAGGGATCCATTCTCCCTCAGGCCTCCAGGTCTCACCTCAGGCTTCTGAGCTCCAAAAGTTTTTGTTTTAGCAGCACGGACTGAAGATGGGGTGGAGTGTAGTGGAAAAGACACTTCCCCACACCTGCACTGCCTGCCACCCAACTCCACATCTGTCCAGGGCACCAGGACAGAGGTCAGACTGTCTGTCTGGAGTGTGTGGTACTAGACGGTGTGTGCCTCCTGGTGACTTCTACCATCTGGGCCAAAGAGAAAAGGAGATCTGTTCAGACCCAAAAATATTTTTATTTACCCCGTGTGTGTGTGTGTGTGTGTGTGTGTGTGTGTGTGTGTGTGTGTGTGTGTGTATGCATGGGTGTGGTGTACATGTGAGTGCAGGTGTCTGTGGAGGTCATTAGACTTTGAATTTGAATCTCCTGGAACCACTGGACATGGGTGTTGGGGACTGAACTTGGGTCCTCGGCAAAGGCAGTATGTGCTCTTAAGCGCTGAGCCATCTTTTTGACTTTTTGACACCTGTAGTACCGGTTGGCTCTCCCTTCTGGGAGGATGAGAATGTCACAGGGCAATGGGTGTGACCTGTGTTCCCTACACCCTTTCCCTGAGAGGTGTGTGGTAAAAGCTGACAGGAGATGCATCTTCAAGATTGAGGCTCCCAGGCTTGTTCCAAGTAGACTTAAACTTCCCAATCTTGAACGGTGGGTGAACAAAGATTTCCCCAAAGAGAGAAAAGTCTTGAAAATCCCCCACCCTGAAGGCTCCTTGTGGCTTTGATGACATTGACCCCCCACCCTCACGAAAGGTCATTTATGTTGTGGTCTCCCTTGAATGGAATACAAGGTTGAATTCCATTTCTCTTGGCATAGGCTGGGAGCAAGAGGGAAGGGAGGAGGAGCAGCTGGGTTAGAAGAGGCAGGGCCTGGTGCTGTGTTGGAGGCTGGGTTTCCTATGCACTTAGTACTCTCTGCATTAGGAGGATAAGGTGGTATTTTCAGAATCTAAATTGCAAAGCAGTTGTAGAATCCCAGAGTTGGAAGGGATCTTTGATCAGGTCAACATTTACTCAACCTCAGAAAATCCAACTCGTTAGATTTACAGTTACAGAAACAGGGGCCCTTGGAGATGTGGTAATGCATTCAAGATCTCCCTGGGAGTCAGTCAGCAAAGGCTAAACTATGCACTTCCCCTGGCTCCTGGTTGATTGCAGCTTCTGGATTTTATTCTACACCCTTGGCCTACTTTTACTGTCCCTGTACTCTGAGTGGGCTCCCCAGTTCTGTGATTTTTGGCAGATCTCTCAAATGTGCTGTCATTCACCAGAGCATAGTTAGAAAGCCAGATCCTCAGGAAGCCTCCTCATGAAGCCAGCTGTGGAACCCACTGGCCCTGTTCCACCAAGTCTCTCATGGCTTGGGAAAAACCAGTTGAGGAGGGTTTGAGGATGCTTATCAATACATTGACAAAGGTTTGGCTTGGGCACTCCCCTCCCAGAAAGAATGTTAAGGAGAAATGTATTAAATGGCATATTTTCACAAGGAGATCCTTCCCACATCCATCCATAGATTAACTTCCAGGGGGAAAAAAAAAACAAGGATGGAGGAAGGACTCAAACAGGGCCAGACCTGTTGACCACCCATGAGGAGCACAGCACAGGTCAAGGAATTAGTGCATTGGTAGTGAGTGCATCAAGGAAAGCTTGCACAGGAAATCACTGACAGACTTGCTTTCCAATGGTATCTTTTCCCAGAGAGTTCTAGAAGTGACAGGCCCCCCTTACAAGGCCTGTTCCACTTCCATCCAGAGGGAAGATGTGGGCAGGGAAAAAGGAGGACCATGGTCTGAGGTCAATCAAGGCAGGAGGTAGTGGCAGGCTCAAGAACAATCCCTGGTTTTTCCTGCCCGTCTGGGGCTTAACCTCTCACCATGTGGCTGTTTGCCTGGGTGAAGATCAAGGCTACACCTCGGTGTTGCTCAAGCAGGCACCATGGCAGCCTGCCAGGTGACAGCACAGAGCAGCAGACCTTGGCCTGATAGCAGGCTAGGAATGAACTCCCTTCCTACCTGTGGGGCTCCAGGGGAGAGGTGAAAGGGAAGCCACAGGGTAGATATGGGCACAATTCCAAGTCTCCTCAAGAGCTTCCTGAAGTGAAGCGAGCAAGGGGTGGGGTTAGGGGAAAAGTGGGGACGTGTTAGCTCTGGCACTGGAGGCACTCACCTGGGGACGTGTTAGCATTCACCATCTTGGAGATAATTTCCTTTCAATGTGGGAGCTCAGGCAGCCACCCAGCCCGCATGAGCAGAACACCTAGGACCCAATAGGGCATTCATGACCCAACAACCTACGGGGCTGAGAGAGGTGACAGAGAGGTCACTGATAACATGGAGGAGATAGGCCCCAGCTGTGGAGGTGGAAGGTTGCAGTTGCAACAAGGCAGGCAGGTAGGGAGTCCACTGGTCCTCCAGGTGTGACTAGTTGTGCCAGGGGCCCCAGAGCTTAACATTAAGCACATAGCCTCTGCAGTCAGGCAGATACTGACTCAACCTCTTGCCACCAGTGTGAACACAGGCAGGTTCCTTAACTCTTTGAGCTTTAGTTTCCTTATTGGGAGGACGGGGATTAGAATGACAACTCATAGGTCATCATGGGGCCTCGCCACAACAATGCGTCAAATGTTTGCCAGGATATCTGAAAGATCGCTATTGCCTTTTCCTTTCTTTTTTTTAAAAATAATTTACACTTTATTTGCATTAGTGTTTTGCCTGCATACATGTCTGTGTGAGGGTGTCAGATCTTAGAGTTACAGACCGTCGTGAGGGTATGACAGCTGACTTGGTAAAACCTCGTCTGACCAGCTGTGACCTTATCCCATGACTTTGCTTGTGCTGGTGTCTCTGTACTCTCTACCTGGAGCCAGGTGACCTCTCCCTGAGGGCTTGAGCTTGTTAAGCCAGTCTGGTTACTTCAGGCAAGATCCGATGAGTTCCTCCCAGAGCCTGGGGACCCTTCCTCGGGCTTTGGGCTGCATTGCACCCATAGGCTATGACTCATGGGAAGATTAAGAAAGTGGTGCACTTTGAGAAAGGGTCTGGAATCTCCATCAGATCTGGGATGAGCAACCAGAGGGGGCTTGGACAGGATTTCTACAGGCCAAGGTACAGCTTCTCTCTCTTCCCCCCCCCCAAAGAGCTCAGCTGTACCTCAAAATCAGCTTAATACAAATATTTAAAGAAGAATAGGCTGGACAGCGGTGGTGCATGCCCTTAATCCTAGCACTTGGGAGGTTCAGGTAGGTGGATCTCTGTGAGTCCGAGGCCAGCCTGGTGTACTGAGTTCCAAGACAGCCAAGACTGTTACATAGAGAAACCCTGTCTCAAGAAGAAGGAGGAGGAAAAGGAAGAGGAGGAGGAGGAGGAATAATTATTGAGGGGAGAGCAGCAGGTGGTAAGTCTTTGTGGCTCAGGCAGTGGTCTTGGCCTGAACTTGACTCTAAAACAATTATACCATGGCAGAGGCTGTCAGCAGCCAAGGCAGACTTGCTTTCTCCTTCCTGAACACTGGCTACACTACAGTCCCCGTATGCCCTTGCAGCTGGGCATGGCCGTGCCGTGGGGTTACAGCCAATAGCAGGCGTGCAGGAGTGCCAGTATGCCCCCCAACCACCAAATATCTTAAGTACATACCCATAAGTTTCTTTCCCATTTTGGCCAACTAAAAGTAATGGCCATGTCATCATTCAAAACCATCTGTCTGTGTTCTGTTTATGGGTTTAGAATCTGTGAATATTGGCTTTGAAGGACAGAAGTGGGAATCCACAAATCTGAAACCCATAAGTTATGATGCTAGGCTTCCCCAGCCCACACCAGAGGCCTCTGTCTCATTATCTTCCTAGGTAAGTCCAGGCTTGATAGGAACATTGGAAACCGGTGAACTAAGCGGGTGTTGGTGTGGAGTGGGTGTGGAGGCTGTGTGTGTGTGTGGCTTCTAGTGTGTCTATTCCTGCTGCTTGTGCTTATACTATTTATGAGGTTGTGATTATATAAAAATGGTGGAGACCAACAGGATGAAGTATATGCAAGTTTTCAGTGGCCCCTTTTAGACCTGACATAGCATGAGAAGATTCTTGGCTGGATGTCTGCACAATGTGTGGGTTCACTTCAAGCCTTTTCACATATTCTCTCGTGTAGAAATCCATATCTTCCTTCCTCTTTCATTATTATTATTTTATATGCGGATGTGTGTGTGTGTGTGTGTGTGTGTGTGTGGTGTACCTGTGTATATGTGTGTTGGTGTGTGTATGTGTGATGCACAGTTTCATACAGCTTTAAGTAGGTGCCGGTGATCTGAACCCTCTGTTCACAATTGTGCAGCATGTACTTTGTCTACTGAGCCATCTCCCCAGATCCTCTTATCGTCTCTCTTCTTCCTTTCATCATATGCTTCCTGCATCCACCCAGCAATTCTTCTAAGTTTACAGTGCAAGTTTGGATTTGGTGGCTATCTTTAGACATTTTCAAGGTTTCTCTAACAGAATGCTTGAGGCCAAGTGACTCATAAAGGAAAGAGATTTATTTGACTCCTGATCCTAGGTTTGGGGCTGGAAGCCCACGATTAGAGGTCACATTGGATGAAGGCCTTGCGCTGAATTCATAGCAGAAAACAGGCTCCTTCTAACAGCCCCACACTCAGGGTTATTAATCCAATGTCTAGAGACAAGGACCCTACACCCAAGAGCAATTTCCTCACAAATGTAGATTTCGTATGACTCGGACACCTCCTAGAGGCCCTGACACCTCCTGACATTGTTCCACTGGGGCCAATGCCCCCTCCCATCCCAAACATGACAAGGTCCTCAGAACTCTGGGAAGGTAATCTGCATTGTATGTAACAGAAGAGTTTGCCTCCATGGGACAATGCACTTCAGCTGGTGATTGCATCTGTCTGTTCAAATAAAATGACCCAAGAAAAAGTGTGGGCGGTTATGAGGTACCTCATAGGCCTCTGCCTGTAGCTGGCTCTGTGCAGGGAAGGGGTTTGCTTTAGAGTCATCTCTCCTTTGCTGGCATCTGGATTCCTCTTCTTGGTACATTTACACTGTCTGCATTTCTTCTGGACCATGTATGCTAAGCCTCTAGCCATTGTAATTTTTCCCTGAATGGCCACTCAGATCAGGAAGGCGGAGTCTGCTTGGTGATTCAGTTTTGTCCCTGAGGGCTACAAGGCAACCAAAGGATTTCAGATTCTTTCTCTCTTTTATGAGGAGCTTTCTCTGTTCTTCCTAAGCAGGTCCTGGGGCGTTTAACCTCTTGCTGTCTGCAGGCGTTGGAGACTTCCTGTTGCTTGTTATACCGCCACAGCAGCTTTCTCTGGAATGTGTCCCTGAGCTTCTGCAGGGTGGCCTCTCTCACAAAGTGGGACCTGTTCTACATGTACCCCTGAGAGGAAGGAAATGTCAGACAGGTGGAGTTACAAGAATTACAGAGGAAACCGTCAAAATGTCACCCCATAACTAATCCAAGTGCAATAGAAATGTAATACTGTACACCCAGCCCTTTATATCACATACCGTCTTTCATCTGACCATGGAAAATATTAATCTTTTGGGTTCGGTGGTCTGGTTTATGCCACAGTTGTGTTTTATTTCTCTCTCTCTCTCTCTCTCTCTCTCTCTCTCTCTCTCTCTCTCTCTCTCTCTGTGTGTGTGTGTGTGTGTGTGTGTGTGTGTGCAATGTGTTGGCACCGGTGTTATTTGTGACCCTGGGGACAGGACAAGGGTTTGGGAAACAAAGCTCACTGTTGTCTAGCCAAATGGTCACGCAGTGAAATGCCTTCCCAAGGACTGGCTTTTTGAGGTGAGCCTGATTCAGCTAAAAATGTTTTAAAAGAAAAGAGAAAAGGAAAGCGAACCAAATGAGGCACGTACCTTTCACAGGTTCCCGAGGGTTAGCCTGGCTTGGTCCCTGAGAGCTTTAACGGTTGGCTTAGGAATTCTCAGGTTTACTTTGCCGATACAGCTGAACAGGTACAGGGACATACTTCAGGGTCCAAGCCGATCTTCATGGGCAACAGTGTCAGAGCTTAGGGACAATGTGACAGTGTTAGCAGCAGCCTTAAAGACGGGATGGAAGGGATATTTGATGGTTCATGCTCTTGTTAGTCTTACTGAAACTATGTCCATGGAATATATCAAATGCTTCTGGAAAGTAAGCTTAGTTTCTTCATGGTTCTCACTTGATAAACTTCCTGGAGGTCACATGAGTTTCCTGTGTGTCTCCTTGTTTATAATGTACACCTCTATTGTTTCCATGGGATGTGCTAGGTGTCTAAGAGAAAAAAAAATGTTTGGGACAGAAATGAAAGATAAAAATGGAGGAAAGAGCGCTTGGAAGATAAGCCCCATGGTGGGGTGGCTACTCTGGAGTAGTAATGGCTACTCTTAACCCTAACCCAAAGATGGAGAGAAGCAGTAGGTTACAGCACTTGGTTTGCCTGGTAGAAAGAAATACATCAATTCCTCAGATGAGAGAACTTTTAACTAGCACTTTTCTTTGGCAGCACTTTTGTAGGGGCTGCCACTGTGTGTGTGTGTGTGTGTGTGTGTGTGTGTCACTTGTGCATGCCCATGCACAATGGGTGGGGTGGACTAGCGGCAACTGTGGTATTAGATGCCCTCTAGGAATTTCTTCATCCTCTATCTGTGTGTGAGGACAGTTGGGGTTCAGGGAAGGATGCAGTCACTGGACAGAGGCAGATGTCTCCACCTGCTTTTGGTTGTTGATGGTGAAAACTGCTCCTAGCCAATGCAGCAGAAAGCTAAACCTTTCGGAGAGTGGAGTAATGGAACCATTCCTGGTTAGTGGCCAGAGCTCAGGCAGAGCTACGTACGTAGTGTGTTCAGCTCTGGGGGACAGTCCTTTCTGAGCTCAGCAATGACAGGAGTGACATGTTGCCCTGTGGCATCCCTTCACTCAGGACAAAACACCAGGAGAGTCCCAAGTGGCAAAGCTCACATCTCGTGGCAGAGCTACGGTTCTCAACCTTCCTGATGCTGTAGTCATTTTACACAGTTCCTCATATTGTGGTGACCCCCAACCATAAAGTTGTTTCATTGCTACTTCATAGCTGTGACTTTGCTACTGTTATGAATCATAATGTAAATATCTGATATGCTACCCTGAAGGGGTCATGACCCACAGGTTGAGAACTGATGGTTTAGGGTATGGGAGGAAGTGTGACAGTTGCCATCCCTAACTTTACTCAACTTGGAGAGAGGAAGTCTTAAACAAAACTAGAACACCGTTATTGAAAGAAGATTTAGTTGCAGCCGGAATCCAGTGCCAGCCCCATGCTGCTTTAGCTTAAGGAAACTCCTGGACTCAACACCAGAGCCAGCTTTCTGTAGGGTTTCATTGTCCGAATTGTCTTGGGGTGTTTCATGATTATCTGATGTCATGATTGCCCTGTGGACCATTATAAAAAAATGGAGTATCTTAGTTTCCAAGGGCTGCTGTGGACAAATGATCACAAAAGAGGTGACTTTAGATCAGGATGGTGACCAGCACTTAGAAATGGCATCAGCAGGGTCATGTTCTTTCCGAAGGCCTGGAGACAATCTATACTTGCCTTGTCCTAGGTTTCGGTGGAAGTCTACCAACCTTGGATTCCCACTGTGTTATTCCACATTCTGATTCCTTTATCAATGTGGCTACAACCTCACAAGGCTTTTTCCTTCCTCTGCATTTTTCCTCTTCCGGGTGGTAGTGGCAGCACATGCCTTCAATCACAGCATTTGGGAGGCAGAAGCAGGTGGATCTCTGTGAGTTCAAGGCCAGTCTGGTCTACAGAGAGAGTTCCAGAACAGCCACAGATACATACAAAGAAATTCTGTCTTGAAAACAAACAACAAAAACAAAAAACAAAGGATATCAACAATTAGACTAAGGGCCCACTATAATGTACTAAGGATGAATTTCAACAGTTCTCAATTTATTTCTACAAATACCTATTTTTAGATAGGCATTCTCCCTAGGGGACAAAAGTAGATAGACCCAATAATGTTAGAGAATGGAGTTTCCTTCCCTGGTGCTGGAGGAAGTCAGGTTTCTTATGTTTCTTTTTTATTTTATTTTTTATTTTTAAAGTAATGGTTTTGATCAAGAGAAGCATCCCCCAATGAAATTTACTGGGACCGTTTTCTTCTTCTTCTGGCTCTAAACACCTTTTAGAGGTGTTTGGATTTCACAGCTGGGTAAGGGAGGTGCGGATTTCTCATCTCAGCCATGGATATGTCCAGACTTGGTTTCTAAAGGAGTCAGTTTAAGTTTGCTCTGTCATGAGGAAACAAAACAAAACTCTTTCTTGTTTTGATCAGTTACTGTGTTTGGAGGGCATGGGTGTGCCCAGACTTTCAAAGTCCTGGTGGATTTCAGCTGCTGCACTGGCTTCAGGTCTCCCTGTCCCTACCTTCCTGCTCTCAAACACAGAACTGGTGTCCTTTGAGTTACTTAGAGAAGCGAACACGGAGTCTGGTCTCTAAGGGAGATTCAGAAAAGGAGCAGGAACTCTAGCCATTTTGTCCCTCTCAGTGTTTAAGCTCCCTCTGGGCTAAGTCACAGGGATATGGTTCCCATGGAGACCCTCCAGGATGGCCATACTCTTCTGCTGAGTGTGAGCTCAGATCCCCACCCCGCCCCCCAGCAACACAACAGTCACAAGGAGACTTGATGTGGCTTTTTACTTTTCCTGAAGATGATCTGGGTCGTGTAGGGTTAGACCACAGGGACCTTGAGCAATGAGGATGTGAATGGTGGACAGGTACCAGGTGACCAGGATCACTGAATGCCGTGTTGAAACAGACTTGTCCAAGAAGCCTATCGTTCTCAGACTTTAGCCTCTTCACAGATGTTGGAGCTTTACCATAGACCTAAACCAGAACACAGGGAGTAGCTCATCCAACTTTTGCCATGCCCCCCACCCCAACCCCCCTGTCCCTAGGAAGCATCCAGGTGGGAAGCAGGATTTTTAATTATCTATCTATCTATCTATCTATCTATCTATCTATCTCTATCTATCTATCTATCTATCTATCTATCTATCTATCTATCTATCTATCTTAAGGACTGGATTTTTGCCAGGCAGTGGTGGCACATACCTTTAATCCCAGCACTCAGGAGGCAGACACAGTCTGATCTCAATGAATTCAAGGCCAGCCTGGTCTTGAGGACCAGGACACCCAGGGCTGTTACACTGAGAAACAAACAAAAAGACTGGTATTTCAGCAAGAGTATTATGATATTGACAGAGAACAATGTGATGAGGCTGTTTCATTACTTGTTACTGGTGTGAGACAGGGCCTCACTGTGTCTCCCTGTATACCCTGGAACTTGCTATGTAGATGAGGCTGGCTTTGAACTCATGAAGATCCTCCTGCCTCTGCCTCCGGAGTGCTGAGATGAAAGGTGTGCTCCAGCATTCCCACTCACAGTCCTGCACTGTGTGAAATGCTGAAATGCTGCACTCCAGGTGTCCTGCCTACTTCACTCAGCTCTTGAAGGGTTTCCGGCAATGAGTCCTCTCAGGATCTCCACTCTTCAGCTGCAGCACTAAGACAGGAGGAAAGGTGGGGCAGCCACTTGGAGGAGGCACTTGACAGTGTCCCCATGTCACAGAACATGAAGGTGAGGACGTGTCCTCCGTTGGCTGCACTTCACATTGGGGCTGGCCGATTTTTAGGGAGAGATGCTGAAATCCCTCAGTTATTTTTCTACTTCTGTGAAGAGACATTTATAAGAATTTATAGGAAAAAAAAAACCCAGCTTATTGGGGAACCACAAATTCAGAGAGTAAGTATGTGACGGGGAGCATGATAAGGAGCAGGCACCTGGTGTTAGGGCAATAGCCGAGAACTCACATCTTGAGACGCAGTTACAAGGCAGTGAGAACTAACTGGGAAGGGCATGAGCTTTTGGAACCTCAGTCAAAACCCACCTGCAGGGACACACCGCCTCCAACAAGGCCACGTCTAATCCTTCCTAGGCAGTTCCACTGACTAGGGACCTGAAATATACAAGCCTCTGAGGGCCATTATCATTTAAACCACCACACTCCACAAACACATGTCAGACCCAGAACTAGGGAGTCCTGTTCCTAGACTCATATCTGTCAGTAGGTTGCTGTGTGGTGAGATACCAAACATCAGTTTCTCCATCAATAAGTGAAAGTCCTGAGCAGGCAACGTCTCTTTATCTGTAGACCTACAAGGCCACAGAGTACCCTCAACGTTAGTGGCTCTCTCAAAGGTAGTGTGAAAATGGTACCCAGGCCTGTCACATGGAAGTTAGTGAAGAGTATCCGGTGAAGGATTTGAAGAGTAAGTACAGGGATGGCATTTATGTCATTCCTCACACCAGTGAGTATTAGTTGCTACTATTATTGTTACCTCTGGATTTCCTTAACATTGAACATGGAGTCTTAGATCCTTTGAATGGCTCATCAATCTAGAAGGGAAAGTGGTTATAACTTGAAAGACAAATGTAGTCTCCCTCAGAAGACTCCTCCCCATCAGCAAATTCCTTTATCCCTCTTTCTAATACCCTTTCTGGAAATTATCACTTTCGACACAGGCTGAGTAGGCCAGCCCCTCTACAAGTGGCTGGTTCTCTCTGTGACTGTGCAAAATCTTATATGGTTAACATGGTTTCCCAAAGGAGGCTGCTGTGACCAATGGTAAACACCTACTACTGGGCTGTCTGTATTATTGTTGCAAGAAGCAGAGATGTATGCTGTCAAACATCTTCTACATAACGATTTGCGATTATCAGACCCCAGAGCCTCACACACACTAGGCAAATGCTGTCTCACTGAGCTACACTGGAAGAAAAAATCTTATGAAGTTCCTAAGTAATATTAATCAGGAAAAGATATTTGTGATCTCATACTTAAATTTAGAAACAGTGTCCTTTGAGGAATTTTAAGGAAGTTCATTTTCTTATTTTCATTCATTCATTTATTCACTCAGCCAACTACATTAAGACTATATTTACTACACACTGAGGTACATTAACATCATCATGCCATTGTCCCTGTGTATTATCTATTACGTAGATTGAAGGTTATAAGACCAATGTAAAATCCTTGTATCCACTGTCTTCCAATTCTGGGTGTGTCAGCTTTCTCTTGTACCTCACAGGGAGCTTTTTGATGTTATTGACTCACTATACATTGTAGATAGTACCTATGTATATGGGAGATGTCCACAGGAACGTTCTGCTAGGAAAGCCTTAGGTACAGATAGCCGTAGGGTTCTTTCTGACTGAAAACACATTTAGGTGACTTGTGTTGGGACAGTGGATAGGAAAGTCTGTCCTGCTATGGCGGAGAGCGGGTTCTGCCTGTCTATTAGGCAGCTTGCTTTATTTCCAGACCTGTTTAAACCCTTTGGGTAACTGGGGACACTTCTTGTCCCATTCTTTCCCCAGCTGGTCATCCCCCAAGGCGACTGGCTTCCCAAGTTTTTCACCAGTTGTGACAGCCCCCTTATTTTCTATCCCAGGAACTATTTTCTTATCTCATACCATCATAACACACAGTCTAGCCTCCAGATCAGAAAACCTGTCTTTCTGTTCCTTTAGGGTTGAAATCTTGAAAAGTTTGAGCTGAAAGGAAAGAGGGACAGAGAGGTGACTTGGGAGACATTTCTTAGTAGGCTTGTTTAATTCCTGGTAGGAAAACAGTTTGACAAGTTGATGGCAAAATTAAGGGTTATGGTAAGGATTTCTTGGTCTCAAGCTGAGTGGGAAGGCCAGTGTTCTTTCTGTGCTGTGGAGCTCTTTGGTAAATTCACAAGGCCTTGAGTTTGGAACACCCCCCCATGTACTCAGCAGCTTGAAGAGAGTTAGATGGACATTTAGGAAGGCCCTGGCTGCTCCCGAGAACCCATGAAGATCTCTCTAAGTTCAGCCCTTCCTCACTTGTTGAACCTCTCTGCTCCATTTTGAGGGATCCTATAGGCCGGTCACTTGGGTCACTACAGACCTAATGAGTCCTCAGATCAGCACAGTGGAATGTGGCAGCCACCAGCCTCCCTATTATGAGCACCGGGCAGTCTGTTCTGAGATATGCCTGAAGTCAGAGTAGTTGACAGAAGCCAAAGACAGTGCCACAGGAGGAATATAGACCATCTCACTGGTGATTGTATAACATTGAAAACAGACTGAATATATTGAGCTAGATTAAATATATTTGGATATTAATTGCACCTATTTTTCTTTTAAGATTTTTTTTTTTTTTTTGTTTCATTTGTATACTGGAGTGACAGGTGGTTGTGAGCCACTTAACATGGATCCTGGGAAATGATCTGGGATCCTCTGCAAGAACAGCACACATCCTTAACCTCTGAGTTATTTTTCTAGCCCCTAATTTTTTCTTTAATATCCACAACCTCCACCATAAAAAATCATATATTGAAATCCTAATCCACAGATTGCAGAACGTTATTTTGTTTGGCTGAGTGAAATGAAGCCATTTAGGTGGAGCATAAGCCAGTTTGACTGGTATCCTTCTTTATAAGGAGAAGAAATGTGGATACACAGGGAGGTGCACAGGACAAAGATCATATGAGGTCACAGGGAGGAATCTGTCTGCAAACCAATGAGGCAGGCCTGAGAAGGGGTCAGGCCTGATGGTGTACTTGATAGCTTTGTAGCCTCCACAGCCGGGAGACAATGCATTCCTATTGTTTTTGTTTGTTTGTTTTTTGTTGTTGTTGTTGTTGTTTTTTAAGATTTATTTGTTTATGTGTTTTATGTACATGAGTGTTCTACTTGCATGTATACCTGAATAACAGAAGAGGGCATTGGATTCCACCGTAGATGGTTGTGAGTCACCATGTGGTTGCTGAGAATTGAATTCAGGACTCTAAACTGCTCAACCACCAGACGAGCCTGCATTTCTATTGTTGAACCCATTCAGGCCGTGGAGAAGTCCTAACAGACCAATGCAGCATTGGAGTAAGTCTGGTGACAGAAGACAATGACTTTCCATGGCTGGAAGCTGGTTTCCTGCCTTCATCTGTTGGGAACACAAAGATAACTTGGGCCATTTCTTGTTCTGCCTCTGCCATGGGTCACTGCTGTCTTTCCTGTTCCTATGTTCATGTCAGGTATCCCTCTGTCTTCATTTCTGTTTTCATGCTGGGTATCCCTCTATCTTCATTTCTGTTGTCACCCTCTCAGCTCTCTGGTAGATATGATTTAATAAGAAGTAGCATGAGAAAGTGAGCATCCTAAAGATTTTATATCTATATACAGAAAATCCTCCTTTTCACCATCTGACGTCTTCCATTAAGCGTGTGTGAATGACAGTCACATGCATTAAACGCATGAAAGACTTTGTGAGTGCTCATTAGCAGAACATATTAGTTTTCCAGCAAGCTTGCTTCTGCTGGACAGTGGGACTGATGGGGGTCAGAAGGGCGGAGAGCAAGTCACATGACTTCTGGCATTTTCTGCTGACTCCAAGATCTACAAGTCTACACCTCTCGCTTCAAAATTTCATCTGCTTTTTAGGGGAGCTTTCTTGGGGATGGATTGGGGGGTCAGGCCAGGTGTGAACTGTAGACTGCAAACTCTTTTTTGGGTTTAATCTCTGCAGACAGCTGCCCTCTATCAAGGTCACCTTTGCCAAGAAATCAAAAACCTGTCTTCTTAACTAGTTTAGCAAGGGAGACATTAGATGGCCTCAGGCAACATCTTGGCAACTACGGGAGACTTTTGGATTTCAGAACATGTGTCTATCTACTGGCTTGGACCCAGAATTTGATGAGGAGAGAAAAGAAATGCAAAGATCATCTCCTTGGCATTCTTTACAACAGCTGTCTGGCAGATGTTACACCAAGACCCAGACTATTTGAGAAACTTTGTTTAGAAGAACATGTAGGGCAAATACCAGACATATCTGCCCTCACTTTTTTGGTCACAAAATAAGAATTTTAGGATGATTTTACTTTCAATGACATCATCTTGGAGATGGTCTTATCAGTTTCTATCACAGCCATGAGCTGGCACCCACAACCACTGATGTCTCCTTTTTTTCTTCACTATAAAGAAAAATAGAACATTACACATTTTGTATTTTTGTTTTGAGATAGCATCTTTATGCCACATAGGCTGACCTGGAACTCACTATGTAGCCCAGGCTGGCCTGAAACTCACTGTGTAGCCCAGAAACTCATGATCTTCAGATTCGGCCTCCCTAGTACTGGGATTACAGGTGTGCACCATCACACTTGGTTTCCAAAGATGTTTCAAATAAAAAAAAAAAAAATCACCATGTGACATTAAGAGTCTGAATGAGAATATGTGTGAAATTGTGAAATATGTATTTGTGGTAAATTAATATTTGTATTACTAAATTTCCTTTCAGGCTTCATACAAGGGCATCTTTTCTATATGTAGCAGCATAGATTGTGTGTGTGGGGGGGGAAGAGACAGGATATTATTAAATTATAATAAAACAATGATCAGAACATAACAACTGGGTGAAGGCCTAGAGTAGAAAGCTATGAGAAAGGGTAAGCTTGACACAGAAAGAATCCCCCACCATGTTCTTGGTCACACCAGAATTCCAGGGAGGGAAGAAGTCATATATCATCATGCAGTGTTTACAGCAACCATGTCCGTGAACTCTGAGCCCTTGTCCCATTTGACCTGTGACTATTGCATGTGTAAGGACTAGTGTAGTTGATACAGGAGAGACCTTTGTGTGATGAGGGTTTCTCTTTGGTAGGTGCTCTTGCTTGGGAAGCTGAGAAGAATATAGCATGCTTGTGAGGCATTGCAAGGGGAGGCAGAAGTAGATTTGATGGGGGAGGGGGCTCACTAGGGCAAGAATGTGTACAGAGGCCTCCGCTCCAATTTGAATCCTACTGGCTCTTTCTTTTTTCCCCCTTGTTAAACAATGTAAGAATTAGATTTTTAGGTCTGCTCCATAAAAGTTTGTGGATGGGGCTGGAGAGATGGCTCAGCAGTTACAAGCAGAATGCTATTTTTCTAGAAGACCTACATTCGGTTCCCAGAATCCATGTCAAGGAGTCCATAATTACCTGTAACCCTAATTTCAGGGGGACCCAATGCCTTTGGCCTCCATAGGCACTGCACTTACACGGGCATACCCACATGTGGACACACACACACACACACACACACACACACACACACACACACACTTAAAAATAATAAAAAAACATTTTGGAAAAGGTTGATTAACCTTAATATAAGAAATACAACGATAAAATAGTAAGTAACACTTGATTAACACTAACACAGGAAATGTACTCTCAATCAGCTCCCCCACTGTTTGTATATGTATGGTATACACTGATTTACACTGACTATGGGGAGTTTGTGCCTGACTGGGAAATGAAACTGTAATTTGTGATGTTTCCAGGATCTAACCAACAATTTTAACAAGAGCTCTCAGAACATAGCAGAGTTTTAAACTGGGGACACAGTCTATTTCTCTTAGAGAGAATGGCAGGCTTCTGTGGCCCTTGTGGAATGCTATAGAAATGCTCCGAGCATCACCCAGGCCTGGCATTTCCTTGAGAACAGATAGTTGAAGTAGCTGCAATCCATATTAGGGCCAGCTATATAGAACACTTGGAATGTGTCCAGGCACTTCATGCCCTACACAGAGGAAAGGAGTGTGTGGTAGGAGCATGCACCTTCGTCTGATGAGCAGCCTTCATTTCCCCTCTTTTCTGCCTTCCTCAGGCTATATTAGGCTCAATTGCAGATTCAGAAGGTGTTGTAGAATTTCTACAGGCATCAAGAAAAATGGGCATTTTGAACCAACCCAGGCAATGATGAGAACATTAAGACAAGGAGGAAGGGAGGGAGGGAAGTAGATGGGGGTAAGGGAGAAAACGAGGGTGAGCCCTACACTGACAGACAAAAAGAGATGCACAGTGCAATGCTTCACTGTGTGTCAGGGAGCAGCAGAAAGGATGGTGGAATGGGACACCGGAAAGTATGTCACTGTTGGCTTTGTGCGCCCCACACATTACGAACATCGGTATCTGCCAGTCCCGTCTTAAGAAACATAGCATTCGACAGGTAGTGGTCACACAAGCCTTTAATCCCAATGCTCAGGAGGCGGAGGCAGGTGATCTCTGTGAGTTCAAGGCCAGCCTGGTCTACAAAGGGAATTCCAGGACAGCTAGAGCTGTAACACAGAGAAATCCTGTCTCAAAAAACAAAACAAAAACCCACAGCATTCTCATCTCGGAGTGGATTTTTTAAAAGCAATTAAAAACATTTACTAAAGTGTCCTTTTGGATGAATGTTCTTTCAATACCTTTGCATTTTCTGAAGATAACATGAAAGACTTGCTGCCAAGGGGAGGCTGAGGCAGCCATTTCCTGGAGGATGTGACCAAAATAAGCTTGAAATTTGCTACTTTGAATTCTTGAAAAAGTAACATAGCTCGGTACCCAGATCTTCACCCCCAGCTTGGATATCCTGTTACATTGTTTCTATGCTCCAGGACTAGAGGCTATGCTCCTTTACATGGTAATAGAGCCACCGAAGTAAGACAATTCACAGTGCAGCATCATTAGCAATAATCTTCAGTTGCTACTCCTGTCTTGTCAGCTAATCATGTTTTCTGTAAGGGTGGGTCTGAATCCTCAGATACATGGACCCTCCTGTCTCTTTAGTCTCCTTCATTCAGAATAGTTATTCCCTTGGCTCCTGTAACTTTGAGGTTTTGACTACTGCATATGGATTTTATGCAAATGACCCTCCATTTGGATTTGTCTGATACTCCCTCTTGAGTAGATGTAGGTCATGTGTCTTAGGCAGGAGCACCACAGAGGTGCTGCAGTGTCCTCCTTATGTCTGAGAAGGTGGTGAGTGATTCGTTGTGACCCGTTCCTTATGGGGACATTCATTTTGACTGTGCAGTTCATAGCGTGGTGTTTGTACATAGGTTTCATTGTAAAGCTGCTACCTTTCCCTTTGAAGTTTGTAAGAATTTGGGGTAGAGGTGCTCTGAAACTATGCACATTTCACTTTGCTGATTAACTTCACCCGCTGCTTGCTGCCTGCAGATGCTATGGATTGAAACACTGGTAACTGAATGATTGTTTTTGGAGGTCCATCCTTTTTTTTTTTTCATTTGAGGGCTGGAATTTTACCATGAGGAAAAACTCTCTTTTTCATTTTGCTGACCTCATTCACACAAGCATGGGCTTGCATTCCTATTTTACTCAATGACTACAGGGTGTTAGAAACCTGCAGTCTCGACCCTGTTGGGCCATGCCCAACCCCCACCTTTATAATAGCAACAAGAGGTGGGAATGTTGGGGCTCAGTAGTCTGTGGACCCTGCCTCTGGGCAGGACGCCTATGGCCACGTAATCACTACGTCAGGTTTTACCTAGCTGCTCAAGCTTTTACCTGGCTGCAGGGTACCCGGTTACGCATGCGCAAGCTCCCCTTTTAAAGCAAGCGCGCCAAGCGCACCCCTCTCTCTTGCTTCTTGCTTCTGCTCTTTCTCTCTCGCTCTCTCTGGGGCCCCTTCTCTCTCTCTCTCTCTCTCTCTCTCTCTCTCTCTCTCTCTCTCTCTCTCTCTCTCTCTCTCTCTCTCTCTCTCTCTCACCCTCCCCCCTTTCAGTTGGCCACCAGCTACCCCCCCTTTTCATCTCCCCCTCTCTCAATAAACTCCATGTGGGCACTGAATCTCGTGTTTGTGTTTCTTAGGCAATAGCAGCTGCATCAAAAGAACAACACAGGGTATTATCATCACAGTTCTGATCCACCGTTATCTGAATCTGTTAATGTCACTGTTCATTTTGATAGATTGTCAATGATTTTGACTGGTGGGTGGATGAGTGGATACCCTTTTGAGCTGTTTTGTTTTGTTTTGTTTTGTTTTTACACAGCCCCAGTGAGTCTTTGGGTGACTCTCTGCTGAGCTTAGTAAATTAAGGATTCTTCACAGAGTCCAAAGACCTATGTTATAGACTCATTGGCTTCCTTCGTTCCTAGTTGAATCTCCTTGAGGGAGTGGCCCTTCTGTTCTACAGCTTAAAATAGAGGTAATTAGTGCCTGCAACCATCTGGAGCGGTACTTGTGAAATTCAGCCTAAAGGGGGGAGATTAGAATATACCTAACTCTAATTCCTAGAAATTTCTAGAAGTTCCATGCACTGGTGTTTCATGATGGCCTCATCAGTTGAGGAGATACATTGTAAATCACCTGTCTGCTTACCTTGTTGGTAGCTTGAGTTTATTTCTTGGTAGCCTGAGTATGTTCTTGAATGGTTCTTTCCATGTTTCTATGTCTATGTTGCTGTCCGCAGAGGTGTTCTGGACTGGGGGATGCAGAGATCAACATAGCAAAGTCATTTCCCGGGAGGGTGAATTCCCAGGCCCTCTGGCTCTGGAATGGTGTCTGCTTTATCTTTCCTCCCTTGCAAAGGCCCATCTGCAGTTGGCCCCAAGCCTTACAAACAGATGGAGGGAGGTGTGGGTAGACACAGGACTCCTAGCCATGTAAGGGGAGTTGTGCAGAGGCAGGAATTCAGTCAGGAATGTCCCTGTGGCTTTTCCCAGGTGCAGGTGGCAGGTAGAGGTAAGGAAGACATGCAAAGTCAAATTATTTTGTAATCCGGCTTCCCCAACTAGATTGTCAAGCCTTAAAGGGGTTTATGGCTACAGTGCCTGGCCTAGTGTCTCTTGGCGTCATCTCCACCTTTACTCTCCCACAGCCAAAACCTTTGTTCAATTTTGTTTTTCCTGCCCCTGTTTTACCCACCTACTGACCTTATCTTCTGACTGTCCTTCTTCATTTGAAGATTTCCTCCTGTCCTTCCAATCCAAAAATTAAAAGGCATACTTGAAATTAATAACACACGAATTAAACCCATCCAAAGGAAGCATGATGTGAATCTTCCCAATGAGAAGAAAAAAAATCTTTATAAAATAATACAGGGTTAACTTTTCCTAAATTTCTCTGATGATTATTGAAAACAATGTGGAAAAAATTTAAATCAAATCGTTTATTCACATGCAACTACATTTACGAAACAACGTTTCTAAAAAGAAGCATCAGAATGTTAAAAAATAAGATGTGGTATTTGGTATAAGTATGCATTTGAAGTGTATAAAATGACATAGAGGCCTGGTCAATTGGCTCAACAGATGGAAACACCTGTCACCAAGCCTGATGACATGAGTTCAAACCCCAGAAACCACACCCACACTGTAGGTGCAGAGGACTTCAAAAAGTTGACCTTGACCTCTACATGCATACAGTAAATTAATTTTTTTTTTTTTTTTTTTTTTTTTTTCAAGACAGGGTTTCTCTGTGTATCTCTGGCTGTCCTGTAAACCAGGCTGGCCTCGAACTCACAGAAATCCTCCTGTATCTGCCTTCTGAGTACTGGGGTTGAAAGCATGTGCCACCATATCACCTGGCCATACATTTTTTAAAAAATTATTAAAATGACATGGAGCCAGGCTTGGTGGTACATGTCTATAATTCTATAACTCAGAGGGCTGGCTGAAGCAGGGAGATGCCCAGTCTGAGTTCAACTTGGACTACACAGTGAATTTAAAGTCAGGCTGGGCTATATAATGAAACGAACCCACTTCAAAAATAAGATGAAATACATAGAATAAATGGGAGTGAAGTATGGGTTCCTCCACTCAGTCTTTCAAGGTCTTAGCATGAACCTAGCTACACTTGTGCAATGAGCCCATACATATCGCAGCAGGCAAAACTAATGAGGCTGAATATCGGAGTTCCGCAGAGAAGCAAAAAGTCCTGTGCTGAACTGTCAGTGTGGACCTAGTTAGTCCCCTGTAAAAATAAAGTTATTTTTTTTTAAATGAAGCAAAACAAAAACACAACATCAACAAAACAAATCAACACACCTTCTGTCTGTTGCACTACTGTAGATCCAGCCTGAGGATGGCAGACCCAGGATCTCGCTCCACCCTGGGGTCTGAAGCTGGTGCAGGTCCCTGGGCTTGAATTCCAGGTGTGATTTATTAGAACATTATTTTCTGCAGAGTCCACAATCAAGGACTCGGCCTCTCTTGTGGCTGCTGTCTCCTCTGAGAGGAAGCAGGCCAGTCAGGTTTTGTGAGCTGGCATTCTCCCTCCTTGAAACATAATTGAGGCCCTGCCCTGGGGACCAGAGAGAAAGACAGGCTTTCTTCCCAGTCCATTAAGCGCTCTGGTCAGTAGTTTCTTCCTTTCAGATTTCTACCCAAGAGAGGAACGCTGGAGGAAAAGGTATTTTCACTCAGGCAGGGAGTTAGTTCCTTTCCCATGGTTACTAGAGCAAATGACTACAGTCTAGGCAGCCTTGCAGAACTTAATTCTCAAATAGTTCCATAGTCTAGAAGTCAGGTTGTCCACAGGGTCAAGGGTTCTCTCTGAAGGCCATCAAAAACAACCTCCTGCTGACTAGGTAGGGGTTCTCTCAGCTTCAGGATGGAATCATTCCAGCCCCACTTCCTGTCTTGTAAGGACTGGTCACTGAGTGAAGAATGCGTCTAGTGATCTAGGATGATCTCATGGAGGAAGCCTTATTTAATTACATATGCAAGTACCCTTTTCCAAATAAAAGTCTACCTGTATGTACTTGGACATGCCTTCTGAGAGCCTACCATTTAATCCACCACAGGTGACATGACTAATGGGCCCACTGGCCTTCCCTGACTTCTAGTTCGGTGATGGTGTGCTTAGAGGGGATCCCCGTTGTCAGGGTCAGCAAGAGAAGAGATTTCAAGGAGATGTAGGAAGAGTCCACATGACCCTGCTGACTTTTCTAGAATCTGTGACTCTACAAGTTAGTGAGGGCCACTTTGAACACCCACATCTCTCTTCTCAGAGATGAAGATGTATTAGTAAGTGAGGTTTTGTTCTGCTGCAGTAATGAGTAAGTTTCCAAATCCCCAGATTCATAACACTGAGAAGGCTTTCTTGCCTGAGGCCTGGCAGGTTGACCACAGCCCAATTCTAGGTCTCCTTCACTGTACCACCTGGCTGGTGGAGAGATGAGTTTGGGGCTAGGGCCAACTTTGAGGCAGCAAGAAGAGCTCTGTCTTTGGTTTCTATTGCTATAAAAAACACCATGATCAAAAGCAACTTGGGAAGGAAAGGGCTTATTTCACTTTGTAATTTACCATCTATTACTGAGGAAAGTCAGGGCAGGAACCTGGAGGCAGGAGCTGATGCAGAGGCCATGGAGGGATGCTGTTTACTGGCTTCCTCCTCATGGCTTGCTCAGTGTGCTTTTTAATACATCACAGGGCCAGGGTTGCTACCATCCACAGTGGGTTGGGCTGTCCCACATCAATCATCAATCAAGAAAATGTCCCCCAGGCCAACCTAATGGGGGCATTTTGTCAATTGAGGCTCCTTCTTAGGTGATTCTAGCTTGTGCCAAGTTGACAAAACTAACAAACCAACACAAACTCTTTATAAAGCCTGTGCAGGCGCTGTGGAAAGAGCTTACCTACCTGCTGAGATGTCATCTGGCTCACCTCCTGCTTATTCTCCCAGGTGTCTTAGGCAAGTTTCAAGTCCTGTGCTGTCTGCACATTTTTGGCCATACCCCTTGCTTTCTCCTTGCCCTTCTGAGACCCCCCCATGCTCCCTATTCCCCCTCTCTCAGGAAAGAACAAAACTGAGTTTCATGCTGGCAACCTGCAGAACTGCTTTTGGGGAGTGCTGGTTTCCAAACAGAGCCTCAACTGGCTGTCTGAATCCATCATATTCACAGCATCCATGTGAAGAAGGCTTCTTCATCGACTTGGGAGAAGCTTTGCCGATTCAATTGCTTGAAGCCAATTAAACAGAAAGGGCTCTGGAGAGAGGCAAGTTCAGTTTCTTTGGCTCTATGGGTCCACAGCAAAGGACTGCAAAGTCCCTAAATTATAAGGAAAATGACATCAGCTTTGTATTCAGCACATAGGTACCGTTTGGAGCCAGGAACCATATTAGAGTCCCAAAGGCTGTATGAGCCCAGGAAGATTAAGGACTAGGGTGTCTAATCCAATCTCTTTATTTAACAGTTGATATCAGAATTGAGGTACGTATGGTTCCTTGTGCCAGATAGACTGACCTTATTTAATACAACTCCATCCAAAGCTTTCTCCTGAATCTTGCTTTCTTTCAATGAGCTAATTTCTCTATTACAATCTACTTTTGGAGAGAAGGGAATGCTTGGGAAAGTTACATTGCCTTTTAAAGCCACAGGGGTATCGTTTGGTGCATTCCTGCCCAGGCAATTATTACCTTCTGAGAGCCTGCCCAGCTGCCTCCTGCCTTCCCTTTGGTCTCCGTGGGGACTCATTATATTTCTAGCAGGCAAGTATGAAATCGTATAGTGCTGGCTTACCAGAAGGGTTTGCTACGGGAATTTCACAGACAGGACAGCTTCTGTCTTAAAGGAATTTACATCCTACATAGCAGAATAGGGCATGATTGTGGGAGATGATGATAATAGGACCACATTAATATTAGATGATGCCTGCTAGGCAGAGAACCAATGGATTCTAATAGCGCAGGCCCATTTATCACCTCCTCTCTATGAAGCTTGGTTGGGGGACAGTGGTATTTCCTCTTTACAAATTAGGAAAACGCAGGCTAAGCATTTTGTTGCCCTTCAGAGCAGGAATTCTTAGCAAGATCCCCCAAGTGAGGATGACTGGGGATTCCTGAAGTGATCTGCTAAGGCATGTAAATAATTGATTTGTTCATGGCTGCCCAGTAGGTATGGTTTTCCTTACATTCTACAGAATTCTATGCCTGCCAATGATTCAGAACCACTGTGGTGGAGAGTCTACTCTTGTACATTAGTTAGTAATGTACAAGTTATGGTTTGGATAAATTCCTCCCCTCCCCCAGTGGCTTATAGGTGGAAACCTTGGTACCCAGCTTGGTCGGCCCAGGCATTTGAGAAATTATTGGATCCTGAGAGTTCTAAGCAAACTGGTGGATTAATCCCTTGATGGATTCATACTACGATGACATTATTGGGCGATAAAGCCTCATGAAAGGAAGCATGTGCCCCAGAAAGATATACTCTCTCCCTAACACTTCCTGTTTCTCTTTGCTTCCTAGTGGCTATCACATGAGCAGCCTTCTCTTAGCTGTATCTTTCAGCCATGGTGTCAGCCATGATGCCTCTGTCTTACAATGTAGTTAGCTGATCAGGGTCTGAAATCTCTGAGTCCATGAGCTAAAAACAAAACAAAATAGAACAAGACAAAAAATTTTCCTCCTTTACACTGTTTTTTTTAGGCATTTTTATCATATTGTTGAAAAGGCTAACACAGCAAGTGGGCCCCTATTGATGTTCAAGCCTACATTTTAATGTGTTTTCTCTGGTTGCCAACCTTTATAGTTGTGGGCAAAATTGAACCTAAGAACAATTTTTGGAGGAGACATGTTTATGTATTTCCCTTTTCTAACTCTGTTCTGGAAAGTTGAAAGTCTTGCTTGATCTCAAATATTCCCATGTACAGTAGAATTACTGTAGTACAGAGTGGGAAGAACACTCTAGAATCTTTAGGCTGTTCAGACAGGGGAACTGAGGCCCAGAGACTGGCTCATGTCCAGATAATAGCACAGTGACCAAGCCAGACACCATGCTTGTTCCTTTTAAAAGACTTGACTCCAACCACAGTTGGAACCTCTTGCCAATATTTCTCAACAAATGACAGTACAATGTGACTCATTTTTGACATTATGCAAATGAAGGAAACAAGACTGAGTGCCCTTCTGTCCGGAGAGCAGGAAATGAAGGCTGTCTGGGGTGGAATGGTCCCAGGGACATGCAGTGTCACAAGGGGGTTCTGGAAGAACCCAGCCTTTGTTCCCTTCTGTCTTCACTCAGCCCTTGTTAGCCATGGCTAGCAGGATTGGCACCCAACCCACACTCCCAGCATCAACCAGAGAGTCTTAGGAGGAACTTAGGTTGTGCTCTCTGTAGAATCTCTGTAGAAGTGCCAACAGAGAGACTCTTCCCCTCTCAACTTTGTGTCCTCCACCCCTCACCCCCAAAGCAGCATTTACACTTGCTGGAAGAGAAGTTTCAAGCCAATTGGTCCTTCCCTCCTATAGGAAGCAGAGCCATTTGCCACAACAGGCCCTGTAGTTTGGAACAGAGAAGTGCTGAGCGGATGCTGTTAGAGTTTATTGGGTTTTGTTTTTTAGCTCCTTCCCCCTTACAGCATGACCTCATCCTGGCTGGAGTGCCCTCAATCCCCGGCCGTTCCTGTGAGCAGTAGTCTTTGTGCTAGCCTCATGAGACAGGGGTCAGTTATGGAAACTTTCCCAGCTCTGGCTTCTTTCAATTAGGCAGAACAGAGTTTCATCAGAGTGACTTATGCTGGGACAGCCCAGACAAGGAGGCTAGTGCTTTCCAGAGAGTAGGCAAGCTGGGGGAGTTTTTAGAGGAAACCGTGGCCTGGGGGGTGGGGGGTGGGGGTGGGGGTGGGAGAGCAAAGGTCACAGAGCCAGGTGGTTGCAGCTGGACTCCAAAGACTGGAAACTGGGTTGCACACCTGTCTTTCGAGATGTCTTCATACTCCTGATGTGGACCATAGCGTGTTTTTAAATTGTACTACTGGTTAATGTAGAGATCCCCCGAGGTGTGTGTCAAAGTCTGAGGGCTGAAGGGCTGACCGGGGCTTAAGAGCTCCTACTGCCCCTGCAGAGGACCTGAGTTCCTTTCTAGCAGCAATAGAGGCAGATTGTAACCATCTGCAACTCCAGCTTCAGGGGAGCCGATACTCTGGCCTGGGACACCTGTACCACATGCGCATAAGTACACACAAGCACATAGACATATGCATAATTTAAAATAAAAAATATTTTTAAGGACTGAAGGATAAAAAAATGTTGAGTAACTTCTCGGGTGCTTTTTGAACACACTCTGCCGGTGGTAGGTCGGGCTGGGTTGAGGTGGAGTGGAGAGTGGGGTAGGGTGGGGAGGGATGGGGTGGGGTAGGGTGGGGTGGAGTGGGCCTTCACTTAAGTCAACTGGACACAGGCCAGCCTGGCACCCCGGACTTCTGCCATGAGTTGACTATAATAGTCTATCCATGCTGAAGGGTCCACTGTTGCTCCTGTGGAACGAAGTTCTCTTAATCACCTGCCACTAGAGACTTTCAAGCCTTCCCTTGTCCCTCCCTTCCAGGCTCCAGCCTGGGTGTTGTGCAAGAGCCAGAGGAATTTGTGATAATGGAGCCACATGCCCAGGCCCAGCCCAGGCTCAAGGAACTTGACCTGAAGCAGGAGGGTACGCAAGAACACTCCTAGCTCTCAGGCTAGAAGGGTGGCCGGCAGCCACAAGGAAACTCCTAGTCCTTCTGAATGTTGCCAAGGAGAGGAGGTTTGCATTCTTATTTATAGCATTGCGCTTGCAGAGGGGGGAAGAGCTCGATCCTTCTGGGGCTTGGCACATGATTCATTTCCCCCGGGAGCTGTGGGCCGAGGCAGAGCGTGCGCTCCGGCAGCCTCCGGCCAGCCGCACACTCCAGCCTGCTCGTTTATTTATGGTGCTTTATCAGGGGCTGTGCACCGCGGCGATAAAGTTTATGAAAAGAGGCGGCGTCTCCGGCGGCGGGCTGGGCCCAGGCGCTCCTTTCCCACACTGATTAGGATCAGCCGGGGCTTTGGAAGCGGCAGTTAAGGATCAGGGTGCTGGGAGCTGGCTCCCCTTCCTGCCGCGCCCAGCCTGGCCGGCTGCTGGCCCGCGTGGGTGGGAGGTCCGCGCTGTGACCCGGCACGGGGCGGGCGCAGGGCAGCTTGGAAATCCAGCGCCCAGATCCTATTTGAAGACGTGGAACGGGACTCAGGCGCCATTTCTGAATGTGGCAACTCCAATCGATCCTGTGGGTTTACTTTTCCACCTACCGGTTCTTTACCTGTGTGTTTGCTCTCTTGGTGCATTTGGGCCCATCCCTTCCCACATTCCACTGTGAGACCGCCTTTAATCGCTTGCAGAGATAAATTCAGGATTACTAACTCCGGTCTGGCCCCTCTGAAAGTCACAGAGGGCGGATTACGGGGTAACCACAGCCCTGGGGTTGGTTATAAGGCCCCGAAGCAGGCACTGATCCTCACCGACTTGCTTAGTCTATGGTGACCTCAGGGAGGTGTCATTCCTAGCCAGAACATTTCACTAAGTGATATGAGATGACTCAGAGACCTTCGTTTGGACCTTAGAGGCGGGAGATGAGGTTCAGTGGTTGAGTCCTGGCTTAGGGTTTGATCCCCTAGAACACACAAAAAAGTAACCTGAACTTAAGCAAATAGCAGAACCCATCACTTCTGAATTTCCCAGCCTCTCTAGAAACAAGAATGCAGTGGAAAGGACTGCCATCCCGCCTGGGAAAATCACCGAGGTGTCATGGTCTTGAAAGGAAGGGGGTGGGGGGTGGGGAGGCATGCCTTCGCTGTCATGTGACTGGTTTAGAACCACCTGTGAGATACCATGGCTGTGACTTTGTGGGGAGGTTTCCAGGCAGACAATTCAGGAAGGCCCACCCTGAATGTGACCACCATCCTACTGGCTGGGGGCCTGGACCGAGTGAGAAGGAGGAAGCAAACTAAGCCCCACTGTTCATCTTTCTCTGTTTCTTGGCTGAGATGCAAGGTCACAGTTTGCCTTGCACTCCCAGTGTCAAGCCTTCCTTGCCGTGGTGACATTCCTTCAAACCGAGAGCCAAAATGAACTCTTGCTTCCTTAATATTGTTTGGTGTGTGTGTGTGTGTGTGTGTGTGTGTGTGTGTGTGTGTGTGTGTGAGAGAGAGAGAGAGAGAGAGAGAGAGAGAGAGAGAGAGAGAGAGAGAGAGAGACTTTCCATCTCACAGATATCTTATGTATTATCCCTTTGTGAATTTCAAAACCAGGCAGGCTCCAAAGGGTCACATTTGTGTCCCCACCAGGGAGGCCTAGACCACCCTGCCAAGAGAACACAAAGACTAGAACAGGCCTAGCAACCAGGCTGGCCGAGGCGAAGTAACCCAAGCTGCTACTTAAAATCCCTCCAGACACGAAGCAGGATTAGTTGTAGGGCCTGGACCTAGCGACGAGTCAACAAACGGAAGTCATGTGCCCTAGTTATGGGGGAGAATGTTGTGAGGGCTTCAAGCCAGGACAGTGCTTGCACAATCCACCTTGAATTTAGTGAAGCATTCCATGGAGCCAGGGCATGCTGGACATCTGACTCCACTGCATACAGCACCAGCAATCAGTGTTTTCCGGGCCCATTGCTAGGGGGGTTAGGGCTGTTTTGCTCTTTGTTTTGATTTTTTAAAACTAGATTTATTTTTTAGGTGATTAATTAGAAAAGTAATACACAAACATATTTTTAAAAGTAGAAGGAGTGGCTGCAGAGATGGCTCAGCAGTTAAGAGCACTGGCTGCTCTCTCCCAGAGGACTGGGGAATCAATTCCAAGCACCTACATGGTAGCTCATGAATGTAACACTCCATTTCCAAGGCATCGTGACACCTTCTTTTGGCCTCTGTGGGTACCAAGCATGAAAAAAAGCACAGATACGCAGACAAAGATTCATAAAATAAAAAGGGTCAATTTTGATTTAACAGGAGTCAAGCCCTAAATAATATAAAATTTAAATAATTCTAGCCCTTGGGAGGTAGGGTCAGGCCTCTGTGATCTCTATGAGTTCAAGGACAGCTTGGTTGGTCTATACAGCAAGTTCTGGGTCAGCCAGGGCTACAGAGTGAGACCCTGCCAAAAAAACAAAAACAACAAACAAACAAGCAAAAAACCCAAAGAGATATACAAGAAAATTCTACTCCCAATCACATACAGCCTAATTAATCATCTCCCTCCCTCCAAAGTACAGCCATCACTGAGAACTTCAGAACTGGGAATGTAGCTTCATTTGTAGAGTGTTTTCCTAGTAAGAGTGAAGTCTAGGTTCAAGTTCCAGGTCCATGTAAGACCAAGCATAGTGTCGCACACCTGTCACACAGCACTCAGGAGATAGAGGCAGAAGGGTTGGAAGTTCAAGGTCATCCTTAGCTATATAATGAGTTTGAGGCAAGCATAGGCTGTGCGATACACCCCTTTCTGTTTTCTCTCTCAAATAATTTTCTTTTTCAAAGACTTATATGCATACACACACGTACATATATATATATACAACACACACACACATATATACACAATATATTCCTTTTTATGACAATCTCAAAAGGTTGCTATGAATTTAATGCATTGCAAGCAATGTTTACATGATGATCATTGGTTTCTAAAACTGAGGATTAAGGTTCACGGTTTTGAAAATCATAGAACTAGTCTTGCATATTCTGAATGATGCTAAGTATGAAGACAGTGTGGATTACTATGCTCTGAACCTCTGATGTACTACCCAGACAAGGTGGCTGTGAAGCAGGGTCAGAGGGAGAAAGATCCAAGGAGTCATGTTTGGCCACAGCATGGATAGATACTGTTAAGCCATTTTAGTAAGGGTCAATAAGCTGTCAGGATGGCTCACAGGAAGATACCTGAGGCCGATACAACAATTATTTGGTGGGGAGATGCTCACTGAAGTATTTATGAATGCTCTGAGGTTACTCTGCTATATCGTGTTTGGAGGATGAGTAGGAGAAGCAAAATGTCCTCATACAATGATAAAGTAGAAGCTGCTCTGTAGAGCCACTACAACCGGCATCATTAAATCCAGAGAAGGAAGAGATACGCAGAGGCTTAATGATTGAGGGTAGCAAAGTAAGTTCAATTCACTTAGGTTCTCAAGGACCAATGGCCTTCTAGAGGGTGCTATACCCCACGGTCTTCCTAGAGCAAAGGCTGGCTAGGCCCAGGAATTTCCTGAGTATCCCCGAGGATATCCTGTGGGGGCTGTCTGGCCATTTGGGAGTCTGTCTTTTTCCCTACTGTGTGATGGTTCAGTATCAGAGCTCCCAGCTCTACCCCTCCATGCTGTTTGTCACACAAGACCTCACTAGGCAATATTACCATTTCTTTCTTATGGCTTCATTGCTCCCCAATGGGACTCAGATAGAAGTCCAAAGTGTGTGTGACCGAAGGACTCTCAAATCCGTTGCTCTTTCCCAGCGTCTAAGACTATCTTCCTGGATTAGCTGGGGCTTCTGTCTCCTGTCCCACAACACAGGCTACCTCCCAGGAGACCAGGGCCTCACACACAGCTGTCAGACAAGCTCAGACATGCCAGAACCCATCTTAAGTTCAGCTGAGGCTCTAGATTTGCCCTAATAATAACCAGCAAGTGTTCAGATAGTTTGACAAAAGATTCTAATGAGTTGTTATTCTATGACAAAGGCCAAAAGGGAGGCTCTGGGTACAGACTGTAACGGGGAAGGATTTTAGCAAGTAGAAAAGCTTTCTCCCCTCCCTCCCCCTTCCTTCTTCCCTTCCTCCCTTTATGTGTTTCTTCTTTTTAATAGATTTAGCCTGAGGTCTCATCCTTGCTGGACACTCAGCTATATCACTCCTCCCTCCCTCTTTTCCCCCTTTGTTTTTGACACTGGGTCTCACTGAGTAGCCTAGGTTGGCTTTGAACGCACTCTGTAGCCCAGACGGGTCTGAACTTGTTCTCCCCCGCATCAGTCTCCCAAATAGCTGGGGTTATAGACTTGTGCCTCCAGACCAAGCAGAGGCTTTCTTATGTCAGCGTGATAATAAGACAAGTTATCGGTGTCTTCCTTGGGTGAGGTCTAGTGTCTTCTTGCCCTTGGGACTGTCGGAGTGAACTGAGGAAGTCCATCTTTAAAACAATACCCCTGGCCCTTTCCTTAATTCAAGCCACTTAACAATTCCATACTTTTTTCCCCACACGTTTTTCTTAAGTCTTAACCCTTTATACCTGCAGGCAAGAGAACTAATGAACAAGCAGTGAACAGATAGGAATGTGAGGGAGGCTGGACATCTCGCTGGCTTGTTGTTCATTTTAAAGGACGTGTGTTTGAGGTTTTATGTGGCCAGCCCACAATGCAGACCTATTCTCAGTTAAAATTCTTGGTTCACAGGATGTAAAGAAACAGATCATTATTCCCTGGTGTTCCTCATGTTTTGGGAAGCAGGCAGTGGCATTTAGTTCTCTATCGTCGAGCACACTTGAACATTATATTGTAGCGTGGGGGTGAGGGACTGGCTTCCTCCCCCTTTTCTCCTCCCTCTGCTGTTTGCACCATGGCCTGGACTGACTTCCCCACCTCTGCCAGGCTAAAGATAGATAACTCTCCATCTGGGATCTCACCCATATGCTAAATTTGTTCGCAGGGGTGAGTTGGGGCTACCCTGACCTGTGACTCTAGGCAAGTACTGGGTTACTCTTGATTCTAAGGCAGCTTGAGAGGTTCAATGGAAGGAGACGAGGTGGGGTGGGGGCAGGGCAGAGATTAATGTGAAGCTGCCAAAAAGACTTCAGAGAAAGAGGGGCACACCCACAACACACTGTGATTTGAGAATAAGCCTGTGACTCTGAAGGATTTGACTGCTTCATGCAATGGGTTTTTTGCTGTCAATTATAGCGTTACTGTAATACAATCCCAGAAGGAAAAGCCCAGTGTTAATCGGGGCTTGAGAAGTCAGTGGACTTGATGTACAGAATGGGGTATTTAATTTTATGATGTGGCTATGGGTTACATGAGAGACTAATAAAAGATCTCCATAAAACATGGCTTGCAGCAATGGGGTTACAGCCTCTGCCAGAGGGGCAGCTCAGCTCAGAAGTGGTTTCAGACTAGGGTTGCTCTCTGGCTGGTATGTGCTGGTGTGGTTTCTTTGATTCTTAAACTATTGCAACCCTTCTGTACCCATTGTTAAGGAACTAGGGTTCCCTGAGAGGTACCCTGCTGCCACAAAGCTGTCACCCCAGACATGCTCAGAATCCAACCAGCAAATACAAGGAGACTGCAGACCTAGGCCTATACAATCTCTGATGCTAAGTCCCTCTTGAGAGAGGGTGGTACCTCTGCAGAATTGTTTGCTGGTCCTTTAAATGTCACTCATCCTGCAAGCATGTTCTCCTGGGGCTGGGTCTTCCAGATGCCTGTGGGACAGTTCAAGGACCCAGGTCCTCAAGACTGACTTGTACCAATCCCTCAGCACCTTTCTTAAGGAGTGCTGCAAGAACACACCCAATCTTTCCCTTGAATCATACTTGGCAACCTTGAAGGGAGCTTTAATAGGCCCGGAGATGACCTCAGGGCAGAGGAACACTTGGGAAGAAACTAACAAATTTACACACAATTGCCCAACTGAGGTTGCCATACAGTTGGAGTCAGGATGTTCACAACACCTTGAGCTCTCTTTACAGCCAGCACAGACCTTTCTGTGTCACTGTCCCACGAGACTGACAGCTCCTTCTGGGCCATGCCCATTGTCCATTGGGGCATAGCTCCTTAAAAAGAAATCTGCTGTGTGAACCAGATCTAAAGAACATTAAGTGTGAGCCCTTCTGTCTAGCAGACATTGTCCCATACAACTTGAACTTCAGACTCGAGTCTAGATTGAATTGCAAGTCCAAGGTTGGCCACAGCACAGCAGTACCATCTGTGATACACACTATTCTCCAGTGAGCAGAGAATGGATTAGCTGACCAGTGTTGGTTAAACAGCTCTCCTAAGTGCTAGGCAACAGGCCTGGTGCTGGAGTCAATGAGGACAGGAAGGGAGTCTGAGCATAGGGCTCTTATTGGATGGTGGGAGGAGACCTAGGGGCTAGGACTGTTCATTGCCTTTGAACCTCGTTCTAGGCCCAGTTCTCTCCTGGGTGGGGTCCATTCTGGGGGACTCTGGGTAAGAACCATCTATCTCTCTTTGCCTCCACAGGTTACCAACAGCCTGTGAGGCCACTGAGAAGATGAGAGATGGGAATGGCAAGTTCTGCTTACTGCCTCCTCCATTATGCTCTCTGAAAACTCCTATGAGAGTCATGTGTCTGTTTTGCTGAGTGGACAATGGGACAGGATAACTCTTTTTCAATAAGTACTAGATGATATAGACAAGAAAAAGAAAGGTGAGTTATTTATAAACATAGCATCTAATGATAGTGTGATGTTGATCCATGCAAACATTTTTTTTTTGCCTTTTATTTAAAATGCCTATAGATGTGGCATTTCATGACATGCCCATACATACTGCCTTTTCAACCAGTTATTTTCCTTATAAACACAATTTTGATTTTTAATTACATACATTTATTTATTTATTTATTTATGTGTATGTATGCATGCATTTGAACAAAACTATAGCACGACATGTCTGTGGAGGTCACAGGACAAATTGTAGGAGTTAGTTCTTTTCTTCTACCATGTGTGCCCTCAAGTTTGAACTTGAGCCATTTTGCTGGCCCATAAACACAATTTTAAAGTAAATCTAACAAGCCCAGGGTACACATACAACTCTGAAGATTTTTCTCTAACAAAATCAGAGGAGAATAGAAGTCAAATCATGTCAGTAGTAAATGAGGAATCAGCCAGGGCCAGCAGGTCAAGTGTGTTCATTACATTCAAAGACAATTTGTGGGGTGTCTAGGTTTTAACGGTAACTTGGTAGATTTGCTACCTCCATTCTCAGATGAGCCTGATGTTGGGAATCTCCACTCTGGTCTCTCTTCCCCATTCTAAACCCTGCCCAGATGTTTGGCTGAGAACCCAGTCCACTATTCTCATTCCAGTCCCCAACCCTCAGAAAGCTGGCCAAGAGTGGGCTCCCCCCCCCCAGCTACTTAGGACCCTGACTACAGGGAATTTAAGCCCTGGCCTCTAGACCCATGGTGTGATTTCTCTCTTGCTTTCTTCCCCTGAGAATCACCCAGGATGCTTTGCTCATTAAACCTTGGCTCTTAATTCAGCCTAATCTGATTTATTGCATCAGCAGAGAAACCCAGTATCAGGGTACATAAACCTTTCACCCGATAGTTAGTTGTTCTAATGAGAATGATGGAGGCAGATCCTAGAGAAATGAGGGTGTGTTAGACATTTTGTTGCTATGACAAAATACATGACAAAAACTAACATGGGGGAGATTTATTTTAGTTCAGAGATACAGAGGTTCTGGTTGATGGGGGATGTTATTCTGTAAATATGTTTCTCGTACTGATTAATGAATAAAGCACTGTGGCCAAAGGGAAAGCAAGATAGGTGGGGCTAGGAGACAAGGAGGAAAGAAGTAGTTAGGAGGGGTCAACATGGAGAGCCCGGAGAGGTAGAACGCCAGCCAGCCACTCTGGCTGGTAAGATGAGCCACATGGAATTACTTAGAATAGTAAAAATGGGTTAATCATTAAGACTGGCCAACAGAATTGTATCAAATACAGAGTCTCTGCGCGTTATTGGGGGCTGGCGTGGCAGCTGGATCAGACCGGCAGGGAAAAACCTGCTGGTAACATTCAGTCCATAGATCCTGGGTCTTTTGGGTCTGGGCCTGTGATGAGGCAACACGGACAGCGTGTGGCAGAACCTGCTCACATTGCAATAGACAGGAGGCAGGGTGAAAGAATGGGACCAAAGACTAGGCATAACAGTCAAAGACAGATTCATTTCCCCCAACCAGAGCCCAGCTTCCAAAACAGTGCTGGGGACCAAGCACTCAACACGCCAGCTAGCTCAGAGGAGTGGAGCATTTCATATTTACACCATTACAGAAGGCCATCGGGCTTTGATGGAAACCCGGTGGTGACAGCTGGAGTTGGGATCTCTTCCCTGGGTACCAATGCCTGGAAAGCTTAGGGATGACGCTCACTGTGGTGAGACCAGTGGGCGGCCGCTTCACATTTGTGACCCCAGGGGGAAAAGCTGTCACCATCTGTGCTGGACTACCTTTACCAACTCAGAAGAGAAGAAGCTTACCATGGAGAGACAGTGGAGCTGGGAATGGAGGGGCCCTGTGTGCTGCTGTCCTGAAGGCTCATGTTGTTTAGAAAGAGAACAGCCCCCAGAGGCCCCGTCTGTTTGAATGCTTGGTCCCCAGGTGGTAGAACTGTCTGGGAAGGGTTACAGCGAGGCCCTGTTGGAGGAGGTGTGATGTGGATGAGCTTTGAGTTTTAACAGGCTCTCACCATCCCCAGTGTGCTCCCTGCCACCTGCTTGTGGATCAAGATGTGAGCTGTTGCTGTCCCTGCTGCCATGCCTTTGCTTGGGCATCGTGGGTTCGAACCCTCTGAAACCATAAACCCAATCAAATGTTTTCTTTTATTAGTTGTCTTGTTCATGGGTTGGAGAGTTTGCCCGTCGGTTAAGGGCACTTTGTTGTTGTGAAAGACATGGGTTCAATTCCCAACACCCACATGAAGGTTGATGATCTCCTTGGCACCAAGTACACATTTGGTGCACAGACGAACATGCAGGCAAAATGCTCATAAAATAATAAAAATAAATCTAAAAACATTTTTTTAAAGTTGTCTTTGTCATGGCCTTTTATCACAGGAATACAGGAATAGAAAAGAGACTAAGATACCTTCCTATACTGGCAGGATGTTTTTTTTTTGTTTGTTTGTTTTTTTTTTTTTTAAATGGCTTATGGGATCTTAGGGATTGAGCTGCAGAGGGCAGCAATGCCCCTATGGGACTCATCAGGCCAGGAGGGAAAAAGAGAAAGGTATCAAGAAAACAATACAAAGGCATTGGTGGGGCAATCCTTTAATCCCAGTACTTGGGAGGTAGAGGCAGGCAGATCTCTGTGAGTTTGAGGCTGGTGTCGTCTGCAGAGTGAGTTTCAGGACAGCTAGGGCTACACACACACACACACACACACACACACAAAAACCCTGTCTCGGAAAAACAAACAAACAAACAAAAAAAAAAAAAAAAGAAGAAGAAGAAGAAGAAGAAAAAAGAAAAGAAAAGAAAGAAAACAAAAACAAAAACAAAAACAAAAAAAGTATCCTAGAACTAAAATAATACATTGGGTGAGTTAAAAGAAATGGCTGGAAAATCGACAGCAAAAGTATCCGAATCATAGGAACCACACGCAGCAAGATAGGAATCAAGAGAACAAAGCCCTCCCAGGAAACTGGTGACCTAAGATGCCGAAGTTGCAGAAGAAAGAGAAAGATGAGCAGGCAGGTGAAGTTCGAATAACTAAACAGAGGAGGGAAGAAGATAATCTCCCTGGCCTAAAGACTTGTGTCTGATGTTTGCATATTTGGTTCTCTACAGTCTATGCTGATTTTTTTTTTTTTCCATAATGACTGATATCCAGGTACCAGGTGATGTTGCTGAACAGAGTGTTGTATCGCCAGTGAGCGTCTAAGCAGGCTAAGTCTGCCACTGTGCCTAAGATGGCATAGGGTAGTTGTGAGAGACAGGCAGACTGGCACATCCACATCAGTAGGAACACAGGAGGAAACGTCCATTTGCTCCACTCTCATTTTTTCAACCACTTTGTATCCAACCTCACCACCCCCACCCCCAATTGGAGGAATCTCAGATGCCTGTACACTGAAGGTCTGTCAGAACCGGAAGCTGCTTCTTGATTGGTAGCTGTGGGAACCAATGATCAGCCAGCTGTGTGCAGGAGGCTAGTAGGAAACAACCTTTGCTTCAGGGACTTGTGGTCTTTGGTGCAAAGACAGACCGCCCCCTCAGGATATGGTTCTTTGACTTGTGTGTGTGATACTGTCATATCCCAATGCCCTCAGAAGGCTAATTATAGTTATTTCAAAGGCCCCAAGGGAAAAACTGGATGGATTCCAGACTTTTGAACCAGCAGGCTCGGAGGAGGGCAATAAGGATGCAAGGTGGTTATGAGTGAGACCTGCTCCTTGAAGGCTTTCTCCTCTTTAGTTTTGTTTGTTTGTTTCTAAGTGTGAAAAGGAGAAATATAGATTAAAAGCAAAACCCAAACCCAATTTTACTAACAAACTCCTTTACGTTTTAGGGTCCTATTAATTCAACCCTGCGGCCAGTGGGGCATCAGATGTTGAAACAACCTCTCACTCAAACCCATCAGCGTGCAGGAACACACATCCAGGAAGGCGGCAGACTCCCATCATCCTATCTCTGAGTAGATCGCTAGACTCTGGAATGCAGATGTGAAACCCAGGAATCTTGTAGTCACATGAGTACGTGCCTGGGGACCTGCCTTGGGAGTCTCCGTGAGCTCACCCAGTATGCTGGCACACGCACAGAAGCAATAGCTTCCAAATATATTTGGCTCAAGTCTCTTTTCTCCTGGTTCCACCTTTCACATATTCAAATGAGCATATTTGATTTCTTGGGAAGTCGTATGGATTTCTGTAAATATGCAGGTGTCTAAAATCTAAATTTCAGTTAAAAAAAAAAAAAAAAAAAAAAAAACAAGAAAGCTCCCTCTTCACTACCTGGCTCGCAGTTAGTTAGGGTTGGCTGTGTATGTTTTGACATTCTGTCCCTCCTCTGCTGCTGCTGACTGATGATTGAAACTTGAGCCCAGGTCATGTGTGTGACAAGCATGTGTTCTTCCCCTGAGTTACAACACAGTATAACCTACACGAGAGCCAATCTGCTTGGGCCTGTAGCCCTCTGTGGATGTGCGCGCGTGTTTCTATATCGATGCTGACGCTGGGAGAAGGTTTTTCTAAAAGAAAGTTCTTGACTTACCGAATTTGACAAAAATTTGTCTTTGAAAAATTCACTTTATGTGGCTGGAGACATGGCTCAAGTGGTTAAGAGCACAGACTGTTCTGCCAGAGGACCTGGGTTCAATTCCCATCACCTACATGGCAGCTCCCAACAGTAACTCCAAGATCTGACACCCTCACACAGACATACATGCAGGCAAAATACTGATGCAAATAAAATTAAAAAAAAATTTAATACTCAATTTGTGACCATTCCCACAAACACACACTAATTTTACTGAATATCACATTTCTTCTCATGTTATCCATTAAAGTGATACCTTATTAACTTGCCGTTAGTGACCATAAAACTCAGAGAAGAATTCAATAGCCAGATGTGCCCACCCTCGTTTCATAGAAATCAGTTACCTTTTGGGGTGACTTCTTTATTGAATCTTTGGGCTTTTCACATCATGTGCCCCAATTCTCTTCACCACCAGGTCCCCCATACTCTCTGCTCATCCCTGTTGTATTCCCCCAAACAACAGAAAACAAAACAAAGTAAGCAAGCAAACACAAGCAACAACAACAACAACAACAACAAACCAAACCAATACAAAACAAAAAATAAACCAAAACAGAACAAAAAATCACACCCAAAACAAAAAAGTCTCTGCTTCCCCTTCTCTCATGTCTCTCCATCACCTCTTCATACGTCAAGATGGCATTGGACGCTTCAGTATGTCATGTAGTATACCCCTTTTCCCACCAGCCAGACTGGCAACTAACTACATTGCCATGAGTCATTGGTCTAGTTCAAGACCTCTGGGTGGGCCCAAGTGGTAACCTGTGCCACAGAGTTCAATGCAGATCAGAGTTGCAGCTGAGTCACAGACCCAGACATGGCCTCAGGCAGCAGCTGAGCCTGGTCAACGTCCTTGTTCCCAGTGATAGCTTCGGGCACTCAGATCCTGATGGCTCTGATGACTCCAACAAGGCCATAGATTGAGGCCCAGACCTCAGGCTTCCTGTGGCCTTTGGTGGCACTGTTGGGACATAGCCATCGATACAGACCTCAGCTGCAGAAGAATCATGGGCATGACATGGTCCTCGGCAGCAGCCTAGGCCATGGCCCCTGGTGACAGCAAAAGCCACCCATATCACTATGGCTCCCAGGACAGCATGGCTTGTGAATCCGATCATGGCCCCATGAGGCAGCCCAGTTGGGGTGACTTAATCATTTCTGATTAATAATTTTATGGCCTTTTAAAATATTTTTACATTTTTAAGTGTGAGTGTATGTGTGTGGTATATATGCTCATGCAAGTGTGTACACACATGTTGTATGGGGGTTTGTGCACATGAGTGCTCGGGGGGGGGCGGTCAGAGACACTGAAACCTTCAAAGCTGCCTGAATTGGGTGCTGGGAACTGAACTCAGGTCCTCTGGGAGAACAGTGTGCTCCTTTTACCTGTTGAGTCATCTCTCCACATCCCTGTTATGGGTATTTGGTGGAAAGAATGTGGAGGCCACTAGGAAACAGTCATATGCTTATCTATTTAAAATCTTCAACTATTGTATTTTATATTATACTGGTATTATATGACTCAAGGACTTGTGTACTTCAAGACACGGAGTCAACTCACATCCTGCTGCCAGTGGATCCAGATGTAGAACTCTTAGCTCCTTCCTCAGCACCATGTCTACCTGCATGCCACCATGCTTCCTGCCATGACGATAATGCACTAAATCTCTGAAACTGTAGGCCAGCCTCAATTGTTTTCCTTTATGAGAGTTGCCACGGTCATGATGACTAAGACAGTTGACCTGGTCTTACGCTTCAATTCAGTTTGCAGCCCCTGTGTGGATACTTCCCTTCTCCATTCCCTGATGAACACACTAGAGAGGTTGCATGGCACAGCTTTAAAACAGCTGCACATTAGTTTAAAAGTTTAGAAATACATGCAAGTATAAGATTATCTATAGTCCCACTCTCCAGCAATGTTAACTACTGTTACCCTTTCTTTTAGTTTCTCTTTTATTTTCCTTTGTTGGTGGAGCTCAAACCCAGGCTCCCCTGCTTGGTAGGCAAATATAGTACCATTAAGCTACAGCCTCAGCTCCATATTCTAGTGTATTGATTTTTCAAGGTTTTTTTTTTTTTAATCTATGTTTCTATATGCCTACTTTGGAACACTCTATATGAAATATTTATTCATTTAAAAAATGTTTTATTTGGAGGTAGTTGTGGACTTGCATGTAATTCTAAGACACAATACAGAGGGATCTTACAAACTTTTTACTCAGTTTTCTCCAATGGCAACATCTCTTGTAACTATGTAAACTATTCCAACCAAGAATTGATATTGATAGACTCCTGGGACTTTATTCATAGTCTTACATGAATTTTGTGTGTGTGTGTGTGTGTGTGTGTGTGTGTGTGTGTGCATGTATGGTTATAGTTCTATAGGAGTTATCTCTTGTCCTGACTGACCATCTCTAACATAAGTGATCAATACACCTAACAGTCAATACGTCCACATACTTTCCTTCTGTCACAGGAGGCATCTCTTTTGTAGCATAGTCACCTTTCTTCCCTCCAGCCTGGCCTCTCTTCATCTCCTGCCAACATTGAGATTTTCTAAGAGCCTAGTTTTATAACCCATATAATCCCTGACCATTGTCAATTTCCCAAACATCCTTTAGAAGTGTCCCACCATATTGATGGGACATCACTGCATACTCTGTTTACCAGTAACTGATTAGGTGCTGTTCATTACTGTCACAAAAAACTGTTGTGATGAGAATTTTTACATATATGTCAACATATCTGATCATTTCCCTTTGAAGTACTCACAAAATTGAAATTAGTATCCAAAGGGTGTAGAGAGACTAAATAATTAATGGCTTCTATTGCCAAATTGCCTTCAGAAAGGTTTATCCTTTCAAGTCCCATAAGTGGAGAAGAATGCCTAATTTATTAATCCTATACTACATTATCTCCCTTTTGTAATCAATAGTTACAAAAGTGATTAGAGTGTGTGTGTTTTGCTTTTACACGTGTCCTTGATCATTATAAATAATTGTATATAGATTTTAGTGACTTTTTACTTATTTTTATCTGTCATATGTTTGCATTTTTTTTGTAGAAAATGGCAATGCTAATATTTTTCTTGCTAATATGCAACAGACAAACCAGCAAACCAGCAAGGGGCTTGAAAATCATTTTAAGACAAACTTGATAAATATATCTCCCACAATCTGAGGCAGCCCCACATAGGACATGGAGTCTTTCCAAACACAGCTGTGGTGATGTTGGGTACTGAGTCCTCTCTCTGAGTGGTGTCCTGGTTGTTTGGTGTTGTTGTGACCAGAATAAGCAACAGAAATGACTAAAGCAGGAAAAGTTTATTTGGGTTCATAGTTTCAAAGGGATTTCACATGCTGGCTGTGGCAATTTGAGTAAGACTATTCCCCATAGGCTTGTGTATTTCAATATTTGAATGCTTAGTCCCCAGGAGGCAGCGCAGTTTGAGGAGCTTTAGGAGGTGTGGTTTCAGAGGAAGTATGTCACTGGAGGCAGGCTTTGAGTGTTTAAAGACTCCGGTCATTTCCAGTTTGCTCTCTCTCCCTCTCTCTCTGTCTCTCTGCCTCTGTCTCTCTCTGTCTCTGTCTCTGTCTCTCTCTCTCTCTCTCTCTCTCTCTCTCTCTCTCTCTCTCTCTCTCTCTCTCTCTCTCTCTCTGCTTTGTGCTTGCTCTCCATTTCATGTCCCTGTTGCCTTGCCTGCTGCTTGTTGCCATATCTCCACTTTGCCACCATGAACTTTTATCCCCCCGGAGTCATAAGCCAACATAAACTTTGGTCATGGTGTTTTATCACAGCAACAGAAAATAACTAATGCAGTGGTGGCCCATGACACAGAGAACATGGGCCAGGAACAAAGGTAGGTATAGCTTTCAAAGGCTTACTTCCATTGGCCAGGTTCCAACTCCTAATGGCTCCCCAGCCCTTAAAAAGAGCTTTACAGGTTGGGGGAGCAAGCATTCAAAACATAAGCCTGTGGGGGATATTTCAGGTTCAAACCATAACAGGCAGAGGAGCAGACACAAGGGCAGCATGTTATTGCACAGTTGCTTCCCATTAAATGTGCCCTCTGGACTGAAATGGCTCACAGCTGCAGAAAACCAGACCACGCTGCTGGCAGGAAGCATGGAGCTTGTTTCCTTATGGTCTGCGCTCATGCAGTAGAGGGAGAGTCTCCACAGCACAGTGCAGGCCAGCCACTGCCGACCCAGGGTTAGAATGTTCCCCTGCTATTCCCCTCCCCCCTTTATTTTTGTGACATTCTAAGATGTCAAGAATCACTTGACTCATTAGATTTGCTACATTTTTCCTGAAGCCCGTTTTACCCAACTTCTTTGGGGCGCACAGATTTCTGAGGGCATTCAAAGAACAAAACGTTGGGGTTTGAAGTCCATTCTGGAGATGCCCACAGAGCATCACAGCATTGCCTACCAGTCTTTCAAGACAGAAGACTCCAAGGACTCCCCTCAGGTGGGTGTCAGATTTATTCTGGTTTTGCAAAGTTGGCTTTGCTTGACTGTTAAACAGTTTGCTCAACATCAATAGTTAGCAAGGCATTGACAGGGAAACTCGGGCCCAGTTCCCCTGGTGCCCCTATGCATACTCCAGTTGAAACCACTCGGCTTACCTAGAAAGCTGCAGTTCTAGACCTAATTAATCATGGATAATCAGAAAGCCTGCCCCAAAATCCATGGCAGCTGGCCAGCGGACAGGGCACAAGTATTTGTCAGAACATTGGAGTGTGAGCCTGTGAGAGTCCCCCAACTGAGAAATGAGAGAAAAATCTTGAATGGAGGCCAGGGCCACCATCCTCTGAGTAAAGCGGGGACAGGGGAAACTGGACTATTGGCATGGAAAACTAAAGGAGATCAATTTTGGTAGTTCAGGTGATTCCTCTCCCTCCTCAAAGACTAAATTTAGGAATTCCACATGTTGTCTGTATCACAAATTGCAAAAGATTAGGCCTGATGTGGCGATGCACACCTTTAATCCTGTCATCACGGCAGCAAGCAAGGCAGCATGCAGGCAGACATGGTGCTAGAGAGACAGCTGAGAGTTCTACATCTTGATTCATAGGCAACAGGAAGTGATCTGAGACACTGGGAGGTATCTTGAGGATATGTGAGATCTCAAAGCGCACCCCTAGTGAATACTTCCTTCAACAAGGCCTACTCCAATAATTCCTAATAGTGCCACCCCCTTTGGGGGACATTTTTTTGCAAACCACCACACTGCTTATGGTGGGTGGATGGTGCCATTCCCTGGATTTGGGCCCAGGACTGTATAATAAGAATTGAGAAAATGAACATGCACGAAGCCATTCCTTCTTGATTGCAGATGTAGCTATCTGCTTTTCAAGTTTCATCTGCCTTGGCTTCTCCACAACGATGCATTAGAATCTGGAATTGTGAGCTGAAATAAATTCTTTTTTTCTTAAGTTGCTCTTATCGGGGTATTGTGTCAAAGCAACTAGCAATAAACCTGAGATAATGAGATCATGTTAGGTACCACCAAGCAGTGAGGACCAAGGACTGAGGGGTTGAACTTTAGGTGTGGTGAGGTTGGACCAGAAGGAACACATGACTCCTTGTACTCATGTATCAACCCCTCTCATAAGGTGCATGGTGAATTGCTCCAGGTGAATTTCCCCCTGTGACAAGAAATAGTGCTCGTATGATTTGGGATAGTAGTATATGCCTTTAATCCCAGCACTCAAGAGGCAGAGGCAGGTGGATCCCTGAGTTCGAGACCAGCCTGGTCTACAAAGTGAGTTTCAGGACAGTATACACAGAGAAACCCTGACTTGAAAAAAACCAAAACAAACAATAAGAATTGGGATACTGGTGATGAGACAGAGTGTTTTCTGGGTAGAGAAGCAGATTTTCTAAGACAGTTACCACTACACATTTTGGATCCTAGCACAGTAGAAGGTACCCTTTTCTGTCATGAGCCAGATGCATGTATGTAAGATTATTACAAGATAAATTAGATGTACTCACTCATATATATATATATATATATATATATATATATATATCTTCTGGATAAGCAAAGGTGCTGGTACCTCTCACTAAATTGATTTCTTAATCCATTGTGGAATCATGACTTACTGAATAATAATTCCCTATTTTGAGTTGCATTAAGTGTTAATAAAAGAGCATGCCTATAGTTGTCATCATCTGGGCTCTTTGTAGATAAAATAGCATGGGAGTTTTATGTAGAAATTTTCCCAAGGAGAATGATTTTATAGTTGTTGTTTGTTTTGTTTTGTTTTGATTTGTTTGAGACAGAGTTTCTCTGTGTAGCTCTGGCTGTCCTAGAACTTGCTTTGTAGGTTAGGCTGGCCTCCAACTCATAGGGATCTGCAGCAGGATCGACACCTGGCTGAGAAGTACTTTGTGTTTGTTTGTTTCTTTGCTTTTCCACATGGGATTTCTTTGTATAGCTTTGTAGACCAGGCTGGCCTCAAACTCACAGAGATCCATCTGCCTCTGCCTCTGCCTCTGCCTCTGCCTCTGCCTCTGCCTCTGCCTCCCGAGTACTGGGATTAGAGCTATGCACCACCACTGCCCGACGAGAAGGAATTTTTAAAAACTGAATGTTTTGCACATAGTTGAAAGCAACCAGCCAACCAAACAAACAAACAAACAAAATTTGTGACTGGAGAGATGACTCAGCAGGTAAGAGCTCTTGCTGTTTTTGCAGAGGACCCAAGTTTGGTTTCCAGCTCCCACCCCAGGCAGCTCATACTCACCTGTACTCCAGCTCCAGTCCCCTCTTCTGGCCTGCGCTGGGCTCACATGTACAAACCTGTACACAGACACACACACAAATGCATAAGTAAAAATTAAAATAATAAAACAAATTGACATTTTAATTCTGGTTGCCCTCCAGCCTACAAAAAGATGGATGCCAGTACATTTGAATTGTCTAGACTGTCATTCTGTAAGGCCAGAGCTGCTCCGCTCCCGTGTGGAGTATGGGCAGAAGTTTCTAGAAGATCACTTTTTGAGCCTAGTCTTGTTTTTGCTTAAGATGGGGCAACATCCCTCGCCAGCTTCCCAGGACCCGTTGGTTGTGCACACAAAGAGAGCCCGGCCTTTCTTGTTTGGGCCTTTGCACCTTCCTATGTGACTGAGTTTACAGAGGAACTGTTTGCCTTTGGCTGCACATCCTGAATCATAATCAGGATGCTGCTGGCACAAAACCTGCTCCCACCCTTGCCTGAAATAACTGAATAGGGAAGTAGAATCCCTCCCCTTTCCAACCTTAAAGCAAAAGACTCATAATTTATTGTGTTCTGGCAATACATCAAAAGTCAATTCATTCACTTACAGTAAAGCCAGGGAGGGAAGGACAATGAGTCTGGAGGGAGGCAAAAGCACCTCGTTAAAAGGAACAAATTGTTCAGCTGACACCCAGAATCGTGCGGTTTACGTGTTTGTCAGCCAGAGGCCAGTGGCCCTCGGGGATGCCTCCCTTTCTGTGGGGCATGGAAAAGGGACAGAGCCACATGCTTAGTGCTTTCGGTTCTTCAATTCAACGAAGACACTTTGGCTGTATGGTGTAACTGGAGTATACTAGTTTTCTATGGTTGCTGCAAAGTCCTTTGTTTGTTTGTCTGTTCATTCGTTCATTCCTTCACAGGTCTGAAAGTTAGAAATCTGCTTGTGGGTGGCTCCAGGTGACCTTTGGGTTATTGTGATGTGTGTCACTCTAGCTTTGGCCAGTGTCTTTGCAGGCTTCTCCTCCAATGTCTTTTCTTTGTATCTCATGTCTTGACAGATACTTGTCATTGGATTCAATGCCACCTGGTCATCCACGACAATTTTCACTGGAAAGGCTTCATTTACTTTCATCTCTGAAGTGCTGCAGGATTTTTGTCGTTGGTCCGTTAGCCAATTGTAATGAGCGGCATGGCCCAAAGGATGGAGTTTCCATTAGATGGTACATAATCTGAATACCCAAATAAAAAGCCAGGGCGGGATGAAGCATGCTCTCTCTTGGGTGTGGGCGAGCTGGCAGTAAGCCACAGGAGCACACCTAGCTGGTGACTTGTTTCTCATCTCTTTTGAACTCAGGCAGCAACAGGAATCGAAACAGTGCCCGTGTATCAGCTGGATGGGCAGCAATATAGCAGCTTTTTTCTGTCCTGTGAGTGTAGTACTTTGATTCTGATTTGTCTGTTAATAAACCATATGTGACCCCCAATTGGCTTCCTTGAATACTGGGAATCACTCCCACCCCTAATAAGCTTACTTAATATGTACTGCCTTGCATAGATATTTCCAGGGACCAACATCCGACCAGTCACAGGGATGGTACCAGGTGAAAAAGATAAGGCATGTGCTCTCTAGGGGCTCAGTCTAGTGAGAGAGACAAATAGCCAAGTAGCAATGTCAAAGTGACACCCATTGCTGAAGAGATATCTCAGTGGTCAAGAGTGTCACTGCAGAAGATCTGAGCTTGGGTCCCAGCACCCATGTCTGGAACCTCACAAATGCCTGTAACTCTAGCTCCAGGAAGATCTGATGCCTCTGGCTTCCACAGGCATCTGCACTGAGATGTACATACAATTCTGCCTCCATGAGTACATACCATTTAAAATAATAAAAATTGTGTTGGTTTGAAAGATAATAACCCATAGGCTCTTATGTTCCCAATTGGTTAAAACTATTTGGGAAGGATTAGGAGATATGGCCTTGTTGAAGGAGGGGACAAGCTTGAGGTTTCAAGAAACTTCGTACCATGTCTAGTATGCTTTCTGTTTCCTGTTTGTGGACCTGGGGTGTGAGCTCTCAGCTCCTTCTCCAGTATCATGTTTGCCTGCTTGCTGCCATTATCTCCACCATGATGGTCATGAACTCTAACCCTCTGAAATTATAAGGCCCAACAAACTCTTCGTTGTGTAAGTCCCCTTGGCCAGGGTATCATATCACAGCAATAGAAAAGTCACTAAGACAAAATAAATCTTTACAAAGTATGTATTTGAATGGAAAAGATTGTCTACAGATAGAGCTATGCTCAGAGTATGATCAAAGACTTTGTGTTGGGAGTTGATATGGAGACTGTGGTTGGGCAGAGAGATAGGGTGTGTGCTTTTTCACCTTTAAACGCTGTAATTTACTGGAAGCCAACAGACCAGAACACAAGTTCAGTATGAATAGGGAGGACTGACACTGGCCCAGCCAGATCTACGATTAAGTTGTGCCAACTCTGTTGGTCATCTTGAGGTTTTGGGGACTTGGCAGTGAAATGAAGGATGGCTACTGCTGTAAATGGTTGTGATCCAGGATGCCATGAAGTAGGTCATTGGCTTCCTCTGCTATAGAGACTGGAAAAAAGAAGCATTTGTGTTGGCCTGGGAGTCTGGTGGCATGTGTCTGCCACCCTTCCCAGGTCAGAGCATGAATAACCCTGCAAGGACACTCAGGGCTACCAAGGTCTCCCACCAAGGAAAACCCTTTGGCTTTGAATCAATGTTCTGTCTGATCTTAATGTGTTGGGCAACCTCGTATCTCATGGAGAGATAAGACAGAGTTTTACCTAATTCTGTTTTTGTAGAGCATCATTTGCAGTTCCTCATACTCTCCTAGGACTTCAGTTTCTTCATGATGTCTGTTGAGTCTCAGCCACACATATAATGGAATTATTGTTGAGACTTCTGGATGTCATTGGCTTGTTGTTTGGAAGAAAAATGTTTTTATTTTTAGAAGCACATTAAGGTATTTATAGGTGGTTTACTAATGTCTTCATTACCTAAATGTTTCAGCAAATGTATAGTAGATAAACCCAGGACAAAATGTTAGAATTTCTGGGTGGGCACAGTGGTGAACACTTTCAGTTCTAGCACTCAGGAGATTATGGGAGGAGGATTTTGAGTGTGAAGGTAACCTGGGCTACACAGCAAGACCCTATCTTAAACTATAGAAACAACAAATGGACATCAAAAAAGGCAAACAGGTGAAGAACATCCTAAGATGCGCTAATTGTTGGAATACCCGTTGTTCTGTAAGGAGGGTGCGAGCTTGCATTGTGGAGGATGGGGAAGTAGAGAAAAGGGAATGCCAGCATATGGCTGACTTTTCCCTTTTTCTGTTTTTACGTAGTATAAGTCCCAGCCCACGGCATGGTGCTGCCTACATTATGGATGGGTTTTCTTCAATGAGTTAGTTCTTTCTGGAAACACCCTTGTAGCCAAACATACACAATATGTTCTGCACTGTTGCCTTTGCCTTTCTTTAATTCATCAAGGTTGATAACAAAGAGTAGGCATCACAAATCTATTCCTTATCAACTTGACTCCCATCCATATAACTTTCAAGTCATGTTTATGTTAGTTAGGTGTTTTTTGTTGCTGTTTTTTTTTTTTTTTTTAACTTGACTCCTACTAGGAGGAACTTCAATTGAGGGACTGCCTCCATCAGATTGACCTGTGGGCATTTGTCTGAGGCATTTTTATTGATTAATGATTGATATGAGAAGTCTCAGTTCTCTGTAGGCAGCACTATCCCTAGAGGTCCTGCATTGTACAAGAAAAAAAAAAAAAAAAAAAAAGCTGAGCAAACTATGAGAAGTAACCACTAAGCAGATTCCTCCATGGTCTCTGCTACAGTTCCTACCTCTGGGGTCCTGCTCCGACTATCATAGTCTCCCTGGATGATGGACTATGAACTGTAAGCTGAAACAAACCCCTACCTCTCTAGACTGCTTTTTGGTCATGATGTTTATCATAGCAAGAGGGAAGCAAACCAGGAACACATCCAACCCTTAGTCCCCATAGGCTAGGGCCATTTCCCAATGCAAAATATACTCAATCCAACTTCAAATTCCCCCATGGTCTTTAACAGTTTCAACACTGTTAAAAGTATAAAATCAAGCCAGGTGGTGGTGGCTCAAATTCCAGCACTCGGGAGGCAGAGGCAGGCAGATCTCTGTGAGTTCAAGACTAGCCTGGTCTACAGAATGAGTTCCAGGACAGGCTCCATAGCTACACAGAGAAACCCTGTCTCTAAGAACCAAAAGGAAAAAAAAATAAATGAATGATAAACTCTCTCCTGATACTCAGGAAAAACTCTTAGCTATGTATCGCTATGTATCTCTCTCTCTCTTTAAATTAGAAACAATCTCATTTTATATATTAATCCCAGTTCCCTCTCCCTACCATTCTCCCATGGCCCCCACAATCCCTATCCCATCCCTCTTCTGCTCCATAGAAAAGGTAAGGCCTTCTATGGGGAATCATCAAAGTCTACTATGTATATCTTTTTTAAAATGTTACATACAGTATACAAGAGCACAGAGAAAATATTCCCATCCAAAAGCGAGAACTAGGAAAACAGTAAGGAGAGACCAAACCTAAGCAGGTCTGAAGCCAAGTAGGGAAGGTACTATTTCTGTAGATCCATGTCCAGCATCTGGGGTTCCAGGTGTTATCTGGGCTCCAGTTTTGGGTAGTTCTGACTCTCCAGTTCTGTTCCTGTAGCACATAGGGTGTTTCTCTTGGGCTGGTTGTAAGGCAGGCAAGCATAAGGGATAGTTTAGCTTGGGACCCCATTTGACTTTCAGTTATACACATCACTCCCTTGCAATAATGCATATGCAAAGCCTGGCTCCTTTATCTGAACATGCTATCCAATCACTCCCTCCAATCAAAGCCTCCAACAACCTCACAACCTCTTAAGACACATCTCCACATCAATCCATAGGTACTCCCATCTCTACACAATAGTGTTAAGTTTCTCCTCCCCAGGCTATAATCAGATTTGTACAGTTTCTTTCTAGTGTATTCCCAACATACCCAGGTATTAATACTGGAAGGGTTGATCTTTCCTGAAGGGGTACACACACAGTAGGGCAGATCTTTGTATCCTCTTGTAACATTTTAAGGAATAATACCCTATTTGCCATCTCATGGTTACACCTAATTACAAATTACATTCTAAGTAGAAGAATGTATTATATAAGCTAATTTATCAATCAAAATATAAAACCCACTCAAAGACCACTTAGCAGCCAACTCCTCTTGAACTCCATAAAAGGAACCCTTGGAGCCCTTGAGTTCTGTCATGTATGTGGTTCACTGTCTATCTTGTCAGGGTACCCTTCTTTAATCTATACTATTCTTTAGATCCAATAAGTTTATAGTATTTCTTTTGTAAGTCTTTGTTATCTTTTATTGTCAGTATTTTTGTACACAGAGTAGAAAATGTGAAGATGTGAAGATGTGTCTTTGCCAAGGCATTTTCTGATTGGTTTAGTGAAGAGCTGAAAGGCCAATAGCTAGGCAGAAGAGGATAGGCGGGATTTCCTGGGAAAGAGAGAAAAAAGGCGATGGATCTAAGTATGTGGAGATGCCGGTAAGATGTAGACCAAGTCCAATATACAGGATGGAGGAGAGTTAAGAAAGACATGTGACAGAATGTAGATTAACAGAGACAGGTGAGTTTAAGTTATAAGAGCTAGTTGGGGGCAAGCCTCAGTTAAAAGCTAAGCTTTCATAATTAATTAAAAGTCTCCATGACATTATTTGGGGGCTGGCAATCCAAGGATGTTCCAAAAAGAAGGCTTGCTATACCATTCTCTGAATAAGAGGCCAAGAGTCACCCAACCCAGATGTTGACCTTAGGGTTAAGTGTCTGCCCAGTATCTATAGTTTTCCTTGATGAATGTCCCATGTTTCTAGATATTACATGATGATACAATAATAACATGACTATTACGTCTCAACTGCAAATTGCTTATGTACTCAGGAGGTCCGGCCCTGCTACATGTTGCCTGCCTCAGCGGCTTCCCGGAACTGTGGTGTACGCTTCTTTGACTACCCTCATTCTTGCATTTATGGAAGTCAGTCATTACGTGAATGGCACTAAGTTCTTGTTGCCAGCTCAGGAAATCGTCTCCTCCCTTGGATTTTGGCTGCAGCAGCCTCCGTGTGTCTTCTGAGGTGGCATGATGCCCTTGGTGCTCTCAGTTCTATCTCTGTTCTTACACGAGTCTGCAGTGTCATATGCTTGCTATGGATAGGTCTTGCCCTCGAGGAACCTTGCCAGTGGTTCCTGTTTTCTCAGTGCGGTCTCCACTTTCTCTTTAATAACACTAAGAATAGATGCTCTTCTTCAAGCCTACCTTGTCTGCACGGTGCTTTTTAAGGTGCTTGCCACCAGCCCTGAGGACCTGAGTTCGATCCCCAGAAGCCACATGGTAGAAGAACCAAAATGACTTCTATAAGTTACCCTCTGAGTTCACAACACACACACACACACACACACACACTCCTTCACCAACCAAACTGCACATTTCTCATCCTTCTCCTTTGAATACTCACTGCAAATCTCATTATAGGCAGTGAGCAGTAACGTCCCGTAGATGAATGTTATGCTACCTTGAAATTTCCTCTGTCAAACACATTAGTTCATTACATTTTTGGGATGCAGGCCAGCCATATCCATATTATTTGCCGCATGTAAAATGAATGGCCTCTAGTCCAGTTCCCAATGGAATCCCCATTCTTCCGTGAAACCTCATGAGCCAGGCCTCTACTGCTTGCATTTGTCTTGGCATTCTGGTGTTCTATACTCCACTGGAATGGTCCATTAATCTCTGCTTTCAGCATTCCAGGGCTTTGTTAGCCCACAGCTCTAACTCTTTCACATTCCTCCTACAAACCAGTACTGATGACTTAAGGAACATATTTCCAGCTATCATGGCAAGTACCCCACACTCTGACCAAATTTCTCTATTAGTTATCTTCTTATTGCTGTGAAAAAAAAAATACCGGGTAAGAAGTGATTTAAGGAAGGAAAGGTTTCCTTTGATTCATGGCTTTAGGGCATGGTCCATCTGGATGGGAAAGGTATATAGGAACTTAAAGGACTGCATGCTCTCCTCTCAGTGGACCAGGACACAGAGAAAGGGAAAGGCCAGCACTTGCCTGAACTTCTCCTCGTTCTCTTTTTATTCAGTCCAGGAGGACCCAAGCCGATGGGACCCGAGTCCTTAAAGTGCTGCCCACATTAAGGCTAGATCTTTTTCCTTCCATTAATCCTCTCTGAATATCCTCACAGGCATACCTGTGGATGTGCCTTACTAATGCCCTTAATCCAATCAAGTGGTCACTACCAATTTCTTAATAACACCATCTTATTTAATGATTATAGCTCTGTGAGCTAGGTGTTAGCACCCCCATTTCATAGATGAGAAAGCTGAGGCACAAAGGCAGGCAAGCCAAGCCACTCCTACTTTGCTGGGTCTCTGCCTGAAACAGCCATTATACTCCAACCTCATGCAGGAATGTGCTCAGAAACTGGGGTCAGGGTGAGCCAGGCTCCTGGTGAGTTGCTGGCTGATTGTACTTGATGCTGTTAATACAAGGAGGGAAGTTCACTGCTTGTCTCATTCTGAAGTGATGTAGGCTAGATCCCTGACCCCGGCAATGCCATATTCTGTACATAAGCTCCCACAGGGTTAGTGCTGGGGAATAAAAAGGAAAGAGAAGAAGGAAGGAAGCCAGCAAGCTCAAGTACAATGATAAGGAGAAATGTGCCTGAGGCCAAGCAGCTATTAGATAGAACAGGGTTTGAACTGAGGAAGCTTGGTCTGTTCTGAGGTCTTCATTATCTACCTATCTATCTCACCCCCAACAAGCTCTTCATTGGATGTTAACATAGCTAAGTAGGCACTGCCTGGTAAATAGACACTCAGTAATGACCACAGGACTGTCTCCCCAGGTTAGAGGAGCACTGTGCCTATTCTCAGTGTGGATGAGAAGACATGCTTATTTTGAAAAAAAGAATGCATCTACAAGCCTGGTGTTTAACTCTTTGAAATAATGGCATTAAAGCTCACATTCAAATAACCTCGCAGAAAAAGGCTTGACCTGGTGAAGATCTCAGCTATTCACTGTTCCAATCAGCTGCTGAGACTGGGTTGCAGCCAGAGTTATGACTGTTCTCCCATATGCAAGAGGGTGGTGAAGCATGGGGGTGTTACCAGGAATGGAGACCTGGACGAGCTTGCAGGCCTGGCACCCCGCCGAGTCACACCCAAGTGTTGTGCCCTTGCCAGCTTCTGGGCTAAGCTATTGCCCTGAGAGTCTGGGCAGGGCAAGCAGCTCTATGCTTGCTGATTCTTTTGTCTCCTGGGCAACAGCCTGGAGCAGGCTGTGGTCACCCGTGGGAATGTTCCTCCTGAGTCAGCAGGGCCTGGAGTGTCCCAGGGTGCGGCTGTCTGTTCTTTGGGGCCTCTTTATCTTGCAGGATGTCACTGCGCCATCATGGGTTCCCAGCTAGAGCTGCAGGACAAGGGCTGTTTGGAAACCCTGGCTCTGGGAGCCTCTTCTTGGCTGTTGAGGCATGCACAAATCATTTGAGGTTGGGGCATTTTCTCACTGCGAGTGTGCTAATGTATGAGCATCAGAAGGCAACTGGAGGCTTTAGTTCTCCATCAGCCCCTTTTCTGGTTAGTTATGTAAATTGGGATAATGGACATTCTCTTCTCTGAGCCTCAGTTTTCTCCTCTAGACAAATAATGCCAGGCCTGTTTATATCACTGGATTATGTGTCCAGATCCAAAGGAGATGCTGAGGGCCGGCTCTTCAGTACAATGTTTGATGTTACACTGATGTAAGGAGTCAGTTTCTCATGCAGCTCCATCTTCCTAATTCCTCCAGACGCTTGCCCCTCTGAGAATCTGGCCCACAGCTGGATTCTGAGATGGTGGGATTCTTGAGAGGTAGGGGAATATTTGTCAGCAGGCCATGGAGGTCCAGAAATTAGGCCAACATATTGTAACTGGGGAACCTGTCTCTATCTCCAATTTAGCAGGTTAGGGTCTCATTCTGTTAACGGGAGAGTAGTTTCTTCCTCAGCCAGCCTTCTATCAAGTCTTCGTGAAGCCTCCTGCTTTGGGGATGAGGAGTGTCCTCGGAGTACAGATCATTTAGAGAATGAAGAGCTGTACATACTGAGAACCAAAGATGATGGAAAGGCCTGGAGGGCTTTGGATCTCAGGCCAGTCAGAATCAGAACACAGAGGAAGGGAGAGTAAAGGGAGGTTCTGGCCGGAGATTGGACTGCTGGGGCTTGGTACCCTCCTTGTCCCCAGTGCATTTGTGTTAGGAGCAACACAACATTTTCAGTTGGTTTGGGGGACAAGGAGTCAGGGGTTACTGCCCATTTGTCCAAGAGTGCTGCCCTTCCGCATGTTTGCATGGATACCCAGCTTCTGCTGCAGCTTTACTTATGGTGGGTGGGACTCCTGAACTTCATTCTGACCATAGATATCTGCAGGATATTAGCCAGGAGAGCAATAGACGGGGACTCACATCGCAGAAGGGCAGGGGAGCGGGTCTGTTTAGTTTGGAACATTCGACTCCCCTGCATATACCCAAGGAGTCATTCATTAAGTCTTCCATTGCCTTTCCATTTTCATTTCTCCCACTCTCTAGGGGGAAGGGTTTGGCTGACTGTAAGAAAGTTGTGTCAAGATCCCTGAAGGAGCTGGCTAACCACATGACAGGGACAGTGTGGAGGCTCTTCTGAGATATATGAGGTGAGCCTAGATCTCCAAGTCCGGGAGGTCTTAATTTCAGAGTTAACATCTATCCCCACCTAATGTTCTCTTGACAGGTTTCCAGGGCTTCCTGAGTGAGTGATGAAGGCATCCTTGAGGATGGCCCTGCTGGCTCCAGCCCCACAGCAGTATGCCTGTGGGGAATGCCACTTCCTCCTCCCTCTGGGTTTGCTGGAGGGGAGGATGGTTCACAGGCATCATTCTGGTTTCTGATGAGACTTCCATTTTGTGTTTTCTATTACTATTTTATTTTTAACTTCATGCTCTTGGCACAAGGTCTGAGTTGATTTGCTCATAACAATTACCTTCTGCCTTGAGAGCCCTGAAGAATGCTTTAGGTATATTCTTTATAAATCTTGGGCCTTTTTTTTTTTTTTTTTTTTTTTTTTTTTGAGGAGCTGGAAACTAACCAGAGGGTTACAGCAACACAGGCTCGTTTCTCAGCCTTACGTCTGTACAGTGCTCTGCCTGCTGCCTCCCGATTATATACTCAAATCCTGCGGCACACATGCACTTCTGTGAACTCCATCCTTCCTCCTTGGTGAGGACTCCTGCGGTCCTGTGCTTCTATCATGGGCCTCTCTCTACCTCCCCAGTGCTATTCTCCTTGGTTTCTCTCTCACACTTCAAGCCTCACCTCTTTCCTCTCTTTCCCTTTAAAAATCTGTAGTCCTTGAGCTGCATGGAACTGGCTGTCACTTGCCTCCTGGGGAGACAGGTAGCCCAACAGTATTAGTCCTATGTATTTAGTTATTTGGGGAGAGGAGATGGCAAGGTGTAAATACACTCCAGCAGTCTTTTTATTCTTCCCAGGTTGTAAAGTCCTAGTCCATTTTTCTGTATTTTGACTGTTTCTGTATTTGACTGTTCTTCAGACTCTGGCATAAACACATTTTCTTGGTGCTTCTTCTTTTCAAGCTTAAGTTTCTGAGGCCTCAGGGGAATGAACCATGAATGTGATCCTCTAGAACTCTGTGTTAACCCGTGACACCACAACAACTAGATAGTGGCTATGTGATAGGCATTAGTATACACACTGGGGACAAACAGATTGACTGGACAACTTCCTGCCTTTCTGGGTCCCCTTATGGGTGAAGCCTCTCATAGAGCCATCATTGCTAAGCAAGGTGATGCAACCACCCAGTAGAGGTTCGAACTGGGTTTGGGTAGATATGGAAAAAACAGATGGCCTCTCAGATGGGCATAACCTTTTGAGACATTCAAAGGAGGACAGGATGATGTGGACAAAAAGAAAGATTCAATGGTTCTCAACATGTGGGTCATAACCCCTTTGGGAACCCTCTACCTCCAAAACTATTTACATTGCTATTAATAACAGTAGAAAAGTTACAGTGATGAAATAGCAATGAAAATAATTTTATAGCTGAGCGGTGGTGGTGCATACCTTTAATCTCAGCACTCAGGAGGCAGAGGCAGGTGTATTACTGTGTTTGAGGTGTTTGAGGCTAGCCTGGTCTACAAAGTGAGTTCCAGGACAGCCAGGCATGATGGCACATGCCTTTAATCCCAGCAATGGGAAGGCAGAGGCAGGTGAATCTCTGAGTTTGAGACCAGCCTGGTCTACAGAATGAGTTCCAGGACAGCCAAGGCTACACAGAGAAGCCCTGTCTTGAAAAACAAACAACAACAAAATACTTTTATGATTGGGCGTCACCACAACTTGAGGAACTATATTAAAGGGTCACGACATTAGGAAGACTGAGGACCACTGGTCTAGAAAAACAAGAGAACACGAGAGAGTATTGGCGTGCTTAGACTCCAAAGAGCAACGGAGTGCAAACAGACACAGCGGAAGGGGAAAGTCATCTTAACACTTGCACAAGGGGTTGTGAAAGTCTGGGATTTAAGGATGAGAATTACGGAGCCCTTCACCATATCTTTCTGCAGGGCATTCCCAATCACAAATGGATTCCTGTTCACATTGGGAGGGGCTCTGAAAGACTCCATGTGCCTGTTTTAGAAAATCCTCCAGGCTGCAAGGCAGAAGGCAAATACAAACACTGGGAGGCCAGTTATAGGATGTTACTGGGAGGATTTCATGAGTGACAGGTTAGGACTCCAGTTTGCCCAAGGTTCACTGAGTACGTGTTTGTACCAAACACCCAATGGCATGCGCTTTTACCCTAGAGCCACGAAGCCTCTGGTTTGACCCATGGTTTCTGTGGTTACCCACCACACCCTGTGATTGTTAGTCTCAACTTTGTACTTGAAGAGACCTAGAATCTCCTGGGAGATGGGCTTCTGGGTGTGTCTATTGGGGAATTATTGTGGTCAGGTTCACTGAGTTGGGAAGACTTGCCCACTATGGACAGTGCCATTCCTTAGGTTGGGATCTTTGATCATATAAAATAAAGGAAGTAAGCTGAACTCAGGTGTTCACCGCTCTCTGCTTCCGGACTATAGACACAGTGTGTACAGTGACCTCAAGCTCCTGCTGCCCGTGACCTGTCTACTATGATAAACTGAACCCCCGAAACTCAAAGCCCAAACAAGCTCTTTCTCCCTAAAGTTGTTTCTGTCAGGGTATTTTATCAGAGGAACAGGAAAATTAACTGGGAAATCCCCTTTGCCACAGCCATCTCTTCACCAGAACACGTCCCCAATTGGTTAGTGACGTTCTGATTGCAACTGTACCACCCAAAGCCTCTTGGACATTGTCCTGAAGATGCCATGGCTGTGTGGATGCCCTGGGCCATTGGCAAAGGGAGTAGGGTCTCTGTGTGTGTTGGGTGAGTTGAGGTTGGGCTTCCCATTTCCTTCCCATGCCTTGTACGTTCTTCTCATGTGAGTAATGGATCAGTTGAGCTGGGGAAACCAGCCTCTGCTGACGTGAACTCAAAGGCCCCTTGCACCTGGCGTGGGAACGGCTTCAGACCTGTTTCCACAGGCCTTTTGGCTGGGCTTTGGCGGGTCCCTACATTACCTCACCTGAATGAACATCTGCTGCTTCCTCCTGAACAATGAGGGAAGCTCCACGTGTTCTGCAGGGTTCCACCTGTGGGGCACTAAGGTCTGCAAGCCCAGCCCTTCACTCTGAACATTGTCTCCAAAGGTTTTGACTTGTCCGCCTGGTAAAGATCTCAGGGGGTCAAATACCTTTGGGAAAACTTAAGTTCACCAATGAGAAAAAGTCTAATTGACTTTTCATCATCTCTGTTTAAATTGTTATTTTAGTTAGCATATAAAATAATGCATTTCATAACGTTTTCACACATATAGGCCTTATACCATACCTTGGTCTTTTCTATCTCCCTACCTTCCTCTTCACCTCCTTCTCTCTGTAGCTTTGGAGCCTGTCCTGGAACTCGATCTGTAAACTAGGCTGGACTTAAATTCATAGAGATCTGCCTGTTTCTGCTGGGATTAAAGGCGTGCACCACGACCGCCCAGCCATCTTTAATTTAATAATATATAAAGTGAATCTCCAAGGTACACTAAACGTGTAACATACCCAGTTCCTGTACCTGCTGAATTAATTCCCTCAGGGGCCACTCCTTGCCATTGTAACTGTTTTTCTGCAGGCAAGAAGGCAGCAGAGCTCTACCTGGAGGAGATCCTTAGGGATGCTAGCATCTACTTGCTTGGCTTTGGAGGGGACCATAAATAGGGACAGCAGTGAACAGGTTAATTATATGCCTTCCGCCCCTCCCCTCTCCAGGTAGAACTTTAATTGACAGCCACTCCTTTTTCTCTCAAAGGAGTCCTGATTTTTGGGTTTGAATGATATGATCCAGAGCCTGGGCACTTGGCATTTTGAAACCCAAAGAGCAGGTCATTGTTAGATTCCCTTCAGCCCACAATACAGTCTGATGTCAACCCAGTGACTCACCGCTTGCTCTCTCTGGCAACATCTGATAATTGCCAGTGGGCCCTGAATTCTTTCTCCCTTATTCATCCAACATTCTCACTCAATCTGGTAACTGCCTCACCTTCTTGACAGTCGTTCTGCAAAGGGGTGGAGGGAACTCCATTGCCCCCGGGAAATGCCCTTCAGAGCATCTCCTTTCCTCACAGCATTTCTGAGCCTCTGGGTGTGAGAACTTTGCTGCGCTTGCTGGTTGGTTGTTGAACCCTTGCTCTCATGCTTTATCCTGCCCTACTGCTTTTATCCAGCTTCTGAAACAGCCCTTTTCCTGCTGGTTGGTGCTCTGCAGGTATCTGGGTTTAAAAAAGAAAATGTCAGGAAGCCATCCTTACTCAGGTAAATGGGAAGGAAAAGTCGAGTGTGGAGGCTGGGATCTGAACCAGGGATGAAGGGTTTCTCTGTGTATCTCTGGCTGTCCTGTAACTCACTCTGTAGACCAGGCTGGCCTCGAACTCACAGAAACCCACCTGCCTCTGCCTCCCCCACTCAAGTGCTAGGGTTACAGGAGTGTGCCACCAATGCCCAGCTCACTCCACTTTTCTTTCTTTCTTTCTTTCTTTCTTTCTTTCTTTCTTTCTTTCTTTCTTTCTTTCTTCCTTCTCTTACTTCTGTAGATCAAACATAGCTGTTTGAAAACCAAAGTGTAAATGCTTGCCTTTCCAGACTCCTTATAGCGGAACCGTTTATAGCAAAAATGCTTTCCTTCTTATATGACAAGAGTAAATAGTGTGAAATAACTTTAATACTTGCAAAAAACTCAAAATAATAATAATAATAAAAACCCAAACCCATAAGAACAAAGCCCTCTCCCCTTAGCCACCCCCCCCACACACACACAAAAAGAAACCCATGAGTTAGAAACACAAGGAAGGCAGTGCAGTGCTGGGTGTTTCAGGTCTGCCTCTGCCTCTCTGGGGCTAGCTTTATAGGTGCGCACCCCCACCAAGATCTGTTTTGTTAGGGGCAGTTTCAGGTGTAAATCTTAAAGCCTGGCTCTTACTGGATTATCTTAGACAGTAGGGTTCCCACAACTTCTTTGTGGATATTTTAATGGTTGTACACATCTGGGACAGACCATTAAGCCCATGCCTTGGAATAAAAAAAAAAAAAAAAAAAAAAGGAAAAAAGCAAAGCAAAACAAAAAAACCTTTTGACTTCTAAAACTAGTCTTTGACAAGTTGCCATCGTATAAATTAGCCATTTTGCATTTTTTTTCCAACCTCTTCTGTCCCCAAACCCATTGTTTAATTTGCTTGGTATTTTTCTGACCACGATGAAGAAGTCCATACTTTACTTTTGTTAATTCCTTTGATATCTCAGTTATCTGGTATTAACACCCTTCATTCACTGGTATGTGAGTAGACTCAATTTGACTACAATTTTTAGCTTGTTCGAATGTTGTGATCCTCATGATTTCTCTCATCAAACCAAATTATAATAAACAAAAATCTGATCTGCCCAGTGTCCCTGTCACTTTTGTGAGATAACTAGGGGCTCTTCTTGTTTCTGACTTAAAGACTTTATCTAAGCATTGAAATGTGTATCAATATTCTGTTTTAAATTCTGTTTTTAAGATTTTTGTCTCAAATTCTCTTTTAAGATGCTGGAGCCTCAATATACAGATAATGAATGGGAAACCTTAAAGAAATATTTATACATGAAAATTGAAATTAAACCCTGGCTCTGCAAGCTCTTCTTCATTTGGCTGATTTATTTTTAGAGAGCAGGCCATTTAATTTAAAAAATTCTCCTTTTCTTTCTTCCCTTCTCCTCCCCCTCTGCTCTGATTGTCTCCCCGGACCAGGAAGTTTATATGTAAACACAAGCGGTAATGGACCCCTGACCTGCTCAGGGCTTTCAACCCAGTCAATCTACAGAGGGATTAACCCCAAATACCGACTTACTCTCAGAGGTAAAATTGTTCCCCAGGCGGGTATCACCAAAAGGTTTTCTCCCCTCTGGGCCTTGCCATTCACCCCACAAATAAGGCCCTCCTCAAAGCGGAGCTCAAAGACAGACTCTAGAAAGCAAATTGGCGGCAGACAGGAGCCTGGAGGGTGCTATGCATTTTTCGAGTCCTTAAAACCTTTTACTCAGCTTTCCTGGCCCCGGGCGAATTTGGGGAGACTGAGTTACGAGTGTGTCCTTGGATAGACTCACTTGGTGTTCTGTGGACTGTTGCTTTTCATAGGGGTTCCCCAAGGCATCCCAGACTGCTGGCAGGCAAGGGTTGTGTGGGTGGGTGCGTAGATTAGCATTTATTTGCTTCTGGGGGAGACAGGAGCAATGGTCCTGGTCTGTTGTACAGAAACTCAGCTAGTCGTCTGTGAGGAGAATGTCTGTTGCTCCCTCAAAAGGGAGCACTGTGAATGGACCATGAAGCTCTGGGCCAGATCCAAGTCAATCTTAAAAAACAAAACGCTACCCCTGCCTTCACTGCCTGACCTGCAGACTTGCTGGGAAATTGGGTTTCTGTCCTGCATGTCGGTCCCCATATTGCAGGTTCCGAGCCAAGGAACCAGGAGAGTTTCTTAGTTAGAACACCTCTCCCCACCGGGACCCAAAACAATCGCTCGCCAGAGACAATGTATCTACAATGTATCTGTATTTTACAGCCTCTCTGTTGCAAGTGAGTCCAGAAGTTACCCGTGTTGTTAAGAAGGGGGCGGGACCGTGAAAGGCCCGGTGAGGCCACAGACTCAACAGCCCCTAACAGCTGTGGAAAGTTTGATGCAGCAGGGGCACCCAGACAGAAAATTAAAAAACTAATAAAGTCCTCAGTGTGGGGCGCTGGCATCAGGACAGTTTCACTTCTCCAGACACCTAATAAAGAGACATTCCGGGACACTAACTCATAAGGGGATCTGCAGGGGTCACCAGCAACAGCGGAAAGTGAGCCATGGAAACAGCAGTCACTCCACACGCTGCAGGGAGGCTTCTGGGCTTCTCCTGGTCCCCTGCCCTTTGCCTTTTCATTTTGGAAAAATGGTAGGGTGTGCAGGACAGAGGAAACACAGGAGTGGGTGATGCCAGGAGCCAAGGCTGTGAAAACATCTTTCCTGGCAGAATGAGCACAAGGCTGCTGTTTGACACTCCGGGTCAGGAGGTGATGGCTACTGCAGTGATGTTGGACACTCCGGGACTGGAGGTAATGGTCACTACAATAACGGGACTGATGGTGAGATGGCTTCTCAGATAGCATGGGTGTTGAGAATGAAGGTTTGCCCAGCTGGATCTGATGAAGCACCTTCTTAACGGAAAAATCCTCCCAAGGATTTTTCCACTGGGTTACTTGGCCATCATGGAACTGAGTTTGGAAGGGTATTTCTGTTGTTTGGTTTGGTTTTCAAGTTGTTCCATATCAATTCCAAGGGGGGGGGGGGCGGGGAAGTAACTTAGGCCTTCAACTAAATAAACCACCAGCCAGTTACAGTAGTTCCTCTTTATCCTTGGCTTTGCTTCCTGTGGTTTCCATTACTAGAGATCAACCACGGCTCAGAAATACTAAATAGTGTAAGGATTCAGGCACTATGCTGGCCTGCCCCTGTTACCTGGCAGAATGCACTCAGGCAGTGCCCTGGTCAGCCCAGAGTTCCATGACTACTAGTCTCCAAGCAGGTGCAAAGGACCCCTTTGAAAGAAAGATCCCGCCTACTTAACACTCTCTTCTCCTGCTGTTCCTTGGAGCAGACAGGACTTTTCCTGTCTCCCTCTCTCTTCTGTCCTCTCTGTGACTCTTTACCTCTTTTCTCTTTCCTCCCTCCTTAAACTCTGTCTGCCTGGCATGTTTGTCCCTCCACCTCGGCCACCCGCACTTGCCATGGAATGCGCCAAGGTCCTCCATGCTCTTGTTCCTAACAAACGGAAAATTCCAAAAACAACTAACGCAGTGCAGGGTACACCATTCTCAGGAGTGGGATGAAGTCCTGGACCCTCCCGGTAGTTGACTCTCATTTGTTCAGAGCACTCACACTGTATTTGTGACTCTTAGCTATCAGATCCACTGCAGTGCTCACGGTCAATTCATGCAGTGGTTCTCAAACTGTGGAGTCGGGACCCCAAAGGGGTCGCATGCCAGAGATCCTGCGTATTAGATATTTACATTATGATTCAAACAGTGACAAAATTATAGATATGAAGTAGCAACGAAAATAATTTTATGGTTGGGGGCCAGCACAACATGAGGAACTGTATTAAAGAGCCGCACCATTAGGAAGGTGGAAAGCCACCAAGTTATTGCTTATTCGATTTAATAATGTTCCTAAAGTACAAACGCGGTGATATCCAGGCGGCGCCAGAGCATAAATTATTAAAGGGCGGATTAATTGGTGCTGTGTGTCAGTGCCACAGGGCAAATGGGCGTGACTTCTGGAGGTACAGGATTCACTGCTGCCCTGCTGATGGTTCTGAAGGTGCCCCCTGGGATAGGAAGGGGTGCCATACTTGGTATGTGTCTTCTCTCACGGAAGGAGGAAAGCCACAGTCTGTGAAGGAAAGAGTAAATCCCAGCTGGCTTTGTTTCCTAGTCTTCAGTGTTGAGTTCAACCCTGAAGTCTTTAGAAGTCCGTTTTCTGTGCAGTGATCCACTCACTTTGTCACCTGGAGAATCTCTTCAACAGTGCTCACAAATGTGTAATGCTATTTTTGCTTTAGAAAAGTACAGTTCTACATTGCAGGAATCTGTGAAAGGGCTTACACACTCACCCACCATGAGTATCTTGTGGTCTTCTGGTGTGAGAGAAGGGGACAGGGGATCTGGGCCACCCCATCCTGTCCTACCACTCAGAGGCACAGGTATTTTTTTTTTTTTTTTTTAAACAAATAGCTTCATGGGTCTTAGTTTGTTGTGGAGGATGAAGGGCTGGGAAATGGCTCTAGTGCCCCTGTGGGCTCCCACTTGCTGACTCATGAGGTTAGAAGGTTTGGCTGGGGATTGTATTCCTTGCTTTTCCCTGTCAGAAAGAGTGTTTTCCTGCTGGCTCTTTCTTCAGCTGTGGCTTGTCAGAGGCTGAACTGCAGCCCTTGGGTGTGATGTGGGGAGGTCTGCGGTTTGGTGAGTAAAATGAAATGTGGGCTTTTGGACTTTGTGTGTCTGGGCTCTCTTCTCCCCTCGTTCCTTCTCCTTTCTTCCCTCCCTCCCGTCTTCTGTTGTTCCTTTCCTGTCTCCTTCTCCCTCTCTCAGTTTTTTTGTTTGTTTTTTTTGTTTTTTTTAAATCACGTTTCTGTCCAAGAGTAGCCTCACATTTAAGAAAAGGACATACTGCCATGAGGTAGAGGATAGAACACAAGCTGCCTTCCAGAAAGTAGCTCTCTGAGGGTGACCTGAGAAGCATCTAGTATAATGAATGTTAAAATCCCAAGCATATTAGGGTCCCTGAGTGTCTTGATGAATCCCGGTTGGTTCTGCAGGTTTGCAGCAGAAATAGAATTCTGCATTTCTGGGGAGCCCAGAGAGGTTGCTGTGCCATCCGAACCAGTTACTAACAAGGGTAGAGGATCCCAATCCTTATCTCTCCTAGGCCCTCAGGTAACAAAGGTCCTGGGATGGGAACACAGTCACCAAGCTCTGCAAACTAGATCTCTTTTGGTCAGACCCACAATGAATCAGGTATGTATTTTAACACGGGGTGTTCTGTCCCCTGTCCCTCTGCCACGGGATAAGGGCTCTTATGGCTTTTCTTCCTTCTTTCCTCCCCAGCCACCAGGTGAAGGACTGGATGACAGGATGAGAAAGGACAGTGCTTTGGTCAGTTAGAAAGCCACAGGGTTAAATGAGTCCCATACTTGGCTCCTAACAACACCCTGGTACTGAGCAAAACCAGAAGTGATGTTTCAACAAAGCAATGAACTGCACATCATTTGATATTCCCTTCTTAATTGGGCTGCACACCAGGAGCACCCTCTTAATGCTATTAAGGCACCAATGACCTCATTAGGAGGAAGGAACTGTGTTTATGGCCGGGTTTGGAAAGTAAAACAGCAGAGAGACATCTTTTGGAGGCATTGATTCTGGGTTATGGTGCTGCACAGCAACATGAGTGTACTAAAAAGGCCTGGTGACTGAAGGCAGTCTGCGGCACCTGTTTGGCCTGACCCCTCTTGGGCACCAGATAGATATGCACATCTTTCATGTTGCTAAGTTGGGAACGTTAACCGCAGGACTCAGGCACTGCAGTGTGTTCAAAGGCTGCAGGGCAGGTTTTTCAGGAGTTCAGTTTCTAGGGCCACACCCTGTGATTCTGACCTGGGAAGCCTGAGTGGGGCTTCTTCAGTCAACGGCTCTTCAGATAAAGTTCTTGAACAGCTCCCGCTAAGGAGGCTCTCTCACAGAGGGTCCTGATGATGCCAGCAAACCCAGATGCATGTATCAGCTTCTTACACCTCCAGAGGTCTGTATCTTGCCAAATCCTGAACCAAATGAGATTCCCTGCTGTGCTTCCATCACAGTTCCTTTTCTCATCCCTTCCTGTATGGATTAATAGTTGGGTCAGCCATGATTCCCTGTTCTCTTGAATGCTGTCCTGCCCGGTTAGCAGTTTCAAGAACGCCACACTGTATCAAATGTGAGCTGGGTGAGTCTAGGTGGGACTGGACTTCTCCTCCTGGCAGCCTGTCATGTTTTCCTTCCCTGCAGTCACAAGAACTCCAACCTCCAGATTTTGTGTAAATACTGGATTTATAGCAATGGTTTTGTAGAGCGTTCCAGTTTGCCGGGTTGATGATTAATGTGGTTTTCTCAGAGAATCATGCTTTTCCTGCCAGCTTGGTGAATTTCACGAAGGCTGTGCTTTGCTTTGTGTCACCCTGTGGAAGAGGGATGCATTGTGTTTCCCACAGGGCAGAAGAAGCCTCAGTTGTGAAGAGGTAAAACCGGGCTAATCTGTAGAGGATTTAATAATTTGAGGCAGCACCCTGGTCCCAAACCTTTGCTGGCTGTACACTGCCTGCAGACTTCTCCAAGCAGCATTCAATTCTCCATCATCTGGCATTCATGGGTTTTGGGAATTCTGTGTCCTCTCCCCAAGTAACTAGAATCCTGTGGCTAATTGACTTTGGGATGGTTACCCTCCAAGCCAAACCAGCCCTGCTCTGTACTTCCAACAGCCTGCAACACTTGGAACACTTCTCCAATAAGCTTGTCGTTGCTGTAAACTTAAAATACCCTCAAATATGTCCATTAACTTAATCTCAATACCTCCCCATCTATCTTATTTCAATCTGTGGACACATGCTTTAGGGAATGAAAAATAACTGGAGAGACTCCAAATCTCCCCATGTTATTACCTCACCTTTCACTAGGACCCATTGCTCTGAAATATCTCAGAGTTTAATAGATACAAGAAATTCCAACCTGTATTATTTCTGCTTCTTTTAAATCAACAATAAAACTCTACTCTTTATTGTCTTTTTGGCTGGTTAAATCTGATGTGCAGGGGAGATTAGATTGTTAGCAAAAAAGTTTATTATCAAGAGGCTATAATTAGAACTGTTCCTTGATAAAGTAGGATTTGAGACATTTGTGTTTATTATTGCTGTTGATATATGTATATTTGCATCAGCCAGGCTGCTCCTTCCTTCCTTGCTTTTAGATATGACTGATACCTTTTATAACTTCAGAATTCTTTTCAGTTAAAATATAATTACATCATTTCCCCCCTTCTTGTCCTCCCTCCGACCCCTCCCATGTTTCCTCCTGCCTGGTTCCCTCTCAAATTTATGGCCTCCTTTAATTACTCTTGTTTTACACACACACACACACACACACACACACACACACACACACACACACACGTTGTTATATAATATACACTATGATTGCACATACAAAATTTATATATTTATTAATATATAAATACAATCTGCTGACTCTCTTTAGTGTTGCTTATATGTATATGATTTCAGGGCTAACCATTTGGTATTAGATAACCAACTAGGGGGCATCCCTGGGAAAGGAAGATTTGATTCTCTTGCTCTCAGAATCCATGTCTGCCAGTAATTCTTAGTCTAGGGGTGGGGACTTTGTTTCCTTTTTTTATTTAATTTTTGTTTTTCTTTTATTTTTTCAATATCCTCTTTATTGACAAATTTCATATATACAGAAAAGTTGGATTTTGTGGTCAATAATATACTAATGATTTGTTTTCCACCATTGTTATTCTATTATATTTGCATTATCATGAATCTATCTATCCTTTACCCACACATTGGTTCATTTCATGCACATATATACATACATATTTTTTCATGTCCAGGGAGATGGCTTAACTGGCCCTCAGTTAGATTTCTAACTAAAACCTATGTTTTGAAAAGCTATTGTAGGGTGCAAGCTTGGAATTTCTGTGCTGGGGAGGAGAAGACAAGTGGTTCCCTGGTTCTCTGGCCAGAAGTCTAGCCTCCTTGATGACTTTCAGGTCAGTGTGCAATGATGTCTCAAAACAAAACAAAACAAAACAAAACAAAACAAAAAGGATGTGGGGTAGGGGATACCTGAGGAATGCCACCTGAATATGTTCTCTGCCCTGAATATGCATGCACCCACACATGCATGCACACACACATGTGTCACACACACATGGGCACACAGGAACGCAAACACATGCACCCATTCACACACATGCACACATGCAGGCACACACACACACACTCATGCACGCATGCATGTTTCCATTAATTGAAATTGAGCATAGCACTAATCTTCCTCCTTAGTATTGCAGAATAAATATCCTTAACTAGAGTTCAGTAATTGCTTGCAATTTTTTTCGTTTAAGTAATATTTTAAAAGAATGAAACATGCATCTAGGTATAGGGAAATAAATAACAGCTACTACTTTTAACATTGCCTTTAATTTCCAGAATTACTACTCTGTATTTAAAGACTTCTTTCAAGCCTGGCATGGTGGCCTACACATTTACTCCAAGCACTACTCGGGAGACAGAAGCAGGCAGATCTCTGTGAGTTTCAGGCCAGCCAGAAATACAAAGTGAGACCCTGTCTCAAAAAAGAAACAAACAAACACACACCCTCAAAAAACAAAAACATCTTTACAAACACATTTTTATAAAAACTGATTTTAGCTGGGCTGTGGTGGCACATGCCTTTAATCCCAGCACTCTGGAGACAGAGAAAGGTGGATCTCTGTGAGTTTGAGACTAGCCTACAAACTGAGTTCTAGGACAGGATCCAAAGCCATACAGAGAAACACTGTCTCAGAAAAACAAAACACAAGCAAGCAAAAAAAAAAAAAAAAAAAAAAATCTACCTGATTTTAATAATCATCATAAACTCAGAACATTCCAGCTTTTAAAAATTGTATCACTTAAATACAGCCTCCCCCTCTCCCCCCGGAAGATATGGGTGATGTTCCCTAGGAACCTTTGAGTAATGACAATTTCTTATATTTCCTTCAGATATGAGTGATAACTCAGAAAACTTTGGAATTCTTGTCTAGTCTGCAATATTTTTTGTACCCCTAACCACAGACATTTCTTTGTTCCCCTATACTGTTTATTGGCAGAGGGTTATCTGAAGCTAGGCTGGTACTGCAAACTATATCTGTAAATTGAGTTTCTTTCTTCCTTCCTTCCTTTCTTCCTTCCTTCCTTTTTCTTTCTTCCTTACTTTCTCTTCTTTCCTTCCTTCCTTTTTTTCTTTTTGTCTTTCTTTTTTTCCCTAGATAATTATAATTTTTTTTTCTTATTCTTGGGTATATGTAGCAGCTGAAATGTCTGAGGTAGTTTTTCCAGGTGCTGCCTAAAATATTTCAATCTGTAGATACCCATTTTTATTTTATTATTGCAGATGTTGGGAGTAGTTTCTCCTGTAGCACAAATAATAAAAACCCAGAGGTGGATATTGGGGTTCAAGCTGAAGATCAGAGAAGCAAAGCAGCCAAGCCACAGAGATCTCCCAAGCCAAGGCTGGGGAGATCCTGTCCTCAAGGTGGCTGGAGACTAATCTGCCTGTTCTAAATCCCTGCTCCTGTCTTATATTCCTCTCTAGTGCTGGGATTAAAGGTGTGTGCCATCACTGTCTGGCCTGTATGGTTGTAGCTGGCTTTGCATTCTGACCTCCAGGCAAGCTTTATTAGATCATAAACAACACGTCACCATGTCCCCCAATACACATTTTCCCCCTTAGTAACATAATTTCTGATATTCAGATGGACATAAAAACTGTGCTTTAAGTCAGCCGAGGAAAGTTTTATTTATTTCCATTTTAAATTTTTATTTTTCCTGTTTCCTTCTCCTCCTCCTCATCTTTTATCTGCATTTTTTTTTTTCTGTCCTTCAAGCCCAATGACTTTTCTGTCATCATTTTTAACCCTTTTGTTTTCTCCTCCCTCTCATTTCATGGTAGCTTTTGATGGTTCTCGTCCATAACATCAATTCCAACATTTTGCAGTATGAAAAGTTTTGAATTAAACCTTTAACTTTCTACTTTTCTTCATATATTTTAATATATTTATTAATACATTCTATTAACTATATATTTATTATGTATTTCTATACAAACATATTTATATTATATTATAAGTAATAAATATATAACACAAAATATTCATATAATAAATATTTCAACTGCTTTGTATTTTTGCCTCTTATGAGTCTGTTTTTCACTGCTGACTCTTTTTTTCTCATTTTTTCTTGAATTCTTATGATAGCATATCAGAGTTTTAAAAATTGTTTTCTAGAAGCCATAAGTAGTTCTTTCTTCTTAAAAAAAAGTCTTTTTGCATATTTTGAGCTCTGACTTCTCTATCATTTGTAGTCTCCATACTGATTTTTATTGACTTATAAGAAATAATGAAAGATATGTTTACTTCTCATGCCTGTTCATAAATATTGTGAACAGGCTTGCCTGATGGGTATGAATTTGTATGAGCACTTTGGAGCCAAGAAGAGAAGAAACAGGGATGGGAGTGTGGGGGTGTAGAAGAGGCAGACAGGGGAAGATGGACTTATACTGCCTTGGGAAGAGATTGGCTCTTTTTACCAGCTGTGACCCTGTTCTGCTTTTCTTGCCTGACATTCATTTTAGGTTAGAGCTGTATTCTGTTTGTTATCTCCCTCCTGGCGTTGATGTATATGTATGTGTATGTGTATGTGTATGTGTATGTGTATGTGTATGTGTATGTGTATGTGTATGTGTATGTGTATGTGTATGTGTATGTGTATGTGTATGTGTAGGTGTAGGTGTAGGTGTAGGTGTAGGTGTAGGTGTAGGGATTGTGTGTGTGTGTGTGTGTGTGTGTGTGTGTGTGTGTGTGTATGTGTATTTATTCCTTAATGAATGTGCTTAGCCTGGGGACTCCTGGTGCAACTGCTTCTGCAGCCAGGGTGAGTCATGGCTTCTTAGATACCCCACATACCACACGCCCTTTGGTTCTTTGCACTGAACAACACAAGGGGGACAGGGTGCTCTGCGGGGGGTTATCGTCTTTCTGCCACTTCCTGTAGCCACCACTCTTTCTCTGGAAGATCTAACTCGGTGTCTACCTCATCTGGCCTCCTCCGCCATCCAGGCAGGGTGGCACCGCTTTCCTAGCATGCACAAGGCACATGTTATTTCATACTTACTTCCCCCTCCAGGGAGCTTTGGCCTTATATCCTTCTTGGCCCTATCACTAAGGATTGTAGCATGGATGAAATCAGGCACTGGCCTGCAGGTGTGTGGCCAAGCTTCCTCTAAGGCTTTTCAGATTTTGAGATCATGGATTGCATGCTACAAGTTTAGTTACTTTTAAAATATTTTTTTTAATTTTTTTTTTTTACATTCCTTTCCCAGTTTCCCCTCTCTCCTTTCCTCTTGATCCCCCCACTTTCCCTCTGCACAATGAAATCTGAGTAGTGGTAGAGGAAGAAGAGAGAAGGAAGAACGTTGGCTTGGAGCCAAAGACCCAGGTTGCAGCCATAGTACTGTCACTTACAAACCACGTGGTCTTGGTCAGTAATCTTCAGTTCCCTCCTTTTAAAATGAGAGTAGTGTCTTGCACTGAGTGAATGTATGGGAAGGATTTTTTTTTAAGCTTTTAAAACAAAATAAAAAAGACAAGAGTATCCAGTCCTCCATTTTTTTTATTTTGCCTCATGTAAGCTGGGCCCATAGTATGAGGGGCTCTCCCATAAATGCTTATTGGTACTTAATTGAAATGAACATCGAGAAAATTATGAAGAATAACTGGGATATAAAAGGGAGCAGTAGGGTACTTGAAGGTGCTATTGCTTCCTTCTTTGATACTGCATTTATAACCTGCCATTGAACACGCCATACCAGATCCCAGCTTCTTACATTATCTCTTTAATCTGTCCTTGATATCCTTATTGCCCATTCTCCTCACACTCAAATCATATTACAAAGGTGTTCTTTCAAAGGCCCCTTAGAAAATGTAATTATCCATGACGCAGTGTCACTTCTAAAGCTATTCCTTGTTACATCCTGGAAGCTACAAAATCCATTTCATTCCCGTGTTTGGATTCGGGAAGGAGTGAGGGAGGACATCCTACAGAGTGTCAGAGGAGATTGCATTGAGTTGGCCCAGATCATTTATGATGGGCAGGAGTATCAATACCATTTCCTGGGACTTCTCCAGTAAGTGTCCCACAAGATTGTATTCCAGTGCTGTGTTCCCACAGTGGGTTAGCTAAGCCCCAGTCAGGCAGGGGAGGTTTGCTTCAGCATCAATAGCATTAGAATGATGGGTTCTTGTGAAATGAACACTTCAAAGTTGCCTCCTGGTAATGGAAGAATTCAAATCAGGAAATCTTGATGATATTTATGACCCAGGCCATTCTGGGGTAGCAGCTCTGTTCATGCACTATGCCGTGATCACTCGGAGAGCTCAATTTTAGCTGTGTCATTATTTACAGAAGAATAAAGTTCAACAGGCAGGAAAACCAGAGGGCAACCCAGGAAGCAAGAATTGCACGGATACCTCGAGTCTGCACAGTGCTGTGTACAAACGGGGGAGGAGCTCTGACTAGGATGTGCTTATGGAAGGGCACATGGGATGGGGGGCGGCAGTGTGAGGGGCCCTGAGGGGTGGGGTGAAAGAAGAGATTGAAGATCTACCTGAGCGAAGCTGCAGAGGGTTCTCAATAAAAGATTAGTCTCCTCCTGCCTTAAATTCCTCTCTCCACCCAGCCATATCACTGCCTGTCTGCCTGTACAGACCTCCAGACCTCTATGGTTAACTGGTGGCTAGCTCTACCCTCTGATCTCCAGACAAGTTTTATTTGTTAGAGTTCAAACAAGCTATCACCACACAATGCCCACCATTCCACAGCATTCTTAGGCAGTCATAAAGCTTAGGAAGAACCTGGAAATCTGCATGTGTAATTTCCTTATTCCAACACAGACCATGCCTGATAGCCATTGTCTCTTCTTCTCTGCTAATAGTGTCCTCTGAACTGCTAGGGAAGTTAGAGGTCTGTTCTTTTATTAACTCTTGGATCACAATAGTTATGATGGAACTTAAATTACTTAACATTGTTTCTGGATTGTCTTGTCCAGCCTGGTCTCGCTGCTTCAGCCCCAAATGAACACACAGAGGCTTATATTAATTATAAAACTGTTGGCCGTTGGCTAGGACTTCTTACTGGCTAGCTCTTTCTTAATTATTAACCCATAACTACTAATCTATGTATTTCTACATGGCCTTATCTTACCAGAGAATGCCTGGTGCATCCTACCTTCCTGGTCTCTCTCTGTTTACCTGTCCCAAAATTCTCCTCATCTCCTAGTCTGGCCTATCTTCCTGCTTCTATTGGCTATTGGCCAAACAGTGTTGTATTCATCAACCAATAAGAGAAACATATATACAGAAGGACATCCCCCACCATACCACCACTAGTACTATTTTCCTCAGTATATGAAAACATGTTGTTTATATCAGTTAAACTACGTAGGTAGTTCACTCATTTGTTTACTAATACAGTGAGTTTTTATGGAATATTTTATGTACTTCAGTATTGTCAATGCCAAATTTTCTGTTAATATAATTATTCAAAATACATAAAGCAGAGACTAGGAACTGAGTTACAATGGAGAGAGAAATCAGTATATAGACAAAATATACTTATCTCATTGTTACACAGGTATTTGTTAATGTGGATATGTAACATGTATTTTGTGTGTGTGTGTGTGATGTGTGTTTTTACTTGTTTCTAATTAGCATAGTTGTAAATATACATAGATATATAGACACAAATGCAATGGTTGGTTCTGGGTTTTACTTATGTCACTACTGCATATAACATGGATTTTACCATTGACAATGTAAGCAATTTACTCTATTCACATTAACTGTGCAGTATCTGCCTAAACCTAAGTAGTGACAGATAAATTCAGTACTTGGTCATAAGGGGCCCATCATATAAAGGACACACATGAATAACTGACGTAAAGTATAGCAATCAGTGATAAGTATGATGTGAACAGTAAATCAGAGTGGGAAGAGAGAGAGAGAGAGAGAGAGAGAGAGAGAGAGAGAGAGAGAGAGAGAGAGAGAACCTTATGCGTAAAGAGTGAAAGAAGACTTCAGCATTGTATTCTACTTGCATCATGGACCTCGGCCCGGGAGGCTAATGAACTCATCATTGAGACTGGGATAATACTTATCAGTTTAGACCAGATCTCATTAGAGCAGCACAAAAAGATTGTCCCACACCGGCGTTTGTTGTAGGTTTTGTGCTGGGCCCACAGAGTCTAGGTGAGATGGTTCACACGTTTGCTTGCTCTGAAGGAGATTGACTCACGTATACTTTACAGTAACAGAGAGCGGCTGCATTCGCTGCACTTGGAAAGTGTCCACAGAGTCTTGGCTCAGGAAGTGTTTGGGGCGCATTTATATAATGCTGTTTCTTTTTCCTATAGCACAAAGAAATGAAGGCAAAGTGAGAGAGGGGCGGGGGCCATCAGAAAGCAAACCAGTGAGCAGCTCTTCAGCCTAGCCCCTTTTCCTTGTCCAAATGTACAACGTGTTCCCCCACCTCAAGTTACAAGCAGCTGAAATGAATTAGAAAAACAGCCCCTCGGTTGCTGAGACCTGGCTTGCCAAATTCTCAGCTGGCGGGAGTTTTTATAGCTCTGTTATAAACCCCTGAAAAGTGAGGCAAAGAATGGAAACATTGACACGAGCTGAACTCCCAAGAGTGGCTTGTGGCGCTCCAATTGTCCTCTGGTCTCACTGGCCCGGGTTTCTTCTCCCCGGGCTGGCAAAACCACTGCAGCAGCTCTGCCTGTCTCGGGCACTGGAGGTTGGAAGCTGGGGTTTGCAGGGAATAATGAGATAGTGTCTGCTGGTGGGAAGCCCCCTGTTCCATACATGTGAGCCCCTCCCTTTCCCCTTCCTTCCCTTGTTCTCCCCAACCCCACTCCCCCTCAAAAAGGCAGAACAGTTCAGTTGGTTGTAAAAATTAATGAGTTCAGATACAGACTTGCCTTATTCCGGTCCAGCTGCGTAACCAGGGCGATTCCGACCAGCATTCTAGACGCTGACATCAGCTCCACACCCCGGCACAATGCTGCTCTGTTTGATCTCAGAAACTGATCAGGCTCCTGGGCTTTATACATCCTGCTTCCTCCCTCCGTAAGCTCATTTTATGACCCACCGGGAGAACACATCTCGACTGGCCTCTCGCTAGGCCACCAACACCAGGGGGTCTGGCCCCACGGTGGACTCCTTTTTAGCAGCTGGACACTTTGATTCCACTTTGCTGGCCCTCCAGAGGTTATCTCCTCCTCACCCCACTCCCCACCAGGCAGGGACAACCAGTGGAGGATGGTGGTGATAGTGGTTTCACTACTTTCTACTTACACAGCCCTGTACCCTTTTCAACATGCTGCTGAAAGTTCTGTTCTGTTCTTATTTTCTGATTTGCAATATCACCCCGGGGGGGGGGGTAGGAGTGATGCGCCTGCAGTGTGGATAAAAAAGGCTGATGGAGCTGGTGAGGGTGGAGCCAAGGACACATTCCAGCAGCCCTGACTCTCATGCCATATGCACTTGGTGGATTCTTTGGTGCAGGCTCCTGGGACTGGAAAGAAGCTCCGTGGGCCAGCTTCCTGTTGGGGCTGGAGAAGAGAGGTGACAATGTTTGTGGGAAGAGGTTGCCGCTCACAGGAATGAATCTCAATCTCAATCTCCACCTCCACCTCTTCCAGGCAGGAAGCACCAAGCCCAGGGAGGTGCTTTTTGTTGCTCCCTAGGGAAGTTTTCTGTGATTGCTGAACAGAGGCGAAGCGCTTTAGAAATAACAGAGGGACACAAACCTGTCTGTGGGTAGAGTTTGCAGGAGTCTTCAGGATAAATGCTATAGAAGTATGCAGGAGAAGAGGAGGGAATGTCAGGGTGTCTGCTTGTCTGCCACATCTGTCATGTCTAAGTGCTAAGCGCAGAGAAGGTGGCTTAAACAACAGAGGCAGTTCTGTAGGCGGGAGTCCAGATCAAAGCTCCAGCAAGGCCCAGTTCCCCGGGGATTCTATTAGAATGGCCTGCCTACTCCAACTTCAGGTGGTGTCTGTCAAACCTTGTTACTGGGCAGTTTCAGCTGTCTCGCTCACTCTAATCTTTGCCTGAGTCCTCACCTGAGGTCCTCCCAATGGGTCTTCAATCTTTTTGTGGCTTTTTCCACTTACAGTAGGGACTCTAGTCAGGTTGGATCAGGGCCCACTCTGAGGTAAGGAAGTCATACTTGTTGATGTTGGTAGTGGTCATGAGGATGTAATCCAATGGTCAGGGTCCATACAAGAAGAGCACATACCTTAATAGCATTTATTTACACTTGCCAAAGATGCAATTCCCAGAAAATTCACAGGTATAGATCCTGGGGATAAAGGGTGGGGACCTTGACATCTTTCGGAAGGGTACAATCAAACCCAGGAGAGGTCTGACATCCCTTTCAGGTCTGCCCCATGGCTTGTCCCTGCTCAGATGCTCAGGGATTGGTCTGGTTCCCAAATAGCCAATAACTGGAGTCAAAGGATGCTCTCTTGTTCACATTTTTCACCTGTGTTTCCTCACATATCCTCAGTCTGTTACCAGCCCTAGACATGGCAAAGCTTAGAATTCCCATTTTGCAGGTAAAGAAACAGAATTAAGAGCCATCGTCTCTTGCTTGAGGCTGGAGGTAGTGGGGGTGGGGGTGGCTTTAGAGCAGTAAGTATCAATTCTTCAGTCAATACTCACCAAGGGTAGCTTCCCCTCAGCCTCCCAGTCTACAAGAATGAGTCTCAGAGAAGTCAGTGAACTTCCATGGATCCCAACAGGGAAAAAGCTGGAGTGCGGATCCCACAGCCCAAACTCATTCAATTTCATTTTATCCTAATGCACCTCTGACCTCACCTTAACCCTGTTGTAGATGCTTGGAGGCACGGCCCCACATAGCCATTTCTTGGAAGCCTCTGAGAGTCCAGTTGCAGAATCTCCAGTTTGGGGCTCTTACGTTCTTGAGCTTGTGGGTCCTGCGTCAGCGCCACCAGAAAGCATGGCTTCCTCTCAAGTTGCCCAAACTTGCATTAATGAGAATCTCCCCTTGATGTTGTTTCTTCATGCACTTTTCCTTTATGACTACATAAACACAACGTTTTAGCTTTGAGACGGTTTTGCTGTGCAGTCTTCAATAGGTTCATATAAGAACCTAAGTTCATTAGTGCTGAAAATGTATCAGTTTTCCCAATCTCTCTATGCTAACTGTGGGAAGCATCAGGACTCAGGGGAACAGGCTTATTTGATTCAAGGGGTTTTAAGACATTTCTGAGAGTGTGTAGATGATAAATATCCTGTCTTCTTTTCTCCAGAAGATGGTAAAGCATTCTGGAAACAGCCATGTTTCAGCATCCAAGACACATTGTTAGAATGCCTCTAGGTTCAGGCACAGTGGTCCTTCTCAGTTTTCCATAAGCCTATGCAAAAGTTGACATGGGAACCATGTGGCTGCCAATCACCAAAGACCCTCCCAGCCTGACACTGGCACATCTGTGTTCTGCCAGGGTTGTGATTTATAAGATACTGCATGAATTCTGAGTTTTATACATATGGCTGGCTGCCCTCAGTAAAGAACATGTTTTCTCTCGCTTTTTTTTGTTTTTGTCACCTTTATGTTATATTTTCCTTCTTTATATTTAAAGGCACACAGTCCCATAGAACTGCAACATACTAACCTAAGTGTGAATTTTGAGGAACAGGGTGCTATGTGAAGCAAAGCCTACATGTGGTTGCTTTTAAATTTAAATGTGGGGCTAGAGAGGTGGCTCACAGGTTAAGAGCACTGGCTGCTCTTCCAGAGGTCCTGAGTTCAATTCCCAGCAAACACATGGTGGCTCACAACCATCTATAATGAGATCTGATCTGGTGCCCTCTTCTGGTGTGCAGGCATGCAGATAGAGCACTCATGTACGAAGAGAGAAAGACAAAAAAAGAAAGAAAGAAAAAAATTTAAATGTTGATGAAGAATATGAAGACAATAATTCTCATTTCTTAAATAACAAGGTTCCATTGGACACAAGGTGCAATGCCTGTTTGTGTGTGTGTGTGTGTGTGTGTGTGTGTGCGTGTGCGCGTGCCGCGCGTGCATGCTTGTGTGAAGGTGGATAGGGTCAAATCACATATGGAAATAGAGTAAAGACAAACACTACAGGAAGCTGTAAGAAATGAAGAATGGACTCAGGTTGTCATTGGCCTCTGAGAACCAGAGAAGGCTTAGGAAAGAGTTAACACATAGGAGGGTGGAGAAGAGTCCATTTGGAGACATGCATGAGGGAAGGGGGCTTGGGCATTCCAAGCTGAGCCAATAGCATGAGCCAACAGAAACTCAGAGGTGAGGGCTTTGAACCCTTGGATTAGGGTGTGCTCAGTGACCACCTGCAGGGACTTTGGTTAAGGATGACCTCTGCTTCTAAGGTGTGTGAACCAACGGTGGCTGGTGGAGTCACAGGGACCACGGTGCTAGCATCTTCTTGTCCTTGGGTTGATCCTGAGACCAGGGCTTTGAGGAACAAGGTCTGTTTATGTACTCTGCTTCATGAATGAAGAAGCAAAGAGTCAAAAGCAAAGTCTTGCCACAAGCAGCAGTTGGCTAAGCAAGAAGACACAGGTTCTCTGGGGTCAGTCTGCTCCTTTCTTGCCAGGTTACCCACTGGGAATTCGGTGAGTGGACAATTGTATCTGATGACCATAAATTGTCCTGCTTTACCTACTTTCCTTTACACCTAATTATTGTAACTGATCTCTCCTTACGGAAACACCACCAAAGGAAAGCACGCACACAAAGACATATATAATGTTTTCAATATTCACTTATTTTTTATAGTGTTTTTCCAAACACACATATTTAGTTTATTTAAAAATTAATATTAGAGAGCTCTTATCTATAGTACATTTTAAGGTTTGATTTGTTTTTTTTTTTTTTAAAGAATAGTTCTACCAAAGAAGTTTTTGTGTCCTATTGCCAAGATGTTTTCCATTTGGAGTAGACATTTTTTTTTCCCCCTAGCTTGTAATTACTTTAGGGCTGCTGTTCTGGTTTCCAGGTAAAAGAGCTGTAAGGTTCCCTGAAGAACACTGAAGAAGTCGGTTTGACGGTACCAGGAGCCCAGAAAGGAGGACGGCACACACACACACACACACACACACACACTTCCACAGATAAGCCCAGGTTTAGTCTCAATCAGAACATCTGAGAACTGGCAAGACAGGGCTATCGGGTGGCCCACCCTGGCCGGGCTGAGGCTCTGCCCAAGTAAACACAATCGGAAAGGGCCAGAGAGCTTGAAAGCAAAACTGTAAATGATCCCATCTGCGAGTCTTGGCTGATTACTCCTCTGGAGTGGACCAGAGAGGGGGCACCAGAAGACAGGGTCTCTGGTGCTTTGAACAAGATGCAGCCATGGTCTTGCATCGATATATGGGGGTGTTTTCCAAGTGAAAGTTCACGAGGGAGACAGGAAAGCACGTTCCACTAATGTCCATCAAAGGAGGGGTTGAGTTTCAAAGCTCAGAGGAAATACAATAGTGTTGAAGCAAGTGGCACGCAAAGGGGTCTCCTGCTCCTGAAAAGCAAAAAGAAGACGGGATGTGACTTGGATTATTTTTTTTTTTAAGCCCACTTTTATTTGGGACAAACAAGTGCATCTCAGGAGAATGGGTATGTCTGGACACTCTTACAGGGTCAGCTTGTTTGGGTTTTCTTCCCCCCCCCTCATTTTCTTCCATTGCTACCAGACCTGAAGGGCTCAGAGCCCTTGGTTCTTCCCCATAATGGTAATGGTTATGGTTATTAGTACTTACTGAGTTAGAGAATATTGCCAGGGTGAGGTCAAGACTGGAGCTGGGCGGTAGGTGGGCTGGTGAAAGGAATGTAAAAAGAGGCACCTGCATGGCCATGGCAACAGCTTGACTGTGTGTCCGTCTTCAAGCCAGGGAATGGACCAGATGCTAGTGAGCATTAGCCAGACTTGAGGGTGGTCTGAATGGGGTGAGAATGCCCTTTCCAAGGGCTGGCTTTGTCATCAAAGGTATGGCTTCACACCCCAGTGTTACTCAGTTTTCTCTGTAAAGGGAGACGTTGCCCACTCGAGGGGGCAGATATGGGGAAGAAATGCAGTGTGCTTACAAGTCGCAGTGCCTGGCACACAGTGTTGCTGGCTGTATGGTAGGCTTATTTCCTGCGGATTTTACAGAGAATGGGGACACTGAGGGTTCAGGAGTACCTACTCCATGCTGTACATGCTACCACAATAGACCCTCTGTGCCTGGGTGCAGTGTCAGCTGATGACTTAAGGCCACACTGATAGACACCTGACCCCAGGAGCTGAGCACAGAGGAGACAAATGCCACCAGGTCTCCAGTGACTTCCTTTTTTTTGTTCCACAATCATTCTAAAACCTTGACCAGCAATGGCAGCCGTGATGATGATTTCAAGCATACGAGGAAGTCTATGACTTTAAATTTTCTTCAGGCTTTCCATCTTACCAATGTGTACACCATAAAGAGAGAGAAAGAGACAGAGACAGAGAAGGACAGAGGGGTGGGGGTGGGGAGAGCACTTCCCAGGAAAAGTCTGTCACAACACCAGGTTGAGGAGTCAGCCTCTCCCCCACGGTTCTACTCTCCGCCACTAACATTTTCTCACAACCCTTTTCACTCAGAATTCAGAATCTCAAGTCCTAGACAAACCACCCTGATTTGTCTTCTTGGGCAACTTGGGAAAAACGGGGGTTGGTAGAAAATTTAAGTAAGTCCATGAGGAAAAAAAAAAACCCACTATTTATTGTGTTGTTTAACCGCCATTGTTAGGTACATACTGTATGCCAGCTATGATACTTGGTGCCCGAGTTGCAAAGATGAACTTAAGTTTGTCTCTCTTCTCAAAACTTGTGTCTTTTTCGTGTTTCAGATGCTGATCAAAATCTAAAAGCATTAAATAATTGCAATAGTAAGATTTAAACATGTTTCCTTCCGTGTGTATTATTCTTCAATAAGAGCTGCTTTTGTTAGGGTTAGGGTCAGATAATTCTAAGTGGCAGACACAGAATGCCCAGGACTTGTAGGGGAATGGTCAGGTGGGTGAGATGTGTTTGGATCTAGACAAAGCTTTCCAGCAATGTATCGAGGGTGCCTGGCAGAGGGTTCCAGCAAGCAGAAGAAGGCAAGAGACAGGCCATGTGCTGTGTGCAGGAAACTATGAAGAGCCTCCCATTGGCGATCCATAAATCCTAAAGCAGAAATGAGCACAGGGGTAAGAGACAGCTGGGAACCTGGAGTACAATGCACAGACCGACAGCAGCTCAACAGGCTTCAGGGTGTCTTTCCCAGCGGATCAGTGGTCTGGGCCTCTTCCAGGCAGTGAAAACCCTAGGAGAGTTTCAGCCTCAGGGAAGGAGTGGGCTGGTACGTACTATGCTGAGACAGAGTCTCAACAAGTAGCCCTGGCTGTCCTAGAAGCCACCGTGTATACCAGTCTGCCCTCAAATTTGTGTCAATCTCTTTCTGCTGTTAGAGGGATGGGTTTAGAGTCCTAGAGACTTGACTCCCACTTTAGATAGCAGGGTGGAGACTGGTTGGAAGGCGTGGCTGTTTTGAGATCTTTGCCACTTTTTAGGTAAGAGGTGGGTGAGGGTTTCAAGTAAGAAACACATTTTTACTTATAGTATGAACGCGCCTACCCCTGCCAGCAAGGAAGATGCGACTCCGAGAAGATCTTCTTCATGCAGTTTTAATCAGGATCCTTGAAACATGTTCTTCTGACCCGAGAGATCCTGGGGGACCCTTTCACAGGCTTAAATCCCCTTGCACTAACCAACCCCAGTGAGTTATGTGGATCCTGCAGATAGGCTACTCTAACGCAGAAGCAGACAGGCTGAACAGACTTAACCAAATAAGGGCTTATTTACACCAGAGAGCGCTCACCAACGGGAAGGTAGAAGGTGGAAGCCAGCGCCATCTTTAAGGCACGGCACTTCGCAACTCTCTACAATAGTATGGCCACACATGCACACACAGTTCTCCAAAGGCTGTGGGAGAGAACTGCTAGGCGCAAAAAGAAACTCATCTTTTTGTGTCATTCCAAAGGAAAAGGAGTCTGTCAGTGCTGAGGATTGTACTCAGGGCTTCAGTTCACGTTGAGCAAGTGCTCTGCCACCCAGCCTGGCCCTCAAGTCCCTTACTATCAGATTTGAGAGTGGGTTCTATGATACCTCCTGTGTCACCTAGAAAGAGCACACATCTAGCTTTTTGCATTCTGATTTGCCCGTGTTCTTTTTTCGTTGCTTTCCTGGAGGTTCAGGTGTGGAGTGTGAATGCCTCAGACTTGCTCATCTCTCCTGCTTTTGGCTACTCCCCTATTGCAGCTCTTTTTGTCTTGTCTCACCTAGGTCCTGCCACCACTTCAGCCCCAAATAAGCACACAAAGACTTATATTAATTACAAAACTGTTGGCCGATGGTTTAGGCTTCTTATTGGCTAGCTCTGTCTTAATTATTAACCCATTTCTATTAATCTAAGTATTTCCACATGGTCTTGGCTTACTGGAAATTGCTCAGACCTGTTACTCCTTTGGTGGGCTACATAGCATCTGTTTTTGGTGGCCTCCCTCTCCCTACCTTTCCCAGAATTCTCCTTGTCTCCTCACCCGGCCTATCTTCCTGCTTCTATTCGCCAACAGTGTTTCATTCATCAACCAATAAGAGAAACACATATACAGATGGACATTCCCCCCCGCCACTCACCTTCCCCCCCCCATCCGCCGTATGTTCCAGAAGCAACTCCCAAGCAGCAAACCTGAAGAGAAGTTTTTAAATCTCCTCTCCATGTCCCTAGGTAGTCTAATTCATTTTCTCATGTCCCAGTCCTTCATACAGGAGGCTGAAGGGTGGTACCCTCTGTTCTGGGAAACTCTAGGAGGAGGCAAGGGGGACCCTCTGGACTCTGGAAGGAGACTTGTGTGGGCACAGAAGGGTTTCACCATTCCCTGAGAGGTTGGGAGAAGGCATGGGAACTCTAAAGACAGATGAGGGAGAGGCGGGGATTTGTGACAAGAATGTGTAATATCCATCCAAACATTGATTCTGTGTATAAGGAAATCTTGTCCACTGTTGGAGGTTAGAACTTAACAAGGCATCGGAGAGTTGGGGTGTGTGGTTGGTGTGAACGGTGTATGAGGAGTCTGGCTTTGATCAGCAGACTCCATCCTCAAAGACCCGTTTCTTCTTTTTATGAGTGGGGATAACAGAACCAGCTTTTGCCTCTGCAGCTTGAGTAACATTGAGAGTGAAGATATTGAGGAATGATCTAGTTGGAGAATTTTCTCCCTAGCACTAACGGAAGCCCTAGAGCAGCAATGTGGACTATAATAATAACAGGTATGGGAGGGGAAAAAAGCATAAAGTATGCAAGGTGCTTCTTTAGAGAGACAAGAGTACATGCTAATCTGGGGTTAGCCAGTGCTCGCTGGCTTCCTATGGCCTTTCGGATTACCTATCTCTCTTTGTAGGATTTGTAAATCAATTCCCATGCAAAGAGCAGGCAAAAACTGCCAGGAAGAGAAAGCTGAGACTTGACTCCATTGGAAATAGGCAGTGGCCTTAGTGTTACCTCTGGATTTTGGTCTCAGCTCTGTCCTTTGCTCCCTGTGAGTGCCTGGACAGAGTTCTCAGCCTCCTTGAGTCTCAGTGGGGATGATTTTATGGTTCTCTTTACACTCAATATGGATTCTGTGTCCTGCCAAAGCATATAGTAATACTATCTTCTAGGGGTAGAAGGGCTCTTTGTGGCTAATATGCCAGTTACTGGCATCTCCTTTCTTCTCATGGAATCAGGAGTCGGTGTTGGTGCTGCCCTTGTGTTCCACATGATGGAATGATGGACTGGGGTGCCGCTGAGGCTGTTGGGAGGCCCAGCTTTCAGGGTGTGTGTGGCTGTCATGTTTTCTACTGGTCACAACTCCAAAGACAGAGGGTGGGATGGGGGGAGGTTTGGCAGGTGTTTGGTGGCTCCACCAGGAGTGAGGGAGATGGGAAGAGCTGTCCCTTGGAAGACAGCAAGCCACCAACTGTGATGTGCTAAGGGCTTAGCATTACTCAGAGGGCGAGTCCCTACCCATTTCAGACCCAAAGCAAATTCTTCAAGCCCTGTTGTAGTTGGCTAACAGCAATCCCCAAACCACAGGCTCCAGAGATATGAGCCAGTGTTCCAGAAGAAGCCACCCACCCACCAGAGAAGAAAATCAGGGGGAGGAAGTCTGGCCCAGGGTCCTGTGTGTTTAGAGTCAATAGCTTTTAGAGTTTCACATTAAGTCTTCAAGCAAAATCCAGTTCATGTTCACATCTACTGACCTGGGCAAGGGATTGGCTGACCCTCCTTAACATCAAAATCAAAGAGTTGGGCGTCCATTCTCCTTGTCCCAATCTCTGGGAGACAGTGTCCTGCTGAGGAGGTGGGGCTTGGGAAGTTCTCTATGGCATGGCCAGATTCCTCTCATTCCACAGAGATGTTCTCCAGACTTGATTTTAAGGGATAATTCTAAGGTTTTAAAAATATTTCCTCTGGAGTGGAGGAAAGTCTTGCCATTGTCTATGAAATAAAGCCTCGCTGGACATGGTTGTGCATGCCTTTAATCCCAGCTCTCTGGAGAGTTTGAGGCCAGCCTGGTCTACAGAGCAAAATCTAGGACAGCCCAGGCTACACAGAGAAACCCAGTCTTGAAAAATGAACAACTAAAAACTAAATAAAAAAGAAAAAGAAAAAGGGAAGGGAAAGGAAACAGGATGAATGGATATTTGAGTGTCTCACAGGCAAGCTGCACTGACAAGCTTGAGGAGATGGGTGCCACAAGAAAGAAAGCATGAAGGGCTCTCATGGGTCAGGAACCTTTGCAACTTCTGGAATTGCTCAGAAACCTCAATAGCATCTATGTAAAGTTCAGCATGAGAAGAGGTCACAGTGGATTCTCAGGCTTCAGACACACACACACACACACACACACACACACACACACACACACACTCCACAATGCTTCATTTGCCATGGTGCACCCTCCCCCATAACTGTGCACTCGGGAGCTGAATTTGCAGGGAAAGGGATTCTTGAGAAAGAAAAAGGAATTCCATACTGGTGAGGTTAGGGCTGCAGTCCTTGAAGCCAGATGGTTTCCTGGAGACGGCAGGGAAGCTGGGTGATGTGGCGCGGGGGAACACCATCCAGGAGCCTGGAGAGCTAGAAGTGGGCACTTGCACATGGCTGGCATCTGCTTAGCCCTGTGGATGGTACCTTCACAGCATCCCATCTGCCTCCAACATCCCCAGTCCAGGACCTAAGTTGCTCTATTCTGTTCTCCACCCATTTCTGAAAACTGCCCTGCTCTGATGCTACTTCAAAGTCCCCTGGGAATGCCAAGTCGCCAATTAAGCCTCTTTGAGGCAGATTCTCATTCCTTCCCCACTAATTGAAATGTTACTCCTTTTACTAAACCCATAAACCACCCAAACACAACGGCCTTCTTCATTTGCATTGTAACAATGTCCCTAATGTCCTTCCAAGAGCTTTACGTAGAGGCGAACCTTTTCTCCCCACCCCACCCCCAACGGTCAAAAGCAATTCCGAAGCAAAGGCCTTCATTTCCATCCCTATACAGCTGCTCATTAGCCAAGGTGGAATAAATTCCCTTTATTCTGGATTCATTTCCCAGGATGATAATGTCTTTTTTGTCTGAGACCACTGTTCCCAAACTGGCCTTAATTGCTGATAGTAATTGAGTTAATGCGTATTTACAGCCGGTAAGGTTAAAAAAGGTCTCCTGTAGTTTTATTTGAGACATTTTATTTAACCTGCAATAAAATCATTAACAACTTGTCCCTGTGTTAATTTTCTGCCCCTTTATCTTGTCTCCGTCTCTTGGAAAAGTAGGGTGAAGGCAGTTGGATCAGTCTAGGGGTCCTTCTTACGTTGAGAGGATGGGGATCCCAGGCCTGCTTCTCACCTAGGTTTCCTTCTATTCAGGGAGGAGAGCCTCTCTGGGTGAAAGCAGATAGCCTGGGGCCACGATGCTCTGCACTCTCCCAGGCACTTGGCCAAGTCACAGGCGGGGTGATGAAATCCCATCAAAGCCACTGGGCTGGGCCAGGCTCCTACATCAGCTCCCAACCCACAGCTCCAGCCTAAAGTGGCCAACAGGCTGGGCATAGAGCCGAGGTGTCAGGCAGCATGACAGGTCAGGGCACTGGTGCCTTCCAGAAAAAAGGCAGGAGAGGGCACCTATATTTGTGGCAATGCCAGGGAAAGCCAGGGGCTTTCCACACTTCACACTGGGAGGCCTGAGGCTTGTCTGTGGCAAGTCAGTCAGTCCTAACCTTCATGTTCGCTCCTCACAAACCACAGTGGGAAAGGTGGAGGCCCCACTTCACATTGGGTTTCTGGCTTCTTTGTCATTTCTTTGGAGCAAGGCTGGTTTCCATGGGGAATTTAAAGAACCTTAGTCATTCTTGTGGCCACTCCCAGTCAGCAGCCTCTCCAGGCTCTCTATGTATCAAGCATGGGCCACCCGTGGCTTCTCCTTCCTTGATGTTCAGAAGTAGTTTCTGGAGGGCATGAGTCCCACTGGAATAGATGTAGCCAACAGTTCTCTAGAACTCACGATGGCCTGGCCTTCTTGGGCACACAACCAGACTGTCAAGGCCTTTTTCAAGTTAGATGTCACCAGTGGATAGCTGGAGGTTAGGGGAAAGAGATGTGGGCTGGAAGGAGATGGGACCAACAGCCCCTCAACGTTTTGAAGCCAGATGTTGAAAGTGGCAGAGGACCAGTTAGCTGAGAATTGTCACATAAGGGGTGGAGGACAGCTGCCCCGCCCATCCTGTGTATACACAAGAAATAAATGTCTGTGGAATTGAAACCACTCCATGCTTTGGGAAGTAGCTGTGGCAGTAGGAACCCGCCCCTACATTCTGAGGAATACAATGCCTTGCCTGTGCCTGTAAACTGTCGCCTTGCTCTCTGTCCACTCTCAGTAACAGTGGCTGTGAGTCAGGTCTCTGCAAAGCCTTGCCATGGACAGAGGAAGCACAGATGGGAACTGATTCAGCCTTTTCCTGACATCCTACCAATGCCACCTTTGCCTTCTTCTAGGCAGGCTGGAGCATCTGGCCAGAGGAAGATTTAGAAATTCGGCTTTGAGGCCAAGAGTCTCAGAACTGGAGGACGCTCCTCTGAGTTGTATTTCAGAACTGACCTTTCTGAAGTTAGGACTGGGGAGTAAACAGGTGCAGGAAGATGACGCTGGTTTCTGGGGCAGTGAGCCTGTTCGGGTGGGGGTGGGGTAGCAGTCTTAGCCATCCACTCTGGCCCCTTCATCTTGCAGACGGAGAGGTAGAGAGGCCCAGAGCCAAGAAACAGCAGAATCAACCTAAGGCCTCCTGGCATAAGCCTGGTGTTCCTTAGCTGATGACAGAAATAAGGCAGATGCTGTGTGCTGTCATCAACTGTCCCTTCGCAACTCTTGGTACCTGCTTAACATTCTTCGTCCTCTGCAATTCATCACGACATGCCTGTCTCCCAGTCATGGCGTTTCCACATTCACAACTGATACTCTATTGTGCTGTCTCCTCTAGGCATGTTTCAAGGCTGACTTCCAGAGATTTCTGAAATGTCAAAGGTGAGCATATTGTGAAGTTCAGCTTTTCTCGGGTGGCAGTTCTCCGTGTCCACCTGGAGACTGGGGCTTCTGGAGAAAACAGGACCTTATTTCAAGGCCCAAAGGAGGAACTGCTTGCAGTAAGAAGCATGACAGTCCTAGACTGTCCTAGACTATTTTTAGCTTCTTTGTTCAGTTACCAGTGAAAGAATGTATCCCATTTCACAGAGGAGGCAACCGAGGCCCAAACAGACTTGCTAAATTTACTCAGGTCTCTGCAGGAGAGAGCACACACTTTCTGACTCCCAGCCCTGAGCTCTTCAGTCTGATGACCAGAGGGACAGGTTGCTTGACCTCTTCTAACTGAACTGTATTCTCTGTTTGTTATCTGTCAAGGTCCAGGCTTATTTTCCGGAGCCAATTTCCCAGAGTTCAGAGGCACAATGTCCAAAATTGAATCTGACTGATCCCATGGGTGGGAACTAGCTTCCCTACAGCCAGAGGTGTTCTTCATTGTAGTGGATTCAACATTCACGCTTTTTGCCTTCTGAACTTCCTCTCTGAGACCTTCAGGAGAACCACATTCCTGGATGTTGGATAACAAGCCATGCAGTCTGTGATGTTTTGTTGTTGTTTTGGTTTTGGTTTCCCCGTCTGACACCAGCAGGAGTCATCTTGGGAGAGTGAGCTGCCATCAGATTGCTTGGAAATGCTTGGAAATTGCTTGGAGAAAATGCCTCTAATGGCCCATGTGGGCGGTGTCACCTCTGGGCAGGTGGTCCGGGTTGTATGAGAAAGAAAGAAGTTGTATAAGAAAGTTGTATAGGAGCAAGCAAGGAGAAGCAAGCAAGTAGAGTTCCTCCATGGCCTCTGCTTCAGTTCCTGTCTTGGGTTCCTTCCCTGACTTCCCTTCATGAAGAAACAAACCCTTTCCTCCACAAATTGTTTTTCAGTCCTGGTGTTTTATTACAGCCATAGAAAGTGACTAGGACAAAGTCCACTGTCCTTATACTAGGGGCAGTAATTTCTCAGTGTGGATGTGGCAGGGGCCAAGTGTCAGTAAAAAGTACTTGGGGAGAGAGCATGGGAGACAGGACCCAGACGGGCCAGTCTCCATCAAGAAACAGAGGCACAAGCATTTTCCTCAAATCGCAGAGCTTGTAACATGCGGAAGGGAGCCGCCCACCTCTGCTGTTCTCCTTTGGGAAGTGAATGTTTAATATGGGTTGTGAGTTTGAGAAGATCTGAAATAATCCAGGCGTGAAACCTTAGGACATGTCTGTGAGGGGATTTCTAGATTTCGTTAGCATCTTTGTTGCTTTTCCCATTGCTGTTTGAAAATACTCTGACAGAGCAGCTTAAGGGACAAAGAGCTTATCCTGGCTCAGAGGTCAGGAAAAGTCCACTCTGACAGAGAAGTTAATGCAGCAGGAGCTTCAAAGCAGCCGGTTACGTCACATGCACCATTAAAAGCAGAAAGCAGCGAACGCATGATGTTAACTCATGATGTTATTCTGTTCCCTCTTTCCATTTATACAGTCCAGGATCCCAGCCAGGGAATGGTCCATCCACAATGGGTGAGTTGCCCCGCCTCCACTAATCAAGACAATCCCCTCCAGGTGTGGCCAGGGCCAGTCTCCCAGGTGATAACATTGACAACACTAATCATTGTAGTGGACTAGGGTAGGACCAACCATCCTAAATGTGGGCAACAGCATTCCATGCAGTGGGATTGTAAAAAGGAAAATATTAATTTGTCTCTTTTTGCTCCCAGACTACAAATGCAATGTGACCAGCCGCCTCACACTCCTGCTACCGTGATTTCCCTACGTGATGGACTATACCTCGGAACTTCGAGCCCAAATGCACCTTTCCTTCCTTATGTTGCCTTTGTTAGACATTCTGTCATAACAGCGAGAAAAGCAACTGCAGGATGCGCATTACATGCCTATCGTCTTGGAGTACTGGGGCGTGTTTCCTCTCCACTCTCTGCACCCTTTGAATTCATTTCTTTTCCTTTGTCTGCAATCCTTTCCTTTTCTTTCCTTTCCTTTTCTTTTTTATCTTATGGGAATAAAAAAAGAATGTTTTTGTTTATCTGGATTTTCACCCCCTGTGGATGGGGTTATAGCCACTCAAATACTATCGATGGAGAGGAGAAAGAAGGGGGTTGGCAAAGTTAGACCAGAGAGTGCTCCCAGCACCCATTCTTCTGTATTTGATTGCTTGGTTTAATTGAAGGCAGTTTGCTTCATGCATATGCACTCTAAACTCACCAGGTGCTGCCAGGCATAGTGGCTCACATCTTTCAGGAGGTAGAGGTAGGAGGATTTCTGTGAATTCAAAGCCAGCCTTGTTTGCATAGATTGCAGGATTGCATAGGGAGACCTCGTCTCAAACAAACAAATTCACCACGTGCATTTTCCATTTGGTATGCTTTTGGGCTGCTTTCTTTCTTTCTTTCTTTCTTTCTTTCTTTCTTTCTTTCTTCCTTTCTTTCTTTCTTTCTTTAATGAAAACAAAAACTCTGAAAATCAGAGACCTGACAAATGCTCTCAATTTCTGGCAACCCCAGGAGACGAGTTATTGCATTTCAATGGATGGGTTCCTGGGACTGGAGCAGGGTCTTAGGCTGGCTCAGCATGCACTGTAACAACAGCTGTACCTCATGCCCTGTATCAGCACATCACAGCTTTCTCGGAGAAGACGTCTACGCTCAGAGCAGTGACTTGTTTAGGGTTTCATGGTTTCTCAGAGGTGGATACAGAGGAGGAGGCAAATAAGAGCACAGATCTGCTTAAGTCAAAATGTAATCCCTTTCTACAACATTTTTGTTTCCTTCTGTGAGTACAAAGGCATAAATGTACTGGTTAATTTTTGTCAGCTTGACACAAGCTAGGGTCCTCTGTGAAGAAGAGGAACCTCAATTGAGAAAATGCCTCCATCAGATTAGATGTGGGAGGGTCCAGCTCACTGTGGGTGGTGCCACCCCTGGGCAGGTGGTCCTGGGCTGCATAAGAAAGCAGGCTGAGTAAGCCACGAGAATGGATCCAGTAAGCAGCACTCCTCCTGGACCTCTGCCTCTGCTACTGCTGCATGTTGCTGCCTTGAGTTCATACCCTGGCTTCCCTTAGTGATGGACTTATAAGCTGTAATGGGAAATAAACCCTTTCCTTCCCAAGTAGCTTTTGGTCACGGTGTTTTTTTTTTTTTTTTTTTTTTTTTTATCACAGCCATAAAAAGCAAACTGGGAGACATCATAATGATGAACAGCTTTTCTAATTTAATTTAAAGTTTGAGAACAGTTATTCTGAAAATAAAGGTACATAATCTGGTGAGTTTCTCTCTCTCTCTCTCTCTCTCTCTCTCTCTCTCTCTCTCTCTCTCTGTGTGTGTGTGTGTGTGTGTGTGTGTGTGTGTGTGTGTGTGAAGTGAGAGGTTGATTATGAGCATCTTCCTCAAGTCTCTTTCCTCCCTCCCCCACCCCCTCTCTCTCTGAGTCAAGGTCTCACTGGTCTAGAACTCCCAGAGATCCACCAGCTCTTGGTCATGGCCCTGCATTCTCATCCATCATTTACTGTCCTCTCCTGTAATAGGGAACTCTTAACTGCGGATATGCATTTTGTCATCACCCAGCTCCAAGAGTGGGGCGGGCTCTCTCCTTTTGGGGACTAGAGCTGAAGCCAGCATGGATTGGTCAGGTCACCTCACAATGGCAGGGTAAAGCCCCTAAGGCACACAGAGTCTCGCCCCTCTGTGTTCCCTCCAAAGTGAACAGGGGCTAAGCACCCTTGTAAGACAGTTGGTCTCATTTGGTGGACGTGAATTCAATGGCTCCTGGACTCCATTCTACTCATCCTGGCTCCCTCCGGCTTAAGTTTTAAAACTAATTCTCTCAGCATTAATCTGAAAGGATTCTTCAAACAAAAGCTCAACATCTGACACTATTTACCCAGTGTACAGCTGTGTCAATCGGCCAAGACAAAGCCGGGTTTCCTGGTCAGCCCACAATGGGCGGCAGGTAGTTCTCAGAACAGCGGGGCACAAGGCAGGGGCCTCTCACCAGGCCACCACCCTCCTTCCAGTGAGGAAGAACTGGATCCCAGGGGTCAAGAGAAAAGGAGGGTGTCCCGCCCCCACCTCCCCCACACAAGTGGAGACTGAAAGATATGATCTGTAAGCCCATCAATTAGGGCTATTAAAAAGGTAATTAGCCCTCTTCCATGGAAACCAAAGACAGAGATGTGAAAAGAGGGAAATTCATTTCCATGTGGTTACATTTTAATGTGACTGGTACCTTTGGTAATGAGTGAGGTGCTATTGTTGAGACTGTCACTTGATCATCTTAAGGAGAAGGGGACATCAATTCCGCTACAGGGATATCTTACAATAAAAATAGGAATTATTTTTTTTTAATTCTTTAAAGAAATATGTATTTTTTATTTTTCTTCTGACAAACCCTAGGTACAAATGACATGGCCAGATTTGGGAGGCTAAGGAGTTAAGAGTGATTGATTCCCTTTCTAGTTTTCTTTCTGTGGCAGAATTGCGGCAGGAAGTAAAATATGAAAATACCAGCAAAGCACAACTTGTCCTGGGCTCTCTATGTGTGAAATTCAGAATTAGTATCTCTGCTCCCTCTCTTTTCAGGCATATGTAGATATTTTGATCATGAAGGCCTAAAGGGAACCAAACTACAGAGAATATCTTTCTCATAATGTGAGTTGAAGTTCTCTCCTGACATGGGACTAAAGTGCAAGACACTCTGGCCACACTGGCTCGGTTCACACAGAATGCACAGACCTATGTTAACATTGTCTGTGTGTGTGTGCATGCTTGCAAGTAAAGAATAATTGAAAGATTTTCCTTTTCCTGCCACCTGATATCCTCCTTCTCTGAACTCCCTACACTATTTTTTTTCCCCAGTGAGACATGCATATATCGAGCTGTGCAGACTGCAGGTTGCCATTGGGTGTTTGCATTGCATCCCTTAATCCACACTCCCATCCACTTCAGGTGATCCTGATTTATATTTTATTTCTATAGAGTAGTTGAGTTTGTTCTTGAGCTTTGTATAAATAAATTCTATGATAGGAATCTTTTTATATCTGACACCTTTTGCTTAAAACACTTTTACTTATTTGCTTACTGAGATCCATATTTATGCAGAGTGCTAGTAGTCTGTATCTTTTGTTTATAAACACTATTTGATTGTGTGACACAAGTCTACAATATGTCCATTCTTGTGCTGATTGATGTTTGAGCTCTTGCCAGTCTTGGACTGTTGTGAATACAGCTGATATAAGCATTCTTGAATAAGATTTTGGTGGCCATATGTTTTTACTTTCCATGGGCAATTTACCCAGGAGTGAAAGTCCTTGTTCATAGGTTGGGATATCTTTTGCTTTTGAAAGAAACTCCCATGGGACTTCAGAGATGGCTCAGTGGCAAAAAGCCTTTGCTTCTCTTACAGAGGGCCCGAGTTTGGTTCCTAGCACCTTACTGGGGAGTTGACAACCTCTTGTAACCACAATTCCAGGGGATCTGATGCTCTTCCTGCCCTTCTTGAGTACTGCACTTGGGAACGTGCACGTGTGCACACACACACATACACACACACACACACACACACACACACACACACTTGGGAGCACACACACACACACACACTTGGGAGCACACACACACATATACACACACACACTTTTTTTTTTTTAAGAGAAAGAAACTTACATTTTTTTGAAGTGTCTCTACCATGTTACTCTTTAACAGCACTATGATAAATTTTACAATGTTTTTACAAAGATGAGTTCCCTGTCATGGTAACCACAGCTATTTGAAAAGGTGATCTCCTCGTGGTTCTAGCTTGTTCTTCTCTTAAATGATGATGGGCGCTTTGTATTCTCAGAGCCACCTGCATAGTTTCTTTCATGAACTGTGTTTAAATTTTGTCTACTTTTTAAAAAAACTAGTGTATCCTTTATATATTCTAGATGAAAATCTTTTCTAACATGTAGATATTGCAAATATTTTGTCTTTGTAGGGGCCTTAGTTTTAATTTTCTTACTGCTTTCTTTTTAATGACTGCGTGACTGAATTTATTACTTTGATGAAATAAGGAATTCCAGGTTGCTGGTGTTTTTTGTTTGTTTTTTTGTTTTTTTTTATTTTTCTGGATAGAGTTTCTCTACAGCTTTGGAGCCTGTCCTGGAACTCACTCTATAGCCCAGGCTGGCTTCCAATTCACAGAGATCTGCCTGCCTCTGCCTTCCAATTGTTGGGATCAAAGGTGTGTGCCACCACTGCCTGGCACAGATGGCTGTTTTTGATGGCTGTTCCTTCCTGGGTCTGTCTTTTCTGAGAACCCTTCACCAGCTCCAGGAGGACTCTTGCTAACTCCTAGCTTCTGTGCAAAAGTAGCTTTTGTGATGAAATCTATTATTCATCTAAAGTTAGTGTTTTACAGTGCTTTGGATTGAACCCAGGGGTCATCCTAGGACAAGCCCTCTACCACCGAGCTATATTTTACCCTCAAATTACTCATTTAGCTGTTTGTTTGCTGTACTGGAGATTCAACTCAGGTCCTCAGGCAAATGCTTTCTCATTTTAACCCTCATATTAATTTTTTGATGTGTGGAGGTAATGGTTGGAGGGCTATTTTGTTTAAAAAATTACCCAGTAGTTCAGTACCATTTCACAAAGGCTTACCCCACTGAGTTTCTCTAGTGTTTTTGTTATGAACCAACTGATTATGTGTGACTTTCTCAATTCTCCATTTTATTTCTTCGCTTATATATCAATAATACATTGCTGTGACTTTTGTATATTTTTAGTGTCTTAAAATTAGATTAGTGTGTGTTTCTTGAATCTTGGTCTTTTAAACAACTTTATTTTGGTCACAGTGAGTCCTTTTCAGTTTTGCACAAATTTTAGAATTAATTTGTCAATTTCTACAAAAAAAAAAAAAAAAGCTTCAAGATGTTGCTCGCAGGTGGTGAACCTGTATGTAGATCAATCTAGCTAGAAGAAGAATTAATGTCTGAACAGTTTGAACCTTGAATATGGTCAATTGTTAATACAGTTAATTGTTCAATTTATTTGTATCAATGATATTGCATAACTTTTAATACAGAAGTCTTAGGTGATTTTTGTCTCACTAGCTCCTGTTCTATGTATTTTGATGGTATCCAGACTGGTTACTTTGAAAGTTTTATTTTCTAATTGTTTGTTTGTAAAAGCAGAATTGATTCTTATGTATTTGACTCTATAGCTTGCTATATTATCAGGATCCCCTAGTTTTATAGAAGACTCCTCAGGGTTTTATACACATGTATTCATTTCATTTGCAAACAAAGCCTTATTTCTTACTGTCCAATCTTTATGCTGTGTCTCCCCCACTCCCATAAGTTTTTGCTATGTAGCCCAGGTTGGCCTTGAACTTAATACATTGCCTTGGTTTTGGTTTTAAATTCAAGATCCTCCTGCTTTTGCTTCCAACCTCACAAGTCCTGGTTATTGCAGAACCTACTGCATCTGGCTTCTTTTTCTCCCTTCTTCCCTCCTTTCTTCCCTCCCTCCCCCTCCCTCCCTTCTTCTCTCCTTCCCTTCCTCCTGACCTCCTTTCCCTCCTTTCTTTTTCTTTATTTTAAATAAATATACAACCTTGTTTACAAAATTAGCTCACAAAGCTAATTCCTGTGTGGGATTTCCATGCACATTTCATGTTGTCTGGTTCTCTTCCCAGCTCCCTGACCTCCACCATAACCCTGGTATTTCCCACTTCCCCTGTGTTCTGCTGCCTTCCCTACTACACCTCCCATAAAACTTTGTTGTTTCCAGGCATGGGGTGGTTTAAATGAGAGATGGCCTGCCAAGATCTGCATGGCTTTGGGGACTGGCTGAACTGGTACAATGAGGAAAGAGGAAATGACAGACACACTGACACACCTACAGACACACACTTAAAACACACATACAGATATATACACACACAGAAACACTCATACAGATACACAGACACACATACAGACACACATAAGACACACACACACAGTCATACATACACACACATACGGATACACACACAGACATACACACACACACAAACATACTCATATACATGTACACATAGACACACATACAGACATACACACTTAAAACACACACACATATACATATGTACACACAAACACACAAACAGATACACACACAGACATGGATCTGCATAGGTACACACATATACACATATACAGATAAACATAGACACACATAGACACATGTACAGACATACACAGACACACACATCAGACACAGACACACATACAGACACCCATAGACACACACATGGATGGACACACACATAGGACATGGACGCACATGCAGACACACAGATACACACACAGGCAGAGACATACATATAGACTCCCCCCACATACACAAGACATGAATACATGCAGACATAAATACAAATACACTCACTGACATACACACATGTGTCGCAACTGCCTCGACCAGCAAGGAAGACGCAATGTTCGGACTGTTCTTTAAGCAGTTTTAATCAGGAACCTTGAACAATCTTCTGACCCCGGGGAAAGCCAGCCCACAACTTATAAGGCCTTGGGGTAGCCAACCCCGGCATGCCACGTGGCTAATGCTGATAGGTCCACATATGCAAAAGCAAGCCTAGATCTCAGCCTTAGCCAAATAAGGACTTGTTTACTCCAGAAAGCGCTCACCATTGGGAAGGTGGAAGGTGGAAACCAGCGCCATCTTTAAGGCGCAGCACTTCGCAGCTTTCTACACACATGGACACAGGGACACACACACACACACACACACACACACACACAAGAGAAAAGCTGGAATTGGGTGGGCTGTGCACTTGGGTGGAGAAGTACCAGAAGCCCAGGAAGTCAGTGTATTTATTTCATACATCTGAAATGAGAAGGCATGTTTATGGTAACAGCTGAATGAGGAGGCCCACTTAGCTAATCTTGGTAGGATATCTCTATATGGAAGCAGTCTCAGGCTGTAGTCACTCAGGTGGAGAAAGCTGTGACTGATGCCTTTCGCATAGTCTCTCAATGTTCATACTCTGACCAGGGAAAAGTTCTGCCATTTCCTTTAGCCTTGTTTGGGAAGGACTTGCTGTTCCCATGGGTCTGAGGCACTGGTGTCCTGGACATAGCTGTGCCCATGTCAATAATATATATTCACTCAGAACTCCATCTGTGCTCCAAAAATGTCCCCACAGGCACAGGTGTTTGAATATTTTGCTCCCCATTTTTTTTTGTCGGCAATTGGGTAGGTTTAGGAGGTGTGGTCTTGCTGGTGCAGGATGTCAAGTTTCAAGGCCACTCCCAGTTTGCTCTCATTCTGTGTGAGGCTCAGCTTGCTACTCCACCTACCATGACTGCCACTTCCCCAACACCATCCTTTGGGCAGAAGTGTGGAAGCCGAGTCCTGTGGTAGATCCGTGTTGTGCTTCTGAGAAGTTTCCATACTGATTGTGATAGTAGTTGCACTAGTTTGCACCAGAAGTAAGTATCCTCTTTCCCTCACATTCTTGACAAAATTTATTACCATTTGTTTCTTTGTGTTTCTTCGTTCTCTCTGTAGATCAGGCCGGCCTTGAACTCACAGAGATCCACTTGCCTTTGCCTCTGGAATGCTGTATTAGAGGGGTGTGTCACACCTGCCCAGATACTTATTTTCTTGATGACAGAAATGGTGGCTGGGATGAGAAGACTCTCAAAGTAGTTTTCATTTACATTTCTCTGATGGCTAGAGATGCTGAACCCTTAGAAACAACCTACTACCCATTTCTACTTCTTCAGGTCCCATCTATTGGTTAGTGGTTGCATTGTGCTGTTTAAGTTTTGTAGTTCTTTATACGTTCTAGACATTAACCTTGTTTGAAATACAGCTGTCAAAGATTCCCTCCTATTCTGTAGGCTATCTGTGCATACTTTATTTTCACAGTGTATTCTCTCCCTCCATAGTTTAATTTGCTGTCATGTAATCCTGTCTGTCAGTACTTGGGGTTATTCCCTGGGTTATGGGATTCTATTCAGAGATGCTGCTAACTTAAGTCCTGAAGTGTTCCCTGATATCTCTTTAGCAGTCCAGCCTTCCTGTTTCAAATTAATTTTTTATCTGTTTGTTTGTTTATTTAGTTATTTATATTTTGACTTTTTGAGGCAAAGTTTCTCTGTGTTAACTGCTCTGGCTATCTAGGAATTCACTCTGTAGACCAGGCTGGCCTCAAACTCACAGAGGTCCACCTGCCTCTGCCTCCCAAGGGTAGTGATTAAAGGCATGGGCCATTACCATCCAGCTCCAAATGAGTTTTAAATGATGTAGTTTGAACTGGTTTTTGTATAGGGGCAGGAGAGGTATATTTAAGTCTTCTTTTTTTTTCCCCTGTGACCTGCCTTTCTTTATACTTCTATACCACCTTACTGCTATAGTTAGAAATTCAAAGACATTGTTGGTGGCTCACCTTGGTTTTGTGGAGCCTTGTGTTAAAAATGGTTTAGGGTGGGTCATTTAACAACAGGTTATATTCTGGGAAGTATGTTATTAGGTAATTTGGCCATTGTGCCAGTCTCACAGTATGTATTTACACAAACTTAGATGGTATAGCACAAAAGAAAATGATACAACCCAAAGATAGGAAAAACACAGGATATATGAGGCTGCTATGGGCATAAATTCACACAGTTTTTCAATAAAGTATTTTTTAATAAGTAGAAATAGTCTACTCAAACACAAATAGAAGTGTAGCATGCTGTGTGCACAAATCAGTAGTATAGTTGCTTATCATGATCAAGTACTATGTACTGTCTATACTTGCATGTACTATGCTTTTACATGACCTGTATATGCTAGGTTCATTCACACCAGCATCATCTACAAATACAGGGATAATGTACTTTGTTGCCATATTATGATGATGTCAGAGGGATCAGTAATAGTGTGCCATCTTATGAAACCACCACAGTATATGCAGTTCCCACTACTGTTCAAATGATGTGTGGCCCATGGCTGTGATTCTTACCATGAATGTGCAAAGTGCTCACCGATGTGTCTGTCTTCCATGTGCTTTTCTGGAACTCTAAACTCTTTTAACCCTGAGGATCCCAGTGTCACTATTCAGATTTCATTCCCTTTTAATCTGCCCTCTGATAGGCCCTCTAGCCATTACTCCACCAGGAACACCCTTCTCTCAACCAAGGACCCAGGCAAATCTCAAATGCAAATTCATGGCAAACTCTTTGCCTCACCAGTCTTGGCACGGCCCCTGCTCTGCTCTCTACTCTTAACTAACTCTGTTCACCAGGCTCTGCTTAGACTCCATCTTACTTGTCCCCAGGCAGAAGGGTCAGGTCATGTAGAGCTTCCCTCATGGATTCCCTTCTCCCAGGAATCACAGCTTCAGCCTGTCAGAGACTGGCAAGCGTTTCAGTCTATCCTTTGCCTCCTGTAGTCATCTTTGTAAATGGAGGTGCGTGTCCAGCATCAGTTAGCTCTACCCTAATTTCACCTGTATGTACTATTATGGTTTAAATATTTAACTTCCTTCATACACTCATTATTTGAATGCTTGGTCCCCAGGTAAGGAGTTCTGGAAACTTAAGAGGTGGAACCAAGCTGAAAGAAGTCTTGAGGTGTTGTGGGCAGGGTGGGGGTCCCTAGGGGTGTGTTGTTCCTGGTTACTTTCTGTTTTACTGTCTGTACTTCCGTGTCTGGCTGCCAAGTGAAGAGTTATACCATATACTCCCCTTGGCCAAGACTGAGCTGGTCCCATTACCATGCATTTCCCCTCAGGGTGGGCTGAAACCCCCATGACTCTATGAGGCAAAACAAACTTCCCTTAAGTTCTTTTGGTCAGGTGTTTGATCACGACAACAAGGAAAAGAACTAATACTCATATATGTGTTCCATTAGCTTTCTATCTGAAAAAACATATTATGATACCTCTGGTTTTTCTTTCAATGTGGTTAGTAGATGGCAAAGGTCATACTTTGAGGGTTTAGTGATCCACACAGCCACGGCCTTCCAATGGCTACAATAAATGAATAAGAAAACAAACTTAAAAATCACATTAAAAAAAAATCCAATCTGATCCCTTAGAATGCTTTTGGGGGCCACAGTTTCCCAGTCTGTGTTGTGAGCAATACTGGCTACACAAGAAGCTGCTTGGTAAGCCATCTGGGAAGCTTCACTAATATATTAGAAATGGTTTGTGGACCTGTCTATTTTGATCTCTTTAACTGTCTCCCCCAGTGTTTGCGCCCATATATATTAGCTACTCCAGCTGTTGGGGTTCTACCACAAATGTACATACAGGAAGATGGCCTAAGAAAGGGAATCATTTTTCTTCAAAGGTTGAGAGATGCAGATCAATATATTTATTTCTTAAAGCCTAGAAATCTAGAAGTAATATCCTATCCACAACTCTCACCTTTAAAAGAATTTCACAGAATATATTTCTAGATAATAATGCACATGTATAAATTTAATTAATCATTTATGAGTGTCCTAAAACACTTGGAGAACCATTTTTAAACTCAAACACCTTTTTAAATGACATGTCTGATGGTCTATATTGTTCTGGAGCTGGTGTATTAAGGGTGTTCTACCCTCCACAAAACAACTGCTGAAGGTTTGTCATCTATCTCCCTAAAAAGAAATGTCTGGACAGTATAGTGGGCTCCTGGGACATCAGGTTGAGGCAGATGGCTGGATTTGGACCCTTCATTCTAGGGGAAACTGCCACAGGGATGAAAGCAATAGGCAAGGCCGCTATCCTGGGGTGCCTCGGGGCCTTGGCAGCTGAGCCATGGGAGAGCAGTCAGTACAGACAGCCCCTGGGAGTTTGTTCTCCCTCAGAGATCCTCAGTGGAGTCCTCTGTTCGCCCACTCCTCTCTGCTACCATCTTTCAGTTACACATCCTGATGGCAAACAAATGTGAAGCCTGTGTTCGCTGGTTTTCCGCTGCTGTAACAAAATGCCTGGAACTTGGAGGAGGGAGGATCTAATTCAGCTCACGATTTCTGAGGTTTCATGAGGCCAGGTCACTGTGGGCCCATGGTGAAGCAGAATGTCACAGGCACACCCCTCACTGTGACTGGCTTCCAACAACTAGGCCCACCTCCCAACCGCCTGTTCAGTTAGCCCCTCATGGCCCAGTCACCTTTCAGTAGCAACACCTGGAGCTCTCACACGGTGACCACCAGGGCCATTTTATATCTAAGCCATGTGTGCACTTGTTTATTTGTTTTAAAATTCCAAACTGATTCCTTAGCAGTTGTGTATCAGCACTATCCCAAGAGACCTTAGAACATTCTGATGAGGAAGGTGTGTGTGTGTGTGTGTGTGTGTGTGTGTGTGTGTGTGTGTGTGTGCATGTACTCACACATTATGTTACATGAGCGTGAGAGAAACTGCTTCCTGTCTAAGCAGGTAACATTTGTGCTTACTGTATGTGGAGAGCAAAACTTTGGCACAGTTTGGAAGGAAACAAAGGACAATGTAGGAGTAGAATTTTTCAGGCAGAGGAGACAGTAAGTGCAATGGCCCCAGGCAGGGGCTTCCAGGGACAGAACCATATGCCCCTAAACACTAATGAGGCAATTCACTTGGGAAGTTTCAAACACAGGTCACACTGGTGAGCTCTGTAGTTTTAGCCTGACTCAGTGTGGACCAGCAGATCCCATTTCTAAGGGTACGTCCCTAAAGAATCAGAAAACTGGTCTAACCCAAGAACCTAACAAGTGAGAAAATTTGTGTCCAGAGAAGGAAAGTGATTAAGTCTCTGGCCCAGAGCTAAGTAGTGACAGAGGCAGCTAGAGACCACACTCCCATCTCCTAGGGAGTACTCTTTCTCTTCTGCCCTACTTCCTCCTTCTCCGTCCTGCCATCATCATCATCATCATCATCATCATCATCATCATCATCTAATGTGTTATTCTTTTCACAATGAATAGCAACTGTCTGAGTGAAGTCCTCACAATCACCCCATTGCATGCTGAGAGTAGTGTGCTTATTATTTTCATTTATAGATGAGGAAGTAGTGGGGAGGTGAAAGCAAGTAGCTGAAGGTTACATGGCTGTTATGAAGAGTCAGGCCACCTTCTGTCTCCTCATGCTGACCTTGGCAGGAACCTGGAGGTGATCCTGTTGCCATCAACAGGAACTTCAGGTCCTCATCCTGTGCTAAGTCAGGTTGTGGAGTCTTGCTTTGGAAAGTTACTGGGATCTGAACATAACTCATTTGCCTTCTAGAAACTTTAGGAGATTTGTTTTCCTTTTAGTGCCATTTGAAGTCAAGCCAGGTGGAGGCTGCAGAAGGATGAGGTGGTATGCTGCCTGAATACTGATGAAAAAACTTGGCAAAGCCTTGAGTCATAGCTGCATCAAGCCACACATCACTGGGACCTCCCCTGGAAGGCTTAGATGACTGCTGTGCTATTTATCTAGCTATTCAGGACCAGAGGAGCCAGCTTGAAAACTGAAAAAAATATGATTTGCCTGCTGGCAGTAACTAAAATTCATGACACAGGTAGCATTATTCCATCAGAGTGCTAGAAATGGTTTTCTGGGCTGCTTGTGCCTCCCTCAAAGAACAGCATTCTAGGAGGAAGGGATAGCCTCAGCTAAGCCATAGGAGTATCACATGGGGGAAGGGAGATGAGATACAGGGGTTAGAGGAAAAATGGGCAAGCTAACAGGACATGGCAAGGTAGACTTCATGGCATATTTTTTGATGGTTTTCTAGGACATTACCCTCAATGTTATTACACTCAAACAGCACATAACACATTCCACTATGTCTCATTCAAACACAGAAACGAATGCACTATTCACTAATTACTGCAATTCCCTCAGAATGGCATGGTGGCATTTGTTCCTTGTAGGTTAGCATAGTGATTTGAATGGGAAATGCCCTCTTGGTCTCTGGTGTTTAAACACTTGGCTCCCACTTTGTAGTGATGTTTGGGCAGGCTTGAGGTGTGGGGTGCTCTCTTGTGGCAGGAAGCATGTTACAGGGAGCAGACTGAAATTAAAAGTCATGTGGCACTCTCAGGTCAAACTGGTGGGCAGGCCTGCTGTGGCGGGATGGCATCTGAAAAAGATTTGTAGTGTTGAGATGATACAATATATAAGCCTGAAGATGTGAAAGAAGCCCTTAGAAGGCTTCCCGAGGACCTTTACAACAACAGAGTGTTTGGCATTAAGAGAGCCCTGGACCTGACCTGAGGCATCAGATCTTGCCTATGGAGCAATGCGCAAAACCTCAGGAGGACACGATTTCCTTGAACCCTATCTGAAAGAGGTTTTTTGGCAAAGGAAAGAGAGAAGAATGGACAAAGACGTGACCTTTTGGTTGAGATTTGTGGATATGCCTGGTCTTTGCCTATTTTTATGAAGCTGTTTCAACCTGAATCACAGTTTAAGGATCATTTCCTCTGTAGATGCCTCATTTTAGGTAAATGTCTATTATAACCACTGTTGGAATGTGGAGAAGAAAATGTGCCCCTTCTAGATCTCTCGCTCTGCCTCATGCTGTTGTTTTAAGAATGAGCCCTCAGCTTTCTGCACCTGCCACCATGCCTGCAGCCTGCAGCCTGCAGCCTGCTGCTGCGGTACCATACTGCCCTCACCATTACTGACTATAACCCTCGGGAACTGGAAACCACAATAATCCCCTTCTTGTAGAAGTTGCCTTAGTCCCGGTGCTTTATCACAGTGATAGAAAATTACCTAACAATCGGGAGCTTTGTACAGCAGGGCTATGACAGGAGGACACTGGATGGTGAGCTGAGGTCGGGGATTAGCCCTCCCATCTTCTCCAGTGCGCTGAGTTTTCATGTGGCCTGACCTGTACATTGTTACAGCAGGTTATCTCCCCCCCCCACCCCCCACCCCCGCCGGCCTTCGGTCCTGCGGCCAAGGTCCCGCCACCACGTGTGCCCCAAATAACACTCAGAGACTCTGTATTTGATACAATCCTGTTGGCCAGTTACCATTATTGTTTATGGGCCAGCTCTGTCTTAACTATTAACCCATTTCTACTTATCTAAGTATTTCCACGTGGTCGTCTTATCAGGGAGCCTCGGCAGGCGTCCTGCTTCTTCCCTGGGCTACATCTTGACTCCTCCCTCCTACTTCCTCTTTCCTCCTCGTCTCCTAGCCCTGCCTATCTTGCTATCTCATTGGCCCAATGGTGCTTTATTAACAAGTATGAGAAACATATTTACAGGATAACATCTCCCATCAGTACATCTCTGGTATGGAGATGAGGTTCTGTGTTAATGCCCTTAGGAAACCATCATTTGGGGCTGGGGAGATGACTGCTCTTTCAGAGGACCCAGGTTCAATTCCCAGCACCCACATGGCAGCTCTCCAGTTCTAGGGGATCCAACACCCTCACACAGAAATTTGTGCAAATAAAATAAAAATAAATAAATAAATAAAATACCTTTAAAAACAAGGAAATCATCATTCACTTCACACAGCTCCTGTGGAATGGGTGAAAGAGAGACAAAGATCCTGATCCTGCAAAGTCTGCTGTGAAGACTGGACCACACGTGAATAAGACAAAGGGGCTGGCCAGGCATGGTGGCATACACTTTTAATTCCAGCACTTGGGAGGCAGAGGCAGGAGGATCTCTGAGTTTGAACCCAGCCTGGTCTACAGAGCGAGTTCCAGGACAGCCAGGGCTACACAGAGAAACCCTGTCTTGAGGAAAAAACAGTAAAAAAAGACACAGGGCTGTGCTGGAGCTGGCTCATGACCAGCTCCGAGGTGTTAGTCACTCAATTTTTAAGAATTTTATAGGCAGGTTATTACATACAGCCATTATTAAAAGTGAAATCATGATTAATTAGACTTTATTTTTGAAAGGCAACTAATATTCTAAACTTAAAATTGCCTAATTATTTTGCTGGATTTTACCACTGTGCATGTCCCTGGGGGATGTTCTCATCTATTTTATCTGCTTTGCACATAGAGGCACTCAACAGTAGCATTCATCTTTACTTAGCTCTGCTTTAACCCCTGCAGTGCTGTTACCAGAGATGAGCCTTGATGTGTGTTTATACCCAGGGAATGGGTAAGTCATCAGAGACGGGTGAACTGTTTTGCTGATATCTAAACTTTAAAAGGTGATGAAGAAACTGCAATAGCACATTAAAGGTAAGTGTATTGTGTATGTAGTTATATTGTGAATAGCATAAAAAGCTAAGGGAATAGTCTTCTATTGTTCAAAACCTAGGATTCAATTTAACAAAGAGGTTTCTCAGAACACTGGCAAAAAGATGAAGACGTCATCATCGGGCTGCCCCCACCCCACCCCCAGCCACCTCAGCACTGAAGAAGCAGAGGCAGGAGGACTGGAAAATGTTTTGATGATAACCTGGTCTTATAATGGGTTCCAAGCCGTTGTGGGGTACAGAGTGAGACCCTGTCTCAAAAGAACAAAACAAGAAACAACAAACAAACAAAACAAGTTCCTATACATTATTACTGCTTCACGCAGTCTTACTCATTTAAATAAAAATAGTAACCTATATTCATGTCATAATGATCCTTGTTTGCTAACTGCTACCACAGGCTGGCTGCATAGTCAAGATGCCAGCAGTAGTGATCAATAAGACCAACGAAACACATGTAGCTGTATGAAATCTACAATTAATGATGTTGTGTAGTTAACTTTTTGTGTCAATAGGACTATGTTGAAAACATTACTCCTAGTGTGCTATGAGGGTGACTCTGGAAGAGACTGACCCTTAGACCAGCAGCAAGCGAACAGGTTACTTTGCCTGTGTGGCAGCTTTGTTTAGTGCATTGACACCAGGCAGATGGATAGGAACGAGGAAGCTGTGTTTTCTTTCTCTCCTTGAGCGAGGCTGTCTATTTCTTCTGACCATTGGACACTGGACCTCCCAGTTCTCGGGCCTTTTGAGTCGCCAGAACTTACACTTATGGACCACTTACTCTTAAATTTTACCCTCAGGTCTCAAGCCTTCCCTCCCTTGCTGAGATTGCCATTGACATCCTTGATCCTCAGCTCTTCATACTCAAGCTGGTTTTCTACCTTGTGAACAAGTGGTTATGAGACCTCTTGGTCTTTCTAATTGTGTGCATCAATTCCCATAATCTTTTATACATCTCTATCCATACTATTATTGACATGACAGGCCTAACTCAAGAATTATGTACTGTTATTTTTGAATTGTGTGTTATATATGTTCTTTAAATTAATGTTTTTATAATTTAAATTAGAAACAAGCTTTTTTACATGTCAATCCCAGTTCCCCCTCCCTCCTTCCCTGTCCCCCTCCAACCCTCATCCCACTCCCTTTCTGCTCCCCAGGGAGGCTGAGGCCTTCCATGGGGGATCTTCAAAGTTTGTCATATCATTTGGAGCAGAGGACCTAGGTCCTCCCTCATGTGTCTAGGCTGAGGGAGTATCCCTCTGTGTGGGTTGGGCTCCCAAAGTCCATTTGTATACTAGGGGCAAATACTGATCCACTACCAGAGGCCCCATAGGTTTCCCAGACCTCCTGACACCCACATTCAGGGGGTCTGGGTCAGTCTTATGCTGGTTTCTCAGCTATCAATCTGGGGTCCATGTGCTACCCCTTGCTCAGGTCAGCAGTTTCTGTGGGTTTCTCCAGCCTGGTCTTGACTTATTTGCTCATCTCTCCTCCCTCTCTGCAACTGGATTCAGGGAGTTCAGCTTAGTGTTTAGCTGTGGGTGTCTGCTTCTTCCATCAGCTACTGAATGAAAGCTTTAGGATGGCATATAAGGTAGTCATCAATCTCATTATTAGGGAAGAGCATTTAAGGTAGCCTCTCCACTATTTCTCAGATTGTTAGTTGGGGTCATCCTTGTAGATCTCTGGACATTTCCCTAGTGCCAAATTTCTCTTAAAATCCATAATGACCCCCTCTATTATGGTATCTCTTTTCTTTCTCTCCTCTGTTTTTCCCCTGCCTCAATCTTCCTGCTCCTTCATGTCCTCCTCTCCCCTTCTCTTTCTCCTAACTCCCTCTCCTCTCCCCTCCCCCCATGCTCCCAATTTGCTCAGGAGATCTTATCCCTTTCCCCTTCTCTGGGGGACCATGTATGTCTCTCTTAGGGTCCTCCTTGTTTCCTAGCTTTTCTGGTGGTGTGGCTTGTAGGCTGGTGATCCTTTGCTCTATGTCTAAAATCAATATATGAGTGAGTACATACCACATTTGTCTTTTTGTGACTGGGTTTCTTCTACTTCCATCCATTTGCCTGTGAATTTCAAGATTCCATTGTTCCCCCCCCCCCCCACTGAGTAGTACTCCATTGTGTAAATGTAGTACCACGTTTTCTCCATGCATTCATCAGTTGAGGGGCATTTTGGTTGTTTCCAGGATCTGGCTATTACAAATAATGCTGCTATGAACATAGTTGAACAGGTGTCCTTGTTGTATGAATGTGCATCTTTTGGGTATATGCCTAAGAGTGGAATTACTGGATCTTGAGGTAGACTGATTCCATTTTCCTAAGAAACCACCATACTGATTTCCAAAGTGGCTGTATGACTTTGCACTCCCACCAGCAGTGGAATGTATCCATTTCTCAACATCCCCTCCAATATTTTTTTCTTTTTGAGATGAAGTCTTAAGTGGGTAGGTAGCCTAGGCTAGACTGGAACTCATTATGTAACCCAGGCTAGGCTTGAACTTATAGTAGCCCCCTTGTCTTAGCTTCTAAAATGCACTGCCATTTCCAGGGTTGATAAATAAAATTCTTAATAAATGTATATTTATCCAGCCAGCCATGCATCCACCCATGCATGCATCCATCCATCTTTCCCTTCAGCATCCAGTTGCCAAGCCCTCTTTATAAGTTGATGGGGAAGAAAGGGACATGTAACACATATGAAGCCGTCTCTGGAGCACAGAGCTGACTTGCTTAGTTGTACAGGGTCCCCACAAAGCCAATGAAAAGCAAGATGCTCAACCCACCGTCAGCTGAAAGGTGACTTACTCCTTTATGAAACACAATGCACTAAGCTCTAAGCTCTAACCCTCAGGCACCTTTCTCTCAGCCTCCCTGGTTAGCTATGCTGGACACTTGGATCTCTTCCTAGCTATGAACCCAGACCTGGGCTTGGCATCCCATTCATTAAAGCTGGTGGACTCCATTATGCCCTTGCCTCATACCTGCCCATGCTCTTCCTCTGTGTGTATGCAGCAATCCAACCTAGACTCCCATGTGGCTAGGTACCTCTTTACTCAATGCCACCTCCCTGACTGCTCACTAAAATACCACTTCCTCCTCTTTATCCCGTGCTGTTTTCTTTCCTTCGTTGTTGTGCCCAACACATTGGCTAGGATGCATTTGTTTATTCTCTAACTCATCTAGTCCTGTGTGAGCTCTGAGAGCCTCAGAGGTCTGTCTGCTCTTCAGACTCCAGTCCTTCCAAAGAGAGACTATGTGCGCAGAAATTTTGCTTGAAGAATGAAGGAATGAGCTTGCCTCAGAGGCTTCCTTTCTTTCCAGGATTCCTGAATCATCTCCAGCTTTACTTGCATTGCTGTGGAATATTTAGGTGGAGGTGCAGGGTGGCTTGAACAAGGCGGCCCCCTACCCAGGAGCAGAAAGCTACTACCCTGCTGGCTGGTATCTGCTGCCTCCTTGGGGATGTTTCCCACCGGCTCTGCTGGAGGCTTGCCCAGATCACTCCACTGAGGCTTCTGTGCTGTCTCCTCAACCACTAGCACCCATCTTCTGTTGAGTATATGTTGACAGACACGTCCTATCTTCCATCTCTAGCCAACCATCCTTGTTTAACTTTCCAGAAGATGAATGTCTCCTGGCTGTGCTATGGAATCTCATTTCTTTGACTTCAAGAGGCCGACAGGGTGGGAGAAACAAAGGCTGTTTAGGATTTGGTCTCCCCCAATTGTTTGACTCAGTGAAGAGATAAATAAAAAGGAGGAGGGGGAGAAAAGAAAGAAAAGGGAGCTTGGGCTCAGCCCACCAGCTGTGGGTCCCTGATGGGCCTGCCTGGGGAGGCCACATTATGCAGGGGCTGGTGCACCTGTGATCAGTTAATGAGAAAAATCCAGAAGTGCAGCTCCCTTTAGGGCCCCACAGGGGCAGCCCCGCCCCACACCCTGGCAAGTTTCAATGACAGGTTGTGCTTGGGAACACTCCATCTCTTTCTAGAAGTAAAGAGAAGTCTGGTGTGACCTATCTGCTTCTTTTTCTCAGGTTTTTAGATTTTGAAGCTCTTTCTCATTGCAAAGCTAAAAACAATAAATAAGATGTAAGCAGTCAGGGTGTGTGGAGGGCAGTGACCTCCAGTGAGTTTCATCTAAAGGGAATCAGCCAGATGCTGTGGGAGAATCAAGATGTCACTGCCAGTGAAGGTCACTCTGTTCTTTTCCCAGGGTAGGACCCTTGAGTCCTACCAAGGGTCTTGGTCTGGTCACGGTGGGCCATTCACTGTCAGGAAGGGTGAAATTCCTTGCTGAGGAGCAGCATGACACTGGAAAGAGCCATCAGAGCTTTCTGTCCTTGATTCTTACATGTCACATGAGGCAGAGGACTGTGGCCACCTGGCAGAATTAACGTGAGGTGAAACAGAAATGTCTAAGTCAAAGCAGCCTCAAGCAAGCATTGAAGACTTGATGCTTACTTTGGTCCTCTGCATGGGGATCAGAGTCAGACAAAAGACATAGGTAGCTGACATGAAGCCACTCTCCTTGGTCCCATCAGGTCATTCTGAGCATCTCTGTTATACCACATGCACTGGAAGGCACTAGTATACGGGTACTAATGTAAGAAAAAGGCCCACAGTGCTCCTCTGAGCCATTGGAATGAGAAGAGAAGTCAGTGGACCTGACTGCTATAAGCTGGTCTTCCTCGTGCCTGCTCTCGACCTCTGCAGGCTGCCTGGCCTCCATGAATTTCCTTCTGCACATGGACAAGGTGATCCCAGCCCTGTGTTCCTTAGGAGTCTAGGTAGGATAGGGACACAAGAGCCTTAGCCTGCTATGTAGGTAATGTGAGATTGATGAGGTCATTCATTCGGAGATCCCCAGACTGTCGTCATCCCAATGTGTTCTGTATGCTGATGGAATAGAAGAATCCTGGGGTGATTCACTAGGTATCTAGACACTCAGCTAGAAGTCAAACAGTGTGAACTTGAACCCTAGCTCAGCCATTTGCTAGCCCTGTGACATTATTCAGGTTCTTTAACATGGCTCATAAACTCAGAATTACATTAGACACCACGTAGGATGTTTTTAAGGAGAAGATCATGTACTCAGTGTCCTCACAACAGCCTGGTGGGTGGTGTTACTTTACAGTTTGGTTGTGCCTTGGAGAACCAGCTCATCCACAGGTCCAGCCCTTGCTAAATTCCTGAGAGGACCCTGTTTACATAGTGTGATGTACAGTAACTGACATGTGGATGAGAATGGGCAGAATCAGTCTCATCTGGGAGTGCATGGAAACTCATGTCTGGCCTATCATTGCCCCAGAAGCCAACCTTTGTGTACAGTTAGCTATTGGTGTGAGAAAGTATAGGTATGCTATTGTTTATGTCTAAGGGCATTATGTTCAAATGTATCCATTGCCTTATGACACTGGCTCAGAAGTCTACAGCCAGTGTCCCTCTCCTGCCATACAAACAATACCAAATTTAAAAATTGGATTCTCCCTTTCTATTGCTTCCTATTATATCACTGCCTTTAAAAAATTAATTTTGAGAATTTTACACAATGTGTGACCACCCTTCTTTGTGTAACTTCAAGCTTTTTTATATTCCCAAGACAGAGTATCTTTGTGTAGCATTGGCTGTCCTGGAACTCACTCTGTATCAAACAAGCCTTGAACTCACAAAGCTGTACTTGCCTATGCCTCCTGAGTGCTGGGATTAAAGGTGTTCGCCACCACTGCCTGTTGATTTCTTTTCTTTCTGTTAAAAAATAGTCACATTGTTGTGTGTGTGTGTGTGTGTCTGTCTGTCTGTCTGTCTCTGTATGCCAACACATATGTCTATGTATGTCAGTGGGCACCTGCCGTGGAGTGTGTGAGGAAGTCACAGGATAATTTGCAGGAATCAGTTCTCTCCTTCCACCATATGGGTGCCCTGGGATCAAGCTTAGGTCATCAGACTTGGTGACAGTCACCCTGCCCACTGAGTAATCCCAACAGCCCACTATTCTTGATCTCCTTTACTCCAATCTTGACTAAGTACAACCTCTGGCCGGTGATGTATTTTTGGCCTGGGGTATCTCCCTACTTGGCAGCGTCTCTGTATGTTGACATTGCTGTTATACTCGTGGATATCTTGCACACTCTTGGCCTGTCTCCTTACTTTTGAAAACATTATCATCTTGGTATTTTCAAATTTATGTGACAGCTTAACTCTTAGAGAACAGGGATATGCTAAAAAGTTCTTGTTTAGAAACTGGCCCTCCTTGGGGACACTAAGTCCCATGCAGGAGCAAATCACTTTCTTCTTGGGACAGGGATACCCATCAATTTCACTTCCTAATGTACCCTGAGGCCAGGTGTTCAGCACACAGTAGGTACTCACTCAGTTGTATGTGTGAAGCAAGCAGTCAACTCATCTCGAAATCAGTTCCTCGACCTGCGGTGGTGCACGCCTTTAATCCCAGCACTTAGGTGGCTGGGACAAGTGGGTCTCTGTGAGCTCAAGGCCAGCCTGGTCTGCAGAGCTAATCCCAGAACAGCCAAGGCTACACAGAGAAACTCTGCCTCAATGGCCCCACACCTTCCAAAAGGAGATCTTCGGCTGGCCATGGGAGACAATGTCCTTGTTTCCCTAATGGGCCAGAGCTTTCTGCCTGGTGGGAGAATGGTGGTAATGGTGGTACAAGCTCTCTACTCTGAGTTTGCTTTTGGGGCTGGAATTCATTCTCACCGAAACCCTCACTGCTTCTTCCCACATAGTCCACTATGTCAGGGCCTCTGGGGAAAAGCAGAATCCAGATCCTGACACTCTAACAGTTAGATGGCCTCCTACCATTCTTAAGGTTACGTATGAAATTCTCATCTGAGCAGTCAAGGCACCTGGCCTAGTCTTTCAAATGAAATTTTAATTTGTTCTCCACCAGTATTCTTGACAGCATTTCCTTCCTTCCTTCCTTCCTTCCTTCCTTCCTTCCTTCCTTCCTTCTTTCTTTCTTTCTTTCTTTCTTTCTTTCTTTCTTTCTTTCTTTCTTTCTTTCTTTCTTTCTTTCCTTTTTGTTTGTTTTTTTTGTTAAGGATAGGGTCTCATGTAGCCCAAGTAGTTTTGAACTCCTTGTGTAGCTGAGGCAGGCCCTGTACTTGGGATCCCCTAGCTTCATCTTGCAAATGTTGCAGCCATGATGCATGCTACCAACAGTTATATTTCCATAGCTACAGATGCATGCCGCAAGTGGTTGCAATTCCACAGCTACAGATGCATGCCACCAATGATTGCATTTTCAAAGCATAACACTGGGGCATTCTTTCCAGACTTCTCATTGAAGATTTCCTGTATTCATCTACTCCTTCTACTTGTTCCTTCTCTTTGGAAACACTTTCCCCAACAACAAGATGCTCAGGAGAGGCCTTGAATGTGGTCTATGGCTCTGCTGTCATTTGCAATCACAGCTTTGGAGATTGCCCTGAGTTTTCCACACCCACCTTCCACCTCCATAAAGCTTTCGACATCTCTAAATATATCTCTGTGTCTTTGTTCATCCTCTCATTTGCATCCGTACTCTTAGATGTACAGTCATTTCTGTAGGTCTCATTTGTGTAAGGTTTCAAGCCTTTTGAAGATAAGATTTTTCCCTTATGCTATGTACACAGGAGATAGCAGAATTAGTACACCAGCTGCTCTAAGCTATGGTGGGGGCTCTCCATGTCCCACTTGTCCCTTCTAGCTTCTTTTTAGATCAAATAAACCTTCCACAGAAAGGAATGATCTTAGCCAGGAGTGGTGATGCACGCCTTTAGCCCCAGCATTCAAGAGGCAGAGGCAGGTAGATCTCTATGAGTTAGAGGCCAGCCTGATCTACATAGTGAGTTCTGAGCCAGCCAAGGCTATAGAGTGAGACTCTGTCTCAAGAAACCAAAATAAATAGACATTAAAAAAGGAATAATTTGGGGGGGGTCACTAGCAAAAAAGCAAACAATAAAAAAGAAACTAAACAGTTTTAAGCATAAACTGTTTGAGCAAAAACCTAATAGGTTTCAAATTGCTTTAAGCATGCAGTGATTCTCAGTGTCTGCCCACATGGAAACTCAAACTGTGGTTGCTGCAAGTCGATTTCTGTGGCCATTGCTCACACATTGAATCAAGGAAGCCACGTGTGGTTGTTTTAGATCTAGGAAAGTCAATCTTTAACGCTTCAGACCTGTCCAACCAATCTCTACTTAGGGAGAAAACCAGATGAGGTTGTTTCTTCAAGGCATTTGATTAGTGAACACACATTTTATAGCACCTCAAGGGTTGTTGAAGTTCCTGTCTTATCACTAGAGCTGCATTCCTGAACCTGTGAAATAAACGAGCTACTTAGCTTGTTCCTTTATATCCGGCTCCCATGCCTTTAGATCTACATGTTTTCAGGATGTCTTTGGGCAGCAGTAACGATGGGATATTTTCCTGTATGGTATGGAAGCCAGTCTCTTGACAACAACTTGGAAAGAAAAGGAATAAAATCTATTTTACATCTACTGAATGTCTTTAATTGGGTTTTGAAGACCAAACAATTCTCCTCAATACAGCTGGGGCTTTGGGTAGCCCCAAACCAATTAACTCAAATTATATAATTTTCCTCCCACCCCTAGTCCCTAAGCTTGACTTGCTTAGTTAGCAAAGAGGGGGATTAGTGGGAATGCTGAGGAGCTTTCTCTGTTGCCTCCCACAAAGCTTGAACTCAGCTGTGGGCCAGCCGGAAGCTTCCTGCCAGTGGAAAACGGAATAACGGCAAACTCAAGTTGAGCCATGAGCTTGGTATGACTCTCTTCTTCCTACCATGTGATTCTGAATTTGGCATGAATATATTAATGGGTTACTGGAGTACAGAAAGCAACCAAGCCTTTGCACAGGAACAAGCAATTGTTAGCCCTCTTACATCTCTGGAAATGTGCAGGGCTCGTTAGGACAACTAGATTATGAGTCGGTGACCAGAGACAAGTGAACAGTTGAGGAAGAATCTGAATAGGTGAGTACATGCACACATGTTTGTTTAAAGGGACAAGCGTGATATTAAGACTAGATTTCATCTTTCTTCTTTTCCTGAGTGATTTAAGATTGGGATGAGAATAGGAGAACTGCTAAAAATTGCATGACAATTCTAAGCGTGTGACTACCTTTCAGATGAAAAGTATAATGGTTTTCAAGGTGGAGCAGTATCCTATAGTATGGCTGTATGCCAAAAAAAAAAATCTTCTGTAAATTTTATTACAAACAGCTCAGCCTCCCCAACCCCCCATTTGTTTGCACAACACTGCTTTTCTGTGGTTCTTGTAACAAGATAGTTGTTGACACAAGATTGTTGCAACTTTTGATGCTGGTGAACCGAATGAGTTTAGTTTTAGGAAGAAAGGATAGTCAGCAGTTTCCCAGCATCCCAAAGTCTGCTGAATTCTTCAGGGGCTTTCTCACATTCACAGCCTGTGAGATCCCAGCTTCTAATGCTGACCTTTTAGGTCTCAAAAAGACAAAAAAGCAGTCAGCCCCAAATGCCTCTCTTCTCTTCTAAAAGTATAAAATACAGCAAACTCACCCTGGTGTTTGCTTGAACGTCCTGTTCTCAGCAGAGGCTGCCTAGGTGCTGCTGGCTCCTTTGACAGTTCAGTTCCATTGGTTTCCTGTAGCAGCCCCTGGGGGCAGTTTAAGTGCTGGGAGTTATCTCCCAGGTCTGACTGCTCATTTGGAAGAGGAGATCCAGACAATCTGAGTCACCTCAGAGACCAACCAGCAGGCCATCTTTTACGGGCCCCTCGGGTAAAATGTCATTTGTCTTAGGCGTTGTGTGTGTGTGTGTGTGTGTGTGTGTGTGTGTGTGTGTGTGTGTGTGTGTAAATACCTTTTTAAATTTTTATTTATAAAAAGCTGAATATTCTTCAACCTAAAGATACCTTTCATTTTTGTGTCAGCATGGAAATTTATCCTAACTTCACTCCTGTTTTACTCCAGCCAAGCTAGAAGATAACATATGAGGTAACCAGATTCAAAGTTTCCACTCCTGGTTGTATGGTAGCAGTTATCTGAGTGCCTTCTAAAGGGTTGGAATGAAAAATAAAGCTATTATTCAAAATCACACTGTCTGTTTTTTTCTTCTGAGACAGGGCCTCACTAGATAGACCAGGCTGGCCTCGAACTAACTATCCCTGCTTCCCGAGTGCTGAGATTAGATGTGTACCACAAATCTCAGCTTCATTTTGTCCTCTTTTGATGGCACCAGCTCTCCGAGATTTTCTGTGATTGTGTTGGGGGATCTACAGATTTGCTCATCATTTTCCTTCAAATGTGTTGCATAGCTAGGGGGCCACGTGTCCTTGTCCTTTGAAGCCATGGGACCAATGACCAAGGCTTGAACTTGGTCTGTTGAAAAGTCTCTGTTTGGGGGATGTGGGTTCTCAAATTCAGGAGTCATAACCCCCAAGGACAAGACTCAAAGTACAGATGCCAACTGAAATAGAGAAAGTAGATTTTCCTTACAGATTCTGAAGAGAATGTTAAAAATGATAGAGTTCTTTCTTCAGTTTAATAATGGAGCCATGACAGCCCAGAAAGGAAACTAACTTGTTCAAGGTCACATAGTGGTACAACCTGGATGGATTTCATTCTTTTGACTTAATGCAAGATGATCTTTGGTGGCCGATGCCTATTGCATCTTAGTGTTAAAAGCATGTCACTTATTCTTCCGACTTTTTAGCTTGGGAATAGTCAGGGAACCCTCCGACTTACAGGTTGCAACTTCGTTTAGCTGCCCCTCCTTAGAGAGATTTAGTATTTGTGTCAGGATGTGTAGTGGGGGATGCAGACTAGGTCCTAGTAACATTTTTCTTTGGATGCAGATCTGTCAGAAGAGCCTTGGCTGGCACTCCGTGTTGGGAACCTTCCACAGAAATCAAAGTACCACCATAGTTTACTTTGAAAGTATCTTGAAAAGGATAATGTTTGACCACTCTTCTCCATGCCTTCACCTCTATGTACTGTGTGTAATGATCCAGGGACAATCAATTGGACACTGCGTTTTAAAGATAAGGATGGGATTTTACTTCTGGGTAACCTGGTGACCCCAATCAATCTCTGTCTCACAAACCCTCTGAAGATTTGATGCTCCACTCTGCAATTAAGGGCAGTTTCCAAGGATGGCAACAGATGTTGCAATCCAAACACCTTTATTAACTATTTATCTTCAGCTGTATATCAAGGAGCTCTTGGCCAACAGGAGTGGTGGACAGCTCCTCAAGCGAGAACCCTCAGCTTTAGTCTTTAAGCCATTTCACTCTGTAATCTCTTTGAGAAGGAATAAAATAGCTAAAAATATTTAGCTCCTTTGAAAGTTTGTCTTTCCCAAAAGCAGATGTTGTCTACCCAGTGAAAATGTGGCTGAGAATTTACATACCCCTGTCATAAAAAAAGCATCAGATGGCATTTAGGGTAAGCAGTTGACAAAAGTGGAAATTTCTGTGTCCGGCTTTCCCTCTCTCTCTCTCTCTCTCTCTCTCTCTCTCTCTCTCTCTCTCTCTCTCTCTCTCTCTCTCTCTCTCATGAAATTTTTTTTAATTATATTTCATTTGCCATTCTTTTTTCTTGTTCAAACCAGAACTTTAAGGCTATAAAGAATAATCCTTGCCACCTACCTACTTTACAAGGCTGTCAGAGGATTATAAATGATGCTGGGGTAATTGAAGCTCTGGGAATGAAACACAAGGCCAAAATGTTTTTAAGCAGGACTCTGCGTAATCCTCCGTAATTGAACTCATCAAGGCTTTATTCTACAGATGAACTCTTGTTTACAGTTTATTGAGGTTATTCCATGGAAGGAAAATAAACCATTGTGGGGTCAAGGGGGGTGTTTTCTTCCCTTGATTTAACTCACTGACCAAACTGGCTAAATGTCTCACACAGGTAGGTAGAAGGAGTTGGCCTTTGCTTCAAGTACAGGAAGCTTCATGGTGTGTGTGTGTGTGTGTGTGTGTGTGTGTGTGTGTGTGAACTGTCAGCCTCTGAATGTCCTTGATGCCATTTCTCTTTAGAAATTTTGCAAAACTGAGATATTTTAAGCTGTTAGTTAAGAATATTATCTATTTTAACCTTTCAACCTTCCCAGGGCCAAGTAGGATAAAACTAAGTGTCAAGGATGTAGTTCAGTGGTAGGCAAGACCCTGGGTTCAATTCCCAGAACCCTCTTCCTCCAAAGAATTGAAAGGCAGAGATCTGTGATGAGGGAGGTTATGCATGTTTCTCAGGGATTGAAGCTAAAAGCCAGCCCGTGGAAATGTACCTAAATTACCCTATCATTTCCTTATCCTAGCAAATAGAAGAGTCCTTTGAATGCCTGGCCATTTAATAAAATGTTACTTAAATTATAAATCTATCATGAGATTTGTGCATGTGTGTATTTATTTGCTTGGTTTGTTTGTATGTTTTGTTTTGTTTTTTTGAGACAGGGTCTCACTATGTAGTCCTACATGTCCTGTAGCTTATTATGTAGACTACACTCTCCTTGAACTCACAAAGATCCGCCTGCCTCTGCCTCCCAAGTGCTGGAATTAAAGGTGTGCGCCACCATGCTCAGCTCTACCACGTACCTTTTGATTTTCAAATGATACTGTGTTTTAAGACTTGGGGTGCTACAAAATTAATATTAATTAACCCTTAATTTGATGCATCCCAGCTTTTAATAATAAACAAATTCCAACCAAACCTGAAAGATGAATAAATTATCTTTATGTTATTTTAGTTTAAAAAAAAACATAACAAAATCATTGATATATTAAGAAGCAATCAAAAATGTAGGTTAAAAAATGTAGGTCAAAAAAGTGTCACAGGGGTGGGAAGGTTCCAAGATCCAGAGGTGAGGAAACACTATTTCAAGAAAATGTCTTCTGTGTAACAATGTGACTTGGCACAGTAATGCACTCATGAACTCACTTTAGCTATAGTTGCCTTCACAGACTGGCACTAGATGGGACCTACCAGTGTTTCATCCTGGGAGAGACAAAGGCTCATGAGGCCCCACCCCCCCATGAGAGACTATTGACAGCTAACCTGGTGGTGATGGGGGTGGGGGTGTTTTCTTCTTTGGTCTAACCACTGCTTACCAGCTGCCTGTGCCCTCTGTAAATAACCCCCAGCCCATGCTCATGAAGGAAACCAGAACTTACTAAGCTCAATGGGGTACACAGGAAAGGTATGAATGCAGAAGTGTATTTGTGGGAAGAAGGAGAGGGATGAGATAGGATTGATGGAGTGAGAGGGTTCAAATTAATTGCATACAGGTATGAAACTGTCAAAGAATTTAAAAATTAATTAAAAATTAAGCATAAAAATTAAAAAGTATTTTTCTTCCAAAATAACTATGAAAATGGTGCTCCTAAAACTTTCAAATGTTTGTAGCACTTGCCATTTGTGTAGAAACTTATCTGTGTACCTCATTCTCTCTCTCTCTCTCTCTCTCTCTCTCTCTCTCTCTCTCTCTCTCTCTCTCTCTCTTCTTTCCTTTCTTTCTGTCTTTCTTTCGGGGTTTCTGTCCCAGAACTCACTTTGTAGAGCAGGCTGACCTCGAACTCACAGAGATCTGCCTGTACCTCATTTTCTATTTGTTATCATTTTATATGCACCCCCTCCAATCTAGATCAGCCTCTGGGATAGGGGTGGAAGTAGATGGCATCGGGGTGCAGATTAATCCTCCATCAAAGTTTGTTTGATTCAGAGGAGCCTTGCCTTCCTCCCTTCCCTCCTCATCATGTGTAAGGAAATGAAGGCTTTGTAGTTTTCTGCCTGTGATTAGGCAGCCTGTATATGGAAGAAAATGAACCTGAAGGAAATAAGAAAAGGAGTCATATGAACATCCAGGGTTTTCCGTGAATGGGGATGAACATTTTGCAGCAAGCATATTCATGACATCTTGGGGGAGCAGGCAGAGTCACAAGTCAGAGAGTGAGGGAGACCTTCATAATGGAGCTGGCTTAGGAATGTTTGAATCACATGACCTGGTAGGCATTTTTTTTAAAGCTATCCTGTGTGCTGTGTATGGAATGAGTGCTGAGCAGGTACAAGAAAATGATTGTGGTCAACCTGGGGTGTCCCAGAGCAGAGACAGAGAAAAAATTAATCTTATGCTGTATTGGACATGAAGTGCTGAACCTCCAGGAAGCCTTGCTGGACCCTATGAGCAGAAAAGGCAGGCAGAGAGAACAGCGCCATCCAGAGGAAGATCACGGAACAGTCAGCCCAAACTGCTAGGAAATGGCTAGGATGGCTGGCTAGGCCGCTCTGAAAAGAGTCACTCACTCCTTTGCCATCCTGAGATGTAAGGCTGGGATGGTGCCCTCACCCATCTGGTAGAGGGCTTGATAAGAGGGTGCTTGTGTATAACTTCAGAGGCATGTGGTGCATGCTAGCTCTTGCTACTTGAATGCAATTTTTTTTTTTTAAAAATATAAGTGCAAAAAATACTGGTGTGGTGAAATAAGCCTGGAATCCCAGTGCACAGCAACCAGAGGCAGGAGCAGGCCAGTCCGGCTCTACAGTTTCTGGCTGGCCTGATACATAAGGAGGCCTTGCCAAAACTAACAAAGCAGGGACTGGTCCAGCATGTGAGGGTATATCCACCAAGCCTGATGACCAGAGCTTCATCACAGGACCCCACATATTGCAAGGAAAGAACCCGTTGCCCCTCTGCTTGTGTGGTGCACAAACACACTAAATGAGTGTAAGAAACAATTTTTTAAAGTGTTTAAAAATTAAACATCATTGACACTGGTGTGTAAGAACTCAGAAACTGACTAGGGATGAAGAGCATGTAATGCCACCATCAAGAGTCACAGTGGAAGGACTGCTCTAGTCTGGTCAGGAAGTCCTCAGATTGCCCTGCTTGTGAAAGGGCTTGTGGGAAATGAAGTTCTCCAGCCCTACAGCAGCAGGGACCAGGGGCCTGGATTTTATTAAAAGTCTCAGATTTGTTTTCTTTTCTTGTTGGTGCTACTTAAAACTTATTTTATCTATCTGTCTATCTGTCTGTCTGTCTGTCTATCTATCTAATCTTAGGGCTACAGTGGGCATTGACCACCACTGCCAAATGATAGTTGATTCCATCTGCCAAAGCCACTATATGCCTTGTATCCCCCAATTCTCTTCTTGTAGTCAGCCATGACAAAGCAACTTGAACTGAGAGTAGGCGGACAGAGAAAAGATGTGACCTGTGATGAAGGTGGACCTCCCAGAAGCTAGACAGCCTTCCTCAGGGAAGGCTGTGCAAGGTAATGAATGGCCTGAACTCACTTTCTTATTCCAGTCCTTCAGTGGCTCCATCACTGTGTGACCTTGGGTGATTCATGGTCCCTATTCAAGCTGCAACTCCCTCCTGCAGAGAGAGAAAGAGGACAGACAGACACACAGACACACACGCACGCGCGCACACACACACACACACACACACACACACAGAAACAGAAAGAGACACAGACAGAAACAGTGAGAGACATACAGAGAGACATATAGAGAGAGGTACAAAGACATACGCACATAGACAGGGAGACAGACACACATACAGAGAGAGAGAGAGAGAGAGAGAGAGAGAGAGAGCGAGAGAGAGACAGAGAGAGACATAGAGAGACAGAGAGAGACATAGAGAGACACACACACAGAGACACAGACAGAAACAGTGAGAGACACACAGAGAGACACATATAGAGAGGTACAGAGACATACACACATAGACAGACAGACAGACAGACACACACACACACACACACACACACACACACACACACACACACACACTCACACAGGAAGGGGGGTGGAGAGGGCAGAGGGCCAAGTAGGCAAACTTTAAAGTCCCTTTCAGCTTCAAGTTTATCTGATTATCAAACAGCCCTGATTTTTGCAAAAGCCTTTGCAAAGGCCACAGCCCAGAGACAATTTTTGCAAACTTTGCCTCCAATGCAAGCCTTCGGGGTTACACAAAGGGCACTGAACACCCCCATCATCAAGATAAGAGAAGGAATGCCTCCAAGAGCCTTTCTCCCTAGTGCTCACATGCACGTCTGCACGTGGCCCTTGGGACTTGGCTGTTTTGCCCTCCTGGCCCTGTGCTGTTTGGTGGGTGGGGGCAGCAGGAAGCAGTGAGCAGTTACATGTTTTGATCACTTCCTAGCATTCCACTGTTTCTTTCCCAGAGACCTGGGGGTTGGATTTCAGAGTTCTGTTCAGCAGCTTCCTGACTCTGAAGATGCAAAGCAAAAATAAATTAAAAAATAAAAATAAAAAATATGTCTGAGTTTACACTAAGTCATCTGCACATCCCAGGACCCCTTCTCCACCTTAAACACTATGTTCCCCTAGAGGAAGGCACCTATGTTTTATAATTGGTATTGAAATTCAGTGCCATAATTTTTATTGCATCCTTCCCCACCAAATTATAGGATAGTCTAACTTTTAAAAAATAACTTTAAAAAATTATTTTATGTATATGGGTGTTTTGCCTAAGTGTGTGCCTGGTGCCCAAGAAGGCCAGAAGAGAGTGTTAAAAATAGAGTCACTAACGCTTGTGAGTTGTCATGTGGGTGCTGGGACCTGATCCCAGGTCTTCTGGAACCTTAACCACTGAGTCATCTTTCCAGCCTCAGGCTACTCTAACAATTTAGAATTAATTTAAAAAGTAATAGTTTGGAGACAAGTGTGGTGGCACATGTTTCACCCCAGCATTCGAGAGACAGAGGCACAAACAAACAAATAAACAAGCAAACAAATACATCAGAATTTACACAAAGAAAGAACAGTTTGTTTCCTTCTAAGTAAAAGGCATGTTTCTATGCGCCTTGTCTCTGTGACTTTATCTTCTGGAGACAAACTGTGGCTTTCACCCCTGTGCTCACACACAGCTCGGAACCATCAGATCCAACCTCAGCTAACTGTAAGTTTTTCCCTGAGTAAAGTTTTCCTCATGAGCTCTGTCTCAAGGTCCACGGTGGCTCCTTGGGGGACACATTTAGGCTGGCTTGTTGGCAGTGGGTTGTCTGACTTCTACGGATGGCAAGACTAATTTGCAGAGGGGACCATGCAAACTCTCAGGAAAGCACAAACCTGGTTTGTCAGAACTGGGGCATGAGGGAGCAGCTATGAAGAGCAGTAGAGTAAGGCCTAGAGTTTTTGTGAAGGCTGAAGGAGAAAAGGTAGGTGGGGTCAGATGCAGGGCTCAGGGTGGTCTGCCTGCCTACTGTGGAGAATGCTCCAGCACTATTGTTCCTTGAATGGCTGTTTGCCTCCTCCTGTGGAGTGTCCCCCTCCCACACCACACATAACCTGGGCTTGTGAGATTTGTTTGCCTTAAAGCGGGGCACAGAGAACGGGGTGGGGGTGGGGAATCTTCTTTCGTGTCAGTCCCAGCAGCCACCTTCCAAGTTCTCCCCCACAATACACTGTGCGTCCATATATTGATCTTTGAGCCCTGCTCCTCCCACCAGAACCCTCCTTCAAGGCTGAGACTCAGAGGTGGAGACAGGAGGCCAGGTGCCAGGTGTCAGTGAGCAGGGCCCGAGAAGGAGCCTGAAGTAATCTCAGCCCAGAGTGTCAATGTGCAGTTTCTGTTTGACTGCAGCAAAGCCCTTGAGACAAATATTTATCAAGGCCTCCTGGAAGTCCTGTGCTTAAGTGTGCTTCACAGCATGAGGAGAACAAAGAGATGTGGCCCAGGCCCTGGATATCTGAGGCAGCTTCACACACGCACGCACTGGCCCCCAGGCTTCTGGAAGTCTCTCTCTCTCTCTCTCTCTGTCGCTCCTCTCTCTGTCTCTCTGTCTCTCTGTCTCTGTCTCTCTGTCTCTTTGTCTCTCTCTCTTTCACACACACACACACACACACACACACTGGCCCCCAGGCTTCTGGCAGTCTCTCTCTCTCTCTCTCTCTCTCTCTCTCTCTCTCTCACACACACACACACACACACACACACACACACACACACACACACAGACACAGACACACACACGCACACACTGGCCCCCAGGCTTCTGGCAGTCTCTCTCTCTCTCCTCTCTCTGTCTCTCTCTCTGTCTCTCTGTCTCTGTCTCTCTGTCTCTCTGTCTTTCTGTCTCTCTCTCTTGCTCACACACACACACACACACACACACACACACACACACACACACACACACACTGGCCCCCAGGCTTCTGGCAGTCTCTCTCTCTGTCTCTCCTCTCTCGCTTTGTCTCTCTCTCTCTCTTCTCTCTCTCTCTCTCTCTCTCTCTCTCTCTCTCTCTCTCTCACACACACACACACACACACACACACACTGGCCCCCAGGCTTCTGGCAGTCTCTCTCTCTCTCTCTCTCTCTCTCTCTCTCTCTCCTGTCTGTCTCTGTCTGTCTCTGTCTCTCTCTCTCTGTCTGTCTCTCTCTCTTTCTCTCTCTCTCTCTCTCTCTCTCTCTCTCTCTCTCTCTCTCTCTCTCTCTCTCTCTCTCTCTCTCTCTCGCACGCACGCACGCACCAGCCGCCAGGCTGGAAGGAGTAAGCTTGCTTCACTGCAGCCCCAGGGGTCTCTGCCGGAGGGAAACAGGGCTGAGGCCCAGCCAGGCTGAGTTTGTCTCTTGCTGTCAATCACACTGGGCTCAGAATTCTCTGGTTGTATCACCTGTCAATCACAAGCCCTGATGTTCTCCTGAGACCTTGCTACTGTGAAACAGAAGCAACCAGCAAACAGGAGCTCTGTCCTAGCTGGCTCCACTCCTGGAGCCAGGACCACTGTCTGCTTCCTTTCCCTGCCCACTTCTACTCTGCACATCCCTCTCCAGCTAATATTTTACCTGCCACATCCTGTTCTTTCCTCCCCCATCCCAACACACACACACACACACACACACACACACACACACACACACACACACAGAGCTAGTTAGCTCCTGGGCCTATACTACCTGCATATTGTGTTCCTTCTTTTGCTGTCCCCTTTCTGCCCATCTGATTTTTTTCTCCCAAAGCTGATCTACACTGAACAAACTAGCTGGTTTTCCCAGAGGACTGGTCTAGTCCCACTGGAGGAAGGCTCTTACCAAAGCCAGCTGTTTCTGGATGCTCTCACAGCATCATCGGGCCGTTAAGATGGCCTCTGCATTGCTCTACATCCACCTTCCTTGGTTGGGACTCTGGACTTTTGAGTTGGGATGGCTGAGAGTGAAGCCCCTCCCTGGGGTTGGGGGATGACCACTAGGGAATGAACTCCAAATGAGGCATGAGGGACCAAGGACGAGAGATGGGAGCACCTGAAAGGCAGAATTGTTTATAGCTGGACAACAGTCTAGTACAAGTTAAAAACAAATGGAGTGGACTGGTTCAAATCCCAGGTAATAGTGAATGTGTCTAGAGTTCATATTCAGCTATCTTTATTTAGGATATTTTATTCAGGACCACCTGATCAGAGGTGACACTGCCTAGAGTGGCTTGGCCTCTCCCTCATTAATCATTAATCAAGAAAATGGCTTCAAGTCTTGCCTACAGGCCAATCTGACGGAAGCATTTTCTCCATTGAGGTTCCTTTCTGGATGACCCTGGTTTGTGTCAGGTTGACAAAAAAACTATTCTGTATACACAATCTGGAGAGCCTGGAAGAATTTTCAAAGGATTTCCTGGCTCAATCACCTACTCTTATAAAATGAGTTACCCCAAAGATAATGCTTAAAACAGTGACTTACTCTTCCTTCACAGCTCCATGGATCAGCTGGACTCAGTGCCATGAGTCACTCATGTGGCCACAGTCATGCGTCAACTTGACCGGAAGTGGAGGCATGAGCAGAGCTCACAGGCACAGTTAGATGCTGGCAGTCATCTGTGTGACCTATTATCACTCAGGAAAGTTCCCTGATAGGTGTGGGGGGATGCAAGACAATAGGGGCGGTGCCCAAGACCTCTTAGAGCCTACGTCACACAGCACATGAAACGTTGCTTTTGCCACATTCTGTGGATCAAAGCAAGGCCAGCCTAGGTTCAAGGGAGGTGGGAAAGACTGTCAAGGACAGGAAAAGTTGAAAGGTGTTTATGATCCCATTCAACCTGCCTCACTTCCCACATTGCTGTCTGCCCTGGCCTCTGGGTGTCCCTTAGGATTTCATGGGTCTCTGTGAGGAGCGTGGGATGAATTTCTCTACCGGCGAAGAAGACGTCAGGGTCTAGTTGTCTATCAAATATCTGTCCCTCTCCACTTTGAAGGACCTGTTCAGTCAATCTCCACACAGTGCATTAGGGGAAAATGGCTTCATCTTGTTCTTATTTGTAAAACTAGTGAGTGTTCTAGACCATTGACCTTCCCCGGGATTCCAGCCATTGACCCTTCCCACCCCAGAACTCCAGCCTTACAGCAGTAATCTCAGGGCACTATCCTGCCCATGGAGGTTGCTTGGGAAAGGTTATAATACAGACCGGGGTAGACAGTTTAATTTAGACTGATGAGACATGAAAGGGAGTTTTCCGAAGTTTCTGGGACAGAAGATCCCTTGTTCATAAGAAAGTCCCACTGCAATGGTGGTTTCTCTTCTGTGTGTGTGAGTGTAGAAAGGAGGGTTAGACTGCTGCCTTTTATTTCTAAACTAATGATGGGATGAAATCATCAAAGAGAGGAGGGCAAAGCCAGGAGAACATGAGGAAGTTTTCCACAAGCTTGCTCTTTCCTTGTTTGGACTCAGCATTGTCCTCTGGACTTGCTATAGTCTGTGAGCCAATAATGCTTCTCTGTTGGTTAAAGTTAGTTGTGTTTCTATTGCGGTGATAAAACACTATCACCAAATGCAACCTGGGGAAGAAAAGGCCTATTTCTGGTTACAACTCCCACCACACTTCACTGGTGAGAGAAGTCATGGCAGGAACTCAACAGGGCAGGAACCAGGAAGCAGGAAGTGACGCAGCAGCCTCAGAGGAATGCTGCTTACTGGCTAGCTTCTCACAGCTTGCTCAACCTGCTTTTGTGTAACACCCAGGACCACTAGTCCAGGGCTGATGCCAACTACAGTGAGCTGAGCCCTCCTGCATCAACCATTAATCAAGAAAAAAAAAATGAAGGCTTGCTCACAAGCCAATCTGATGGGAACATTTTCTCAGGTGAGGCTCTTTCTTCCCAAATGGTTCTAGCTTGTGTCAAGTTGACATAAAACCAACCAACACAAAGTGTTATATGTTGACTCAGGGCCTGAAGCTGTTAGGTGACTCATCAAATAACTCCATTTATTAGTTGCAAAGTAGATAAGGATTGTTAACCAGGATAATCACTAATGTTTTCTTGCCTAAAAGTAGGTGGATGAGTCTGTGTCACAGCAGAGCTAGGGACATCCTAGACATGATCTGTTCAAGCGGTTTGCTCAGTAAGGAAGGAAATGACAGCTATCTCGGCTGTCACAGCTCCCACATGGCCAGCGTGGGGATGCTGCTTCAGCCCATGTCCTCCTGATAGTATAGGTGTTTATGTGCTGAAACATTTAGATTGCTACTTCAAATGTGAAATTCTGAACAACAACACTGGAAATCCGCCTGGATTTTTAACATACCTCTGTCCTACCACCCAGCAATTCCACTAGCAGGTATTTGCCCTGGAAGAATGAAATCAAGTGAATTTGCTTTGGCTTCCACAGGAATTTTTATGGCAATTTTATTCACAGAGGCTGAAACTGGATGTATTCCAGATGCTCAACAATAGGTATGGGAATCAACAACAAATTGTGGTATACCTATGCAGTGAAATAATATTCAGAAAGAACAAAAAGAAAAAGAAAAAAAAAGAGAGCGAACTACTGGTGTATACAATAACACAGGTCACAGAAACACACCAAGCAGAGGAAGCCAGGCAGAAAAGAGGACACAATACATCACTCCACATATAGGACATTGTAGAGAAACAAATCCAATCTGGGGGTCAGAACTGAGGCTAGCAGCTGCTTCATGCTATGTGCAGATAGAGGGACACTAGAAACAGCCATGAAGGAAACTTCTAGAGTGGTAGAAATACTCTGTTTCTGCCTGGGTGAAGGGTCACGTGGGTGTATCCATTTTCCAAAATTTAATAAGCATCTAAGGTCTGTGTGTTGCACTTCATGTAACCCTGTGGGGAGGTGGAAAATGTTAAGCAAGATCCCAGCCATAGAAAGGAAGGTATAGCTTCTGCAGTCTAAGCTGCAAGAGAATGTGTGGGCACAGTTAAGCTGCTAGAGTGAGTTTGCAGGGTGTATCCTGGTCCAGGGCTTCAGAGAACTGTCTGTGCCCACTAATCCTAACTGTAGGGGATGGGAAGAGGCAGCCAGCATTGTGTGTCCCATGCCAGCACTGTGCTGTCACCATGGGCCTGACCACAGCTGCTTTAATAGCAGGTTGGGAAAGCCATTTCCTCTCAGTCCTGCAGCCACATCAGTCGCTGGCAACGCTCTCTGGCCTTCTTCCCCTCACCACTGACTGCCTCGTGGAGTTCACTGAAAAGCCTTCCCTTTCTTCACCCTCAGATACCCTTCCGGAATGTTCCCCATCCAAGGCTGCCCCTTACATCACCCACCCTCCATGGGTGATAAATGCTGCCCCTCTGGAATTGTGAGACTGCTTGCCTGGGCCACTGCAATAATCCTTTCTGTAACTATTTTTTTATGTTGCTCTTTGGGTCTCTTCATATTCCCCACCAAACTGTCAAACCAGGGTCTTTCCAGATGCTAATATTGGATTTTAAATTGCTAGACTGGATAGCATTCAAAAAAATTTTTTTTCACATTTTTGTGTATGTGTGCATTTCAAATTATATCTTAGTCGATCACCAATTCTTTCACTAAAATGTTCCTTCCCAACTGTCACATTTATCCTATTGAAGATGGTCCTAACACCAGCATCAGGCCATAAGCCTCTTGAAGAACACATAGCTGATTATCTAGTTTTGTTTTCTTGTACTTTCCTGTTTTTCTAAATAAAAAAAAAATCTATAAGATACAAATAAATCTTTTTTAATAATCATAAAATGGATGAATGAACTCAGCTTTCTCCTTAGTGTGATGCTTATATTTTCAATGTGAAATGAAATCTCGAAGATGCCAGACACATGGCACCCAGATGAAGCTTGGTTATCTGGGTCTGGGGCCTGGGACAGTTCCAGGAAGTTTTGGTCACAGGCAGCATACCACAGCTTGGGGATGTGTCTGCCACAGGGAGGGGGCAGCCCCAAGCTTGCTTCCTTCTGTTTCCCCTCTGATTGCATCATCCCATGTTCTCCTTTGATCAAATACCCAGAAACACAGCTCACCTAGAGTGTGGAGCAAGCGTGTCCACTGCCAGGGCTCAAACTAACTCTGTCAGTTTCCTCTTCTCAGGGTTCTCTCCTTAGGTGGGCCCATTGTGGGGGCTAAGTGGCAGCAACGTACCAGGAAGTTGGGCTCCTGGCCACCTACTTCTTCAGCCAGAGCCTTGGCACTTTGATCTGTTTTTTATCAAAGGCACCAACTGCTACCACCGGGATTGTGCCCAGCACCGATGCACCCTCTGCAGAACAACACATGATGGTGCGTTGTTTTCTCTTAGAGCTAAACCATGGAGAATAATGTGCCGGATGGCCAGTGCATATCACCACCTCGGAGACAGACTGATGGGGAAGGATGGTGTCTGGGCTAATTGAACATTAACCATCTTGGTTAAGTGTCCTCTTTCTCCCTCCCTCCCTTCCTCCCTCCCTCCCTCCTTTCGCTCCTTCCCTCCAGAGCAATCCTGGTATCTTGCCTGTATGCTCCAGACCTTCCTGTGGCTGTAAATTCCTTTCACACTTCTGAGTTGTTTCAAAGTGAATTTAGGAGGCACATCAGCCTTCCCTCTTGTCTAGACACAATTTCAGTGGGCAGAGGAGCCGGGCCTGTCTGAGGTTCTCACTAGAGTCCACCTGGGCCCATCTGCTGCTGCCATAAATCTACAGGGAGCTGAAAGTGACTGCCAGAGGGGGATGCTGCAAGTTTTCCTGGCTGCCAGTTGCTCGGAACCACTTCTGCCAGGCATGTGCAGAGCTGACTCAGCAGAACCCGCCAGGCCTCTTGGAGACACCAGGCAGGATGTGAATTTAAAAGGCCAGCCCAAGCCCACCACAAAGCAAATGCTGAACAAAAGGTTAATTCCACTGATAAACAGCTCTTGGTGGCGTTGACTGAGTGCCTGGTTCCCATTTCGTGGTGCCATTCTGCAAGATGCTCCCTCCTTTAACACGTCTTGCTAAGGCTGAGATGAAATACAAAACCAGAAAGCTGCAAGTGTTGCTGGCAGTGCAGGAGGAACACACAGGGACACAGAAATCTCCAGAAGTGTCCTAGTAGTTCCCAGGCAGCAACATCACAACTGGGAAGTGGGGGTGGGGTGCCTAGGACAGGATACTTATGCCTCACAACACTGCTTAGTCTAAGAGATAGTTTTAAAACATCAACGTGTGTTGCAGCAGAGGGACCATGTCCTCAGGATTTTTTCCGTGTGCTGATGAAATTCAGGAGATGCAAGCCACATGTTGTGGTTCCTATCTTGAAACCCAGGATCCAGGAGGCTGCAACAAGAGGATCAGGAACCCAAGGCCATTTGAGAAGATGTGGGACCCTGTCTCAAAACACAAATGAAACAGGAAGCCAAGAATCGCAGGAGCATCAGCCTTCGTTTCCCTCACTAAGGAGGCTAGATGCTTTCCTTGCATATCTTCCTTTGTGTTATTTACTATCACAAGTGTCCGTTTAGTCCACCTCTCGAGTCTACAAGAAGGACCTTCCATACATTAGGCACTGACTGCATCCCGTGTAGACAGCAACATGATCCCTGTGTTTCCTTCATAAAGGAGCCAGACTCGATCACCTTTGGATATTCTAAAAGATATTAACTATATGTTTGCAAATGCACCATCGAGAGCTGTCTATTTGTGTTTTCTGTCCTGTATCATCGAGGTGGCTCTTACGTGTTCCCATCTGGAAAGTGGTGGAGATGCTGTCCTGTCCTGGATGCCGTCCAATCCACAGACACAGAGAGCAAGGGGCTGGTCTTGGGATATTCTCCATCATGTTGAACACTGTGTCCAATTGCATTGTGCAGAACAGCAGGTAGCTGTGAAAGGCCTGTAGGCCCCCATTGTAGCCGCCTTGGCTGCTGGTGAAAGGTCAGTTCTCAGGCAAGACTCTGACCCTTAACTTTTTTGTGATGAGTGTCACAAGGTAAATTAATCAGATTTATGGCACTAAGCTCTACCGATATCTTTATCCTTTCAGCTCTTTTTCTCCAGCAACATTCTCTGTTATGGGGGGAAAAAATCTTTCTGATGAAGGGTGAAAAATGGTTATTTTTTGGTTTGTTTCTCTCGCAGTCTTTGCTACAGAGTGAAAACAGTCAGGCATATAGAGAGGCCCAGCAGCCCTTCCTTCAAACCAGGGCTTTCATAAGTTACAACGGACTGTCCTGGCACTCAATCAAATAAATGGTCCTGACTGTGGGGACAATGGCGAGGCCGGGGTTGGCTGGTGCCCGTTGGCTTCTTGATTTGAGGTAGAGCCTCTTTTTTGGCCCTGCACAAGTCAGCAAGACCCATAATTAGGAAGCTTTGGGCTCGTTTCGTGCAGTCCAAACAGTTTGGAGAGACAGGCGGGCTGCTGGGGGCTAAACAGAGAACCCTGCCACCTCAAAGCTCCCAACAGGAGCGAGAAGGCAGGAGACTTCTGACGTCACAAGTGCTTTTCATCCAGCCTTGCTGGAGAGCACCAACTTCCTGCTGATAGAAATTTGTCAGCAAATTTTTTTCTCATTCAGAAGTGACAGGATCCAGGAGACACTGGCTAGATATGATGATTTGATTATGGCTTGTGCAGGCGACCCAGATGCCTGGGGACTGACAGAGAGGGAGCAACTCCCCCTCCCCCCGCCCCCCACTCACCCCTGTCTTTCACCAGGAGAGCTGACAGGCTGCAGCTGGTGAGTTTCTCCATGATAGGCTGTGAGGGTGTCAACATTCTGGATTGAGTGCCCCTGTGGTTTGCTGTAGCTACTTACAGGGAAAAGGAAAATGACACGCAGGACTATTTTCCCCAGTGAAGGCAGGTCACACACTCATCACATATTTCCTAAGCACCCACTGTGTACTGAGCCCTGATTGACCTCTCTAAGATGACATGAAGCTGGATACTGGAGTGCAGGTGGGGAATAAACCATCTTCACATTTAGGCCAAGAGTATCACTAAAAGGAAGATCAATACATGCAAAGCTTAGTGGGGGAGGAGCCAGACATGCTTTCATTGTATTTCATATATGAGTGCAAATATTCCTCCCATTTTCTGGTTAGAGCAACTTTGTGACAGTGTTGTTATAAGGACAGATGGAACTCATGTCCATGAAACGTACAGTACAGTGTCTTCTGGATAATAAGAATTTAATGTATGTTACTGGCTTTTATAATTGTCATGAATACTTGTTAAGCATTTGACAACCATCATAGTGCTATAAGCTACATGGGAAGAGACATCAGTGCCATCCTGCAACTGAAGAATTTGAGTCCATGAAAGGGAAGCTCTCTGCCCAGGGTCATACGGCTGGCTAGTGGCAAATGGAAGCATCCCAGACTCCCAAGGTCGCATGCAGACAGCCACTGAAGAGCTGAAGAGCATAGCCTTTGTCCAGGCAAGAAATAAACACTGTATGGAACCTCTGAGATTTGGGGATGATTTGTTACAGCACTTCAGCATTCCTCCCTTAATGTGACTAAACCGCAGACTCACCTTGGGGTGACTTGAGTAAGAGAATCTCGGGAAGCCAACAGTGACCCTGACATAACAGAAAGGGTGGGGAAAAAATGAAGACACGATTAGGACATCTTATCTATTGGGGTCCACTTAGACTGACTCTTCTCGGGTCACTTTGAAGTTTTTGTCACCTGCGATGGGGTAGGGAGAGGCAGGATTCTTCTTCCTTTGCATCTGTGACAGAGGACAATTGCATGCTGTAAATCCTCCTGTTTAGAAACAGGAAGGTCAAGAATGCACGAGGACAAGGAGTAGCTGTGATGGAAGAAAAGATAAACTTTAGAGCAGACAAATGCAACCTTGTAATAAATGGTGGCTTTAATCTTTTATTCTACTGCCAAGATTGTCACTGGTCTCCATGGTGTCTCCCATCCGGGCCTCTACATACCACACCAGTTACCTAGGCATGTGAGTGTTCCCGAATTTATTTTTCTTTGTGTGTGTGTGTAGTGGTGGTGGTGGTGGGATACACATGCCTATGGCTAGGGGTTGATGCTGAGCATCTCCCTCAGTCACTCTCCCCCTTATTTTTTGAGACAGGCTTTCACTGAATTTGAAGCTCTCCTATTGGACTTGTCTGGTTGTCCAGCAAGTTCCAGAGAGACCTTTCGCCTCCGCCTTCTCAGCGCTGATATTACACCCATGCCTTGCTGCAGCCAGCTAAGCTCAGGTTTTCATACAGCAAGCACTTACTGACTGAGCCATCTCCCTAAACACTCATTCTTGAGTTTTGTTTTTGTTTTTAATCAACCAAATACTCACACTGGGTCCTTGTGCCTGAGATATGCCTACTAGTAGAGCCCTAGTAGAACCCCATTGTCCTTAAGACCTTGTCTGAAGGCTACCGCCTCCAGGAAGCTTTCCTTCTTAGGCATTATCCAGCATTTCTAGCTTTTTCCTTCTGTTCCCTGGGGACCATGCCACCTTATGTTTGCCTTTGCCTGTGTGCAGGGCCTGCAGCTGTCTAGGTTGTAGAGCCTCAGGCCTGGCCTTTGCTGATCCTGCTCTGAAACAGGTCCAGGATGGATTTCTATTTGGAAAGAGAAAAAAATAAAGTGATACTTTTTCAATAATAAACAACAACAAAAAGCAAAACTACTCTTGGAGTGTGTTGGCATTACCTTTCACAAATACTCACATGTCCATGCAGCCCTCTCCCACGGCCATCATTTGCATGGGCAGGAGTGAGGTGGTGTGTTTTGCTGTTGTCTTTATGCTGATGTTCAACCTCCCCTTCTCCCCTCACTCCACCAATTACCGAATGCCTTTTAAAAAAAGAAAGAAGGAAGGAAACCTCCAGCCCAGCAGATGTGTGTGAGCTGTTTGATCTTGAGCCTGAATAGGAACCAACGTTGCGGAGGCTCAGATTATGGTGCAAAAGAGGGGGAAAAATCTTGAGGGGAACTCTGGGCAGAAGGAAGTTTAGCTTTGATCTCGCTATTGAATTTTGCTGCTCTGGTGTGTTTATATCTATTTCTATTTATCTTTTTAGCTCCGAAATTCTGTGCTGCTGGGTCTGTCTTTTGTAATGCGACAGAAGGGAGTTTTGTCTGGTTCTGTGCATGTGATCTAAGTCATTTAAGGTAAGAATTTAATTTCTCTGGGAAACCAGGAGAGGCCCACAACGTAATTTATGGATATCTTTTCCTTTAAAGGATTTTAAAATAATTGGGGCCACTTTATCTCAAACCAAATGGAAAAGAGGCCTATTAAGAAGCAGAGAGGCCACGTTCCAGACGAGGTCTGACTTTACCATTGAATTCCTCATTTGCACATCTTCCTTACTATAGAAAACCCAGACCTCGGAGAGCCTTCTGACCTGGGCAATTTAGAAGCAGGAATAAAAGTGCATTTACTTACAGCTAAATTCTGTTTCAGAGTTTCCCCCCAAAAGAGGCTTCTTTATCTCAGAAAATTAAATAAGTTTGAAAGTTAACTTGAGAAACTTTGGAAGGCACCTTCTGCATTATGTAGAAGGTGATACAGTGATACCTGTGTGACAGATCGGAGATTTATTTCCTACAGCATGTGGATAGTGGCTTTTCAGTGCATTTTAGTGTGACATGGACACACCACCCCCAACCCCATTCTTCACAACTGCTTTTTCATTTTGATTTGAGGATCGCTGCAATTTTCAATTAATTTGTGCATTTATCTTCCTGCCCGTGCGTTTTTCAGTTAATTTATGCACTCAGAAGTTATAGCATAGTCCTGTGGTTGAGCTCTTGCCTACCATGCATGAGGCTCTGGGTTCAACAAGCTAAAAATAAATCAAAGTATACACACAGTATACAATATACATTCAATCAGTCAGTATTTCTTAAACTTACTATGTGCAGAGGCTTTGCTTCTACATTCGTAATCTTCCAAAAGGAACATTTAAGAGTGTATTTGTTTTGTATCCCAAAGCATAAACCAGCCAAAGTTGCTAAATTAGGTACTCACAGTCAGTTACACAGCCGTTTTCAGAGTTTATGTTATTTAGCATTTTTGGAAGTGTTTATTCAGCACCAGCTTATTAAAAGCACAATGCTAAGCACTGGTGAGAGCAGGGAAATTAATCACGGACCAACTGTGCATTCTAAATGGTTTGGGCGTCAGGAGAGATACTCTAGCCACTGCTAATGGGCAGGGGAGTATGTGGGTTAAGGGGCACACAACACGAAGGGAGATTCCTTGGAACTAGACTGTCAGTCTTTGAATGGTGAGGCCCAACTTCCTGAGTGTTCAGAAGGGTCTACCTCAATCTCCTGCTAAAGAAGGCCCTGTTGAGGAAATAGGACTTCTAAGAAAGTGAGGAGCACATCCTCCAGCACACCCCAATATGACTTTTCAAAGCCTTGGGTCTATTGTACTTTTGCCCTAATTCCACTCCTGGATTAGCATCTCCTACATTGCCCATTGACTTCCCAACAAGATGTGCTGGCCCCAGAGATAACTGTGTCATGGGTTCCTGTTTACATACTCTGATCCTGGGTTGCATGGAGGGTACATACACATGCTTAGTAAGCACTCTTCCTCTGAGCTTCACTCTCAGCCCCTTGGTTTCAATTTAAACCACCCTGGTTCCAAACTCAGAATGGAGTCTCACTTTACTTTGGTAGGGCCAGTGTGGGATCAACACCAAGGCCTTCGACCTGATTCAGCTGGCATTGAGACACTTGACAAGTTACAGATTTTCATGTGCTTGACGCCTCTATTGACCAAGAGTTTTTATATAACTTTGACAGTTTCTCTTTAGAACTGGTCAGCTGAAAATAAATTATAATAAAATAATGTTACATGTTACATATGTAATTGTACATATCTCTGTGAATACTCTGTCATTCACTGTATGTGAAATGCCTACTGTGTATACAAAGTCCCTACTGCATAAAAGTATGAACAAATATCACAGAGAAAGGCAAGCTTCTTCTTGCAACTATTTATATAAAAGATATGCATGCAGTGCTAAAAAAAAACTTTATTTTAAAATGTATTAACATGTGTGATGGTTTGAATGAGGAGGGCTTCCATAAGCTCATATATTCCAAAGATTGGTTCCTAGTTGGTAGAACTGTTTGGGTGTCAGGGCTTGTCATAAAACTATGCCTTGACCAATCCGATTCTCTCTTGGGAATCTTTTAGTTAGGATGAAAAGATACAGGTCAGAAAGTCACTGAAGTCATCTCCTGCAGCAGTTTTCCCTGCAGGTGTCCATTAGTTCCTGCTTCCTAGGTCCTGCCTTGAACCTGGTCCATTCGGAAATAGACTCTTCTGATTTTGTAACTGGTTCTGTGTCTGCAACTAGACCTAGTTAGTGAGGCTGACATCTTCCACTCAAGCCATCTTCTTGTCTGTAGCACAGAAGATGTCCTTCTGTGCTATTTGGGTTTTGGTTTTTTTTTTTTTTTTTTGCCTGTCAGCAAGCAATGTCAGCTGGATAAGCTTTGTTGTCATGTTTTATAGTGAAATTCCTGTTTTCTTGTGTAGGAATAGACATCTATAATTATGCCATAAAAGGTAGCCACAGCTAAAACAAGCTTACTCAACTAACTTTGGTCTCAAATCGGGGCTTTGTAAATGTTAGTCCACACAGGAAGTTCTGAGGTCCCTTCCTCAGAGACCCCTTTTGAAGCCGGAAGTAGGGTCCTAGAGTCAGGACTTCCAACAGTGCTTCTGGGTAACCAAACCATTTTGAGGAGTAAATCTTGACATTTAATCTCCTCAGGCAAGAAAATTTTTGGAACACAGGAGTCAAGATGACACTGGCTTTCCAACATGAATCTCAGGTCTGGGTGTCCGTCATGGACCTCACTAACTAGGTCCTTCTCTTGGGCCTAAGTAGACAAGAAGATGGCTTGAGTGGAAGATGTCAGCCTAGTACCTTCCCACAGAGCTTCACGGGGATGCTGGGTGGAATGTCTGAGTGCACTATAATACAAAGTTAACAGCAGAAGACTGTAGAAGAGATCTGAGGAGATACAAGTCTGCCCCCTGGGACTATTCAGTGGTGACCACAGCTGGAAATGGGACTAGAGCTGGCTTAATCCCTCTCGGCAACATCAAACCTTCATTCCTTCTGATTTCCCTTTCCCCAAAGCTTAGCCCTAAACTGACTTTTCCACAGGACTCTTCGCTACCATTTATTATTCATTAGCAACACCTACATGTTCTGTTCTTAAGATGTCAACAGCACAATGTTGGTACCAATAACAGCCCTTATTTCTCTGCCCATTCCTATCTATCTTATTTAAGTCTTGCAACAACTTTATGAGATAAGGATCACACCCCAGTTTATAGATGAGGAAAAGAATTCAGAGAAGTGGCTTGCCCTAGATAAGTTACTTAGGAAAATTAGAGGTATAATTTGAACCCTCTTCTGATGACAAAATGTTTGCCTCTAACTACACTGCTCTAACAGTTCAGTTCAATGTGTTTTCTTTATATATATTAGTATTTGGTTTCCTTATCTAATAGAAAGCTTACTCAACCAGGACCAGGGTAGTCTGACAGAATATTCTAATGGCTTTTATGACCAATCTCACATTCTGTGGAGTGCTAAGGGTCACAGTTCCTTTCAGAGTAATCGGTTAAGGAACATTGTTTATAACTGACATGCTGTGCTCTGATGGCTGGTGTCTCTGCACACAGGCAGGGATTGGAACATTACTGGAAGCAGGAAGCATTCCCTAATAACCCATCAGTTCTGCTTTCTATTCATGCTTATGGAACAGATTAAAAATCAGCTTTCTATGAGGCATAAAGAGTTCATTACCCATCAACATCTATTGAGGGTCTGTTTTGTGCAGAACTCATGAGAATTGATTTTTAGGAGCCCTAGATAAAGATTCAAACGTGGGAGGTCTTGGACATGGGGTATCAGGCAGGATTTGCCTGAACTTGGACTGGAGATCCATGTGCTTTGGTAGTGCTGACCCTCAGGCTGAACTTTGAGCCAGCCTTCATGCTGATTGTAAAATCTCATGACAAGTATAGCTGCTCCCTGGAAGATGTGTACTGCAGCAAGGGTCTTGGCAGGAGAGATGCTAATGCAGGTTCTTGGATCAGTGTAGATGCCTACACATCTAGATTTGTGTGTTTTTTTGTACACACCATATTTTTTTTTCTTGGTGTATGTGTGTTGGGGTGGCAATGGGGAGTTGTATAGCATGGCCATCCTGGAACTGGCTTTATAGACCAAACTGGCTTCAAACTTGGAGATCTGCCTGTCTCTGCCTCTGGAGTGCTGGGATTGAGGGCATTCACCACCATTGCTCTGCATGCCACAAATATTTATTGAGTATGGAGCTTTACCTTCAGGGCAGAGTTACAAACAGATGGGGGGCGCGGCTGGAGACATGGCTCAGCAGGTAGGAGTATTGACTGCTCTTACAAAGGACCTGAGATTGATACCCAGCACACAACTGAAGGCTCACAAGTGTCTGTAACTCCAGTTCCTCTCTATCTGGTGCCCTCTTCTAGCTCAAGGGCACTGCATGTACCTGGTGCACATACACACATGCAGGCAAAACACTCTGTACACATAAAATACTTTTTTCTTTTTTTAAAGAAAAAAGACAGATGAAGCTGTGTTCTGACAGAATTTCAGAGGGAGGCAGATGTGGAATACTCATAACACAAGAGGTACTGTAATTACAGCTGTGATGAATGCTGAGACAAATGAACTCCGTAATGTTTTAAGAAGGCTAATGCTCCGTCGTTAGACAGAATGCAGTCATTCCAAGTCAAAGCTGCAGTCCCAGATGAGATTCCAAGTGCAGTGACCTCTGTGGCTGCAGTTCTTTTGGACCAAGCTAAAGCAAATATTTTTGGAGGTTCAAACCCTTAAGCAACAACCCTAATGAAGAAACAGTCCCCTTGCCTGTACTGAGAAAATGGGGCATGTCGATGAGAAATATTCCTGAGACCAGAAGAGCTGGCATCCTGTCCCTGCCATTCCTGGTTCTGGAAGTGTGACTCTGGGTAAGAAGATATTAAAATCTTGGTGATGTGGGTCCTCATTTCCTGGGGGGAGAAGTGTTTCCCATGTTGCCTGCTTGTGGTAGTTTGAATGTAATTGGCCCCTGTAAGCTCACAGGGAGTTGCACAATTAGGAGGTGTGGCTTTATTTGAGTAGATATGACATTGTTGGAGGAAGCCTGTTACTGTGAGGGTGGGCTTTGAAGTCTCATAATATGCTCAAGCTACACCCAATATTTCAGTTCACTTCCTGTTGCCTACAGATGAAAGATGTAGCACTCTCAGCTCCTTCCCCAGCACCATGTCTGCCTACACACAGCCATGTCCCACCATGATGATAATGGACTAAACCTCTCAACTGTAAACAAGCTACCCAATTAAATGTTTTCATTTGTAAGAGTTACCGTGGCCACGGTGTCTCTCTTCACAGCAACAGAAACCCTAACTAAGACAAAATTAGCATATTAATTGTGCAGATTAGTGGGTTTCATCAAAGTGCTCTCATTTTCGTGTCTGCCATGCTTGGCTCAGCCTACCCTCTCTAATGCCCTCTCTGGGACACTCTGGAGAAAATTAAAGTGAGAGCCCTAACTTACACAGTGCTAAAGGAGAATTTTAGATATCCTAAAGACCAACCTGGTAAAGGTAGCTATAAAGCTGTACGAGGAGCCACAGGTACAGGTCCTGTGGTGAAGGGACACACACAGCAAGTGCTGATAGCTGGAGTTGCAGTGTTGAAGAAGCCAAGGTGAGGCCTGCAGTTCTGTTTGACCTTAGCTGCTGGGGGATCGTGACGGTTTTTCTGACCATTGGGATATAAACCAGAAGCTCCCAGAAAGTCAGCTGGCAAAGACAAAGAGTGGAAAATGACAGATTTGGGCTCTGAGACTATAAATGACCTGAGCTGGCAAGACGACAAAAGGTTACTTTTCAAAAGAGCCTTGTCTCACACTGCTGGCAATGGTGCCTTCGCGATTGCAGCAGTGTGATAAGGCACTTACACAAACGAGTCTTGAAATAAGTATGCAAGGCAAGGGGTCATGTGATGCGGAGGCAGTTTAGCAATGACTCTCAAAAAGCACAAGTTCCAGACCCTTGGCTACTGCTAACCACAGGCCAACGAGGAGAAGCTATAAAATTAGAGGCCACACAAATCCCAATCTTAGTGATTTAGGATTTGGCCAATATTTCCCAACACACACAAAAGTAAAAACTTTAAAAAAAAAATTGAAAATCAATAAACTATGCTAATGAAAAAGGGTTGCTTAAAACATTTACAAAACAAAATGAAAGCTGCTTACAGGAAATGTATTGTTTCACAGAAGGACTTAAGGCTAGACTACATCATGAACTCGGATAGTGAGTTGGAAGCGCAGCCAACAGACTGGGACAGACTGTTAGCAGTGGCAGTACAGGGCAAGTCAGTAAGTGGAGAAAATGGCTCAGAGGCGAAGAGCACTGGCTGCTCTTTGTGAAGACCAGCACCCACATGGAGGTCACAATTGTCTGTGACTCCAGTTCCAAGAGATCTGTCACCCTCATACAGACACACTCAGGCAAAACATCAATGCCCATAAAACAAAAATAAATCATTAAAAAAGAAGAAGGAGAAGAAAAAGAAGAAGGAGGAGGAGGAGGAGGAGGAGGGAGAGGAGGAGGAGGAAGAGGAGAAGGAGTGTATGGGAAACGTCTGTGGGTGAGCAAAACGATACAACTACTCATAAAATAGTTTGGCTGATCTTTTCAAATTCGCCTTGGGGTTTCTATTGCTGGGATGAAATCTTTGACAAAAAGCAACTTGGGGAGGAAAGGGTTTATTTCTGCTTATACTTCCTAGTAAGCCCATCACTGAGGGAATTCAGGACAGGAACTTAACTGAGGCAGGAACCTGAAGGCTGGGACTAATGCAGAGCCCATGGAGGGGTGCTGCTTACTGGCTTGCTCCTCATGGCTTGCTCAGACTGCTTTTTCTAGAACCTAGGCTCAGGGGTGGCACCATCCACAGTGAGCTGGGCCCTCTCACATCAATCATCAATCAAGAGTCCCCAAACTCTGAATACTCAATGGCTTGTTTAGCTCAGAGTTCAAATTCCACCACAAATCCTTCCCAAAACACATGGCGAGGTCTGCCACAGCAATACCCTGTGACCAGGTCAGAAACTCTGCCTTAGGCAGGAGTTTCTATTTTGATGATAAAACATCAGGACCAAAAGCAACCTGAGAGGGTAAGGTTTATTTTACCTTATAGCCTATAGACCATTATCCAGGGAAGTTAGGGCAGGAACTCAAGGCAAGGCCTGGAGACAGAAGCTGATACAGAAGCCATGGAAGAGAGCTGTTTACTGGCTTGCTGCACATGGCTGGTTCAGCCCGTTTTCTCATAGCATGCAGGACTCCTTGCCCAGGGCTGGCACTGCCCATAGTGGGAGGTACCCTCCCACATCAATCATCAGTCAAGGCAATGCTCCACAGGCTCTTTACTGCAGGCTAACCTGGTGGGACACTGTCTCAAATTGAGATACCCTCTTCCAAAATGACTCTAGCTTGCATCCAGTTGACATAAAACTAGCCCTCAGTTAAGTAAGTATCTATATATGATCCAGCTGTTCTCTGAGTCTTTTAGGTCTTAGTCTTTTAGTCTTTTAAGAGAAATTAAAGCATGCACTCAGAGAAGGACATGTGAAAATATCACAGAAGCTGTGTTTGTAACATTCCCCAAACTGGAAACAACCCAGATATCTATCAGTAGTACAACTGGGTAAAGTTATGGTATAGCTATGCAGCATACTGAGTAAAATTAGAATGGAGTGAGCACCTAGAATGTCTAAGAGTATGGATGAATCTCAAGATGGGTTTGCTGGCTACAAAAATACAACCAGCTGAGGGACTGGTGAGATGGCTCATCGGTTAAGAGAGCTTGCTGCTCTTCCAGAGGATCTGAGTTGGCTTCCCAGGTCCCACATCAGTTAGCTTACATAACTCTAAATCTGATGGCTGGGATCTGATGCCCTCTTCTGGTCTCTCTGGGCATCTGGGCACACACACACACACACACACACACACACACACACACACACACACACACACGCTCGAGCACAAATAAAATATAATTAAAAAAATACAAATAATTGAACCAAGATGTAGCTCAATGGTAAAGTTTACTTCCTACTAGATGTGCAGATGACAGAAAGTGTACCAGTGTTGCTGAAGACAGGGTAGAAGACAAGGTGATGAGAGGTGGTTTGCCAAAGGGCATGAAGGAAGTTGGAAATAATGGATACTCATATTCCTGCAACTGTTTATGCACGTACACTCTGGCAGTTTAAGTGAGAATGGACGCCTTATGCTCATATATTTGAATATTTGCTCCCCAGCTGACAGAACTGTTTGGGAAAGGTTAGAAAGGCCTTGTTGAAAAGGTGTGTCACTGGGGGTGGGATCTGAGGTTGCATCAGCTCACATCATTCCTGATTAGCTCTCCATCTCTCTTTGCATTGTGCTTGTGGATCAAATCTAAGCTCTCAGAACTGTTCCAGCACCATGCCTGCTTGCCTGCGGATGCCATGATGATGAACTATAATGCTCTGGACCTATAAGTAGGCCCCTAGTCATGACACCTTCGTCATGGTGTCTTGTCACAACGATAAAAAAGAAGCTAGGACAACATATGCCACAATTCAGCCAGCTGTTTATTTTAAGTGTGTACAGTATATCCTATGTCAATTGTATTTCAATAAGGCTGGAAACAAAACATGTCTTGGCAAGAAGTTATACGACTCAGATCCTTTCAGTTCTGGACACAAATTATCATGTCACCTTGACCAAGTTTTACCTGTGCCCTGAAAGTTTCGTGTTAGGTCAGGGTAACAACCCAAATGCTCTGAGGGTCCACACAGAAACTGCAGATGGAGGATGCAAGCCAGGTTCACTGTGTAGAGATGGGAGGGGCTGTGGCCACCTAGACGATGTGGGCCCTTGTCCTGAACAGCACCTGCCAATCATCTCCAGCCATTTGCTCTTGCTGATTTGATAAACTATAGCCACCTTTGGTGATGCTTTGAATTTTGTACGAGTGTATTAGTTCCTTTTCAAATCTCCTGCCTCAGCCTCCTGAGTGCTGGCACGGCAATGCGTGCCACCATGCTGGGTTGGAGTCAGTTCAATTTTTTTTTAAGGATTACAGAGATAACAGTGTTTTAAAATGATCTATTTTTATTTAATGTGCATTGGGGTTTTGCTTGCATAAACATTCCTGTCAGGTCCCCTGGAACTGGAGCTATAGACAGTTCTGAGCTGCCATGTGGGTTCCAGAAATTGAACCTGGGACCTCTCTGGAAGAACAGCCAATGCTCTTAATTGCTGAGCCATCTATCCAGCCCTGATGATTTTTTTTTCTAAAGGAAAAAAGTACATTTGTGAAATTTGAATATATTTTTATGTATGTAGTATGTATGTATGTATGTATGTATGTATGTATGTATGTATGTATTTTTAAGACAAGGTTGGGTAACCCTCACTGACCTAGAATTTGCTATGTGAACCAGGCTGGTCTGGAAGATCCACCTGCTTCAGCCTCCTGAGTGCTTGGGACTAACCACATGGGCCACCACGCTCTGCTTAAAATTTAGATTCTTAACTTTGTCATCCTAATTCTTTTATGGAACAAAGAAGAAGAATCAATCAATTGTCCTGTCTATCTCTTCTTCCTAAAACGTTTCTAAATCACTGAATGGAATTGTAGGGAAATGGCTGTATCATGGTCATAGAATAGGTCAAACAACCACTGAGATCTATCAGAATTCAATTAAAAATACAAAGGGAACAATAAAGATGTTCTAGATTCAAGAGGAAACATGAGTCTTCATAGCGGTAGATTTGTGGTGCTTTGAGAGTTGATAAAAGCTCCGAAAAGCTGGGTGGGTGGAAGTACATTACTAATATGCAGATGCCAACCTTTCTTGTTGTCTGGAGAGAGAATGACAGCAGTAACACCGTCCACCCTCAGTTGTGTGTTTACTGTGTTTCAGGTGTCCTGTGCACTTGGCTCATATCATTAATCCTGGGGCTGGTGAGATGGCTCAGCAGGTGAAGGTGCTTTATGAGCAAACCCAGTCTCTTAGTTCAACCCCAGGACCCCATGTAACAATGAGAAGAAAGAACTGACCCCATAATATCATCCTCTGGCCTCCACATGTGCACTCCACATGCCCACACCCCTCCCACTAATAATAACAAATAAGACAAACATTCCCAAAATTTCATACAGGTGTTGACATTCATGCCTGCCCTCCAGGACCTAGCAGGACACATCAGCAGCAGCAGCCAAGATGTGACACTGTGATTACTACAGCCACTGAGTAGAGCACTTTCCCTATGCACATGCACTAAATTCTCCTATAAAAAGCAAGCCAAGGACTGGAGAGATGGCTCAGTGGTGAAGAACACTGACTGTCCTTCCCAAGGACCTGAGTTCAATTCCCAGCACAGGCATGGCAGCTCATAACTCCAGTTCTAGGGGACCCAACACCCATGGTAAAACACCAATGCATATAAAATAAAAATCGGTAAATTTTTTTAAAAAGCGAGCCCTTCTTGTCCCTCTTTCTTCCTTCTGCTCTTGCTCAGAGGCCTTAGTCCCCCATAAGCCTCCCACTTGAGCTCTGTTGCATGGTGTGGCATTGTGGTGCCCCTTGGCTCCAACCTGCCAAGATTACCTTCTGTGGTCAAACTATTACACAAGGCCCCTATGGAATAGATGTATGAGACAGATACAATTTTAAATTCTCCCTCTAAAGGCAAAGAACAATATTATGGGGTCAAGTCTCTCTTTTTGTTGTTACATAGGTTCCTAGGATTAAACCCAGAGACCAGGATTGTTCGTCCAGCACCTTCACCTGCTAAACTATCTCACCAGGCCCAGGATTAAGTGCACGGAACACCTGGGACTTAGTAAACACTTATAGGGTTAAGAATACTTCAATAATTCACCCATGATCACGTGGTGCTTGGCTAGATTCAAATCTAGCTGTCTCATTAGTTTGGCTTAAGGTTTGGGTTTTTTATCTTCAGTTTCTGTGGAAGAAGGAAGTGGGGCTAGAGGTAGATTTTTTTAGATACTTATTACTAAGTGCTAGCTACTTTATACATACCTCATTGAACTTTGCCCTCATATTGTAAGACTCCTGGTGTAGTCAAGGAGGTGAGGAAAGAGACAAAGAAGCCAATGGCTGGCTAGTGAGCAGCAAAGCAACAACCTGAGCCTTAGTAAATCTGACCCTGAATATGTTTTCTTTTTGTTCTGCTTTTTTTTTTTTTTTTTTTTTGCTTTTGTTTTTGTTTTCATTAATGGAGGAGATTTCAAAGCAGCATCCAGGCAAGAAAGAATGTTTAAGGAAAGCTTCCATTTAGCTCTTCATCCTCCACATCCTCCACATCCTCCACATGATTGATACATCACAGTGGGGATACATCACAGTTTATAACACATGAAAGCATAGTACATAGCCACACATGGCTCCTGGCTACCATATTGTATAGCATAGCCTGGATGATGCCCTGTTTTGCTGGGCATCATTGTTTTGCCTGGACGCTGATCATGGGGCTCAGTTTTGTCCAGCCTTAACCAGTTTAACTAAACTAGTCGTTCATTCAATGCCAGGAAGTAGGTGTATGTGTGGCAAGAGGGTGGGTGCATAGACTTCCTGGGAAATGAAGTAGACAGAAAAAATAAACGTCTGAGGAAAAGAGAAAAAAAAGGATTTTATTTTATTATTTTATATTATTATTTATTTTAATTATAATTAATTAATTAATTTGAGGTTTTTTTTGAGATACGGTTTCTCTGTGTAACAGCTCTGGCTGCCCTGGAATTCACTCTGTAGGCCAAGCTGGCCTCCAACTCACAGATATCCTCCTCACCTGCCTCTGCCTCCTGAGTGCTGGGATTAAAGATGTGTGCTACTACTGCCCCGCAAAAAAGGGATTTTTAAGCAGCAGCATTTTAGCTAGTCATTTTGTATCTTTGAAGAGTTGTGCTAAAGGTTTATGCTTTCTTTAGAGGAGTCAAAGGGAAGAAATTGGAGGAGTTCAGCAGGTAAATGTACTAGGTTTTCTGAACTTTAAACCATAATAATGCTTAGTCAAATTTAGAACTCAAAGGAAGTCCTAAGCAAGAGCATTGTCTTAAACAATGCAATTTTATTTTATTTTATAATATCCTGCAATTTACCCAAAACAATGAAATATAGACAAACTATTACTTTACGATTACTAAATGTGTATCAGAAGGCACTCAGAACTCAATGGCAGTGGCATGTGGTGCAGGTCCTCTGCCCGGGCATGTCCTGCATGTTGAACTCCTTGGCAGACTCATGTGCCAGTTACTGGGTCTCTCCTGAGAATCCTGAGCCCCGTGTTCCCTTTGCCCCCACCCACCACTGCCCCAAGCCTTCTGGAGCGGTGGTTCTCACACTTCATAGGGCATTGGAGTGAGCAGGCTTGTTAAAACACAGATTGTCAGCTCCACCCCAGGAATTTCTGATTCAAGAGTCCGGGTGTGTTCCCAGATTTGCATATCCCACAAGTTCCCAGCTCCAAGCTCCTGGTGTGCAGGATACACTGTTGCCCCAGGGGAAATCCCTTCCTGGCCTCTTGGCCTGAACAGACAATTTCTGTCTTTTCTGAAAGGTCTGGGAGCTTCTCAAAGGAGCGGATTGGCTTTTTCCAGACTTTGAATAAGGCAAGTATAAAAAAAGAGCAATAGGGGTCTGCTGGAGGAGATCATGGCTAGTGGAGCCCTGCATAGCCTTCCAGTAAAGAGGCTTCCAGAAAGTCTCCCACAAATGTCTACTACGGTTCCCGCCTCTAGGCATTCAGAGCCCCATGATCAGCGTCCAGGCAAAACAATGGTGCCCAGCAAAACTGGGCATCATCCAGGCTATGCTATACAATATGGTAGCCAGGAGCCGTGTGTGGCTATGTACTATGCTTTCATGTGTTATAAACTGATCCCCACTGTGATGTATCAATCATGTGGAAACCTAATCTGACTATAGTGCTTAGAGGCAAGACCCTTGGAAATTATTAGTTTTAGATAAAGTCATCAGGATGGAACCCCTAGAACTGAGTCCTGGTGGCTTCCTAAGGAGGAAGAAAGAGCAGAGTACATACTCACAAATAGGTGTGTACTCTCAAGCCCCTGCCAGATGTTCTGTGCTATTCTAGGACTCTGCAGTGAGAAAGTCATCACCAGATGTGGTCCTTCAACCTTGTATGTCTAAAACCACAAGTTAAAGTAGACCCCTTTCTTTAGAACTCATCTCCTTTGTGGTATTATTTTACAGACACCAGAAATGAATTAATACATTATGAAAATTATAAAATTAAAGAAATCAAAAACCCCTTTTATTAGCCAGGAAGTGGTGGCATACACTTTTAATCCCAGCACTTGGGAAGCAGAGGTAGGTGAATCTCCATGGGTTCAAGGCCAGCCTGGTCTACAGAGTGAGTTCCAGGACAGGCTCCAAAGCAACACTGAGAAACCTGTCTGGAAAAATTAACCCCCCCCCCGCAACAAAAAACACAAACAACAATAACAAGTGTTTATCATCCACAGTAACACATCTCAGGTATTCAGTAGTTACAGGCAGCTAATAGTGACTGTGCCATGACAAACCTGTTATTACAAAAAGTTCTGATGGCTACATAGACTTGACCAGTGTTGCAGAGTGAGAGGGAACAGGGGCAGGCAATGGAGTGTTTGTGCTCCTTGCCCCATATGTGGGGACGGCCAAAGACTTTGCCAAGATTTTGGACCCCTCAGAATGGAACCTGAGAATACATGATCCCTTCTACTCGCCTCTTTCCTGCAGTTCTGATCTACGACTTCCGTGCTGAATGTCAACTAGAACTTTAAGGACACAGCAAGGGTGGTGCTGTCCCTGAGCAGAGAGCCATGAACTCTGGAAGCACAGGATGTAGCCATCAGATGTGAACTGTGTGGCTTCTCTCCGCAAACACCGTGGCTTCTCTGGCCTTGGTGTCCTGCAAATGGTCCTCTCCAGCAGCAAACCCTGTGCCTTCCCTGTGAGCTGAGTCAGATGGACACATTCAAAGAGGAGCAGGATGGACGCCCTCCCACTCTAACAGACAATGAGTCTGCTTGCATGGAGATATTGGGGTGGGAATCAACACTCCTCGGCTCTCCTACTGAATTGACCTTGGCAAATGACTGTGTGTTGTGTTCCAAGGCCTCAGCCCTCAGAACTGAAGTAGAGGCAGTTTGACTGGCAGGCAGAGTACCCGTGAAGCATATGTACACAAAAGACCATGCCACCAAATATCTTAAGTTGTCACTCTGCCTGAACTGTTTTGCAGTTACGATTACGTATATTTATTGTATAAAATGTTGGGCTTTACTGTGGCATTCTCACATACCTATGTAACATGCTTTGATTATAAACTATTTTCCTTTAGTTAGTGGAATTATTGTTATAATCCTGAATCCATCTGTAACATGAATAAACAAAAAGGACCCAAAGACTGATATTGGGGTTCAATCTGAATATGGGGGGGGGCAAAGCAGCCAGCACTAGCTCTCACCTCTAGCTCAGGCTGAAAGGGATGATCCATGCACAAGATCTTCACCAAGTCTCAAACTGCTGCCTCTCCTCACAGTGGCTGGGGAATGAATGGCTCTCTGAGACCTTCCTTCTGTCTTATATACTTCCCTAATGTTGGGATTAACGGTATGAGCTATAATTCTCTTTTAGACTACACTCTTGTGTAGATCTGGGTGGCCTTGGACTCACAGAGATCGGTCTATCTCTTAATTCTGAGTCCTAGATTTAAAGGTGTGTACCAACATCTCCTAGCTCCTGGCTGCTGAGATTAAAGATGTGTGCCTGGTTTCTAAGGCTTGTGGCTGACTTTGCTTTCTGAATCCTCAGTCAAGCTTTAATAAATCATAAATAATATGTTACTACATCCAACTTCCCTTTATACTCTTGGATGTTCTGATCTTTTTCAGTGACTTTTAGTTTCAACTTTGTGAAGGTGAATTGTCCAAAATTATGTCTTTCCCATATCACTTTTCAACTGTCAAATTGTTCCTTGAAGGAAACCTCTAGATAGTTCCTAGGTTCTGGCTTCACAGAATGAATTCTGAACTCTCTTTAGCTTCTTCCCCTAGATACCACCTCTGATAGAGTGCCCCTTGCTCCTCAGAAAGCCATAGCTTCCAAAGTAGTCATGCTGAGCTCTGTGTAGTCAGTGACCCTGCTAAGGCAGCATCATTAGGAAGGGAGAAGGGGTTCACAGGATGGTCTGGCCTAGCATGGGGTTGGCCTGGTGTAGAACGAGAGGGGCAGGCTGTCTAAGGCATGCCACAGTTCCGATGGGGCAAAGACAGAAGGTCTGATGCCAACGCAGAGAAAAAAGACAGCCCCTGATGAGTAGGTGTCTTGATCCCTCCTGGGTTTGCACATGATGGGGACCTTGTCATTGGCTTATCATGCTACAAAATGCCACCCAGCTGATGCCTCATCTCTGCCCTTGCCACACAGCCCACTTCCACATTCACAACCTTCATAGATTCCATGACACCAAGCGTGAAACTGGAACTGTGTGGGAAACTTGTCCTTGCAGCCTCTGAGAAAATCCCCAATCCTCAGCAGCTCTGTAGTGCAGCATTGAACACGCATGGTGACCATCTAGGCTACGAAGGGACTTCCCTGAGTCTTCAGCTGTTGTCCCATGTATCTCTTGGTCCCAGATAAACTGAGAAGTCAGTAATCACCCACCCTTCCCTTCATTCCCCACCCTCTACTGCCTCCCCTCCATCCTATACTATTTTCACCTGAATTTTCTCTCACTTAACATCTTGGAGCCTTGCATTCCTCTACTTCCCTCTGGATTTGTCCCACCTCCTCTGCCCCTTTAACTCTGAAATCTCCCTCTGGGTTTTGGTTGAAAGATAACTTTCTCCAGGTGTCTTCTAGATCCCTGTCTAGATGGCTGATCTGACCCTGTTGTGTGACACTCTTTATTCACCCAGTGATACTGTTAGTATAGTATGTGCCTTTGGCTGGGGTAGGCCTCCTCCTGTGACAGGGGCTGGATAGTCCCTCTTGTCCCCTACAGGTTTATGACTCGTGCTGCTATAGCATTTAGCCTATACACAGCTTTCGTATGTCTGTCGATTTAGCTTTTAAACAGGCAGTCTCAGAAAGAGGCAAACATCTACTCATCAAAAGGTGATAAAATGTTGACTAGCACAAATAACTAAGTAGATGCAACTTAGAACAACCTTCAAGCTGGATTTTCACCTTTCAGATTCCCTAAGGTTTATGAAGCTTTGAGGAGGTGGTAGCCTAGCAGGCTCTCTCGAGGCCAGGAGCCCTCAAGATCAACTTGACAAACTCTACAAAAGTTTAAATGCACAGAGTTTTTGATAACTTGGCCCCTTGGAATGTTTCTTACAAATAGCGTGAAACATGTACACAGATATGGACAACGTAGTGTATTTAAAAGGCCACTGTCACCAGTGACGAAAAAGATGGGTGAACAACACAGGGCCTATCAAAGAGAGACTGTTAAACTGTGAGAGTCAATTTAGAGAAATGTTGTGAAGGAACTTTTCAATGAAGTACATTTGCCTATGTTTGTATAAAGCAGAAAAAAAGTCTAAACGCATTGCTTTATTTTCTATATTTTTTAGATAGGGTCTTCCTGGATAGCCCATGCTGGCTAGAAACTCACTATGGAATCATACTGGTCTTGGATTTTTGAGCCTCTTGCCTCATCTTCCTGTGTGGTGAGACTACAGTGTTCACCATAAAGCCCATGTTCAGTTATAATTTTCAAAAAATTTACTTATGTGTAAATTTACACATACAATACCTCTGGAGTAATTCACAGAAACTCTTAGTGGCATGAATTCTGGAGAGAGTGCCTGGAACCTGGAATAGGAAACTCACACCGCTGTTGTGTTTGCACATTTTATTAAGGGCATAGATTTAAATTACAATGGTTACAAAAAGGAAACCATAGTTTTGGGGAAAAAAATGATGAAACTAATTAGGAAATTTTAACCTAAGGTTTTAGAAATTCCTCTTCCCTCCTTCCTTCCTTTCCTTTCTTTCTGTTCATTATCCCTTGTTTTCCTAGAAGCCTGATCACCCAAAATCCTTTTCATATACATCCTTACAAGATTTGACCAGATAGTACTATAGGAAGTTTGGAGAGCGGTGACTGCTGCTGAGAGCTGACTTCTCTCCCTCATCCAGGCCCTTCTCCCTCTTTCACCTCTCAGCCCACTTTTTCTCTCCAGCCACGCTTGTCCTGGCTGCCAGTTGCACCTGCTTTCAGCTCCCTGATTTCTGCTCCTGGCGTCCTTGACAGGGATGTGCCTTCTCTTCCCAGTGCCTAAGAAAGCCCATGCTATCACCTGGCTTTTCAGATAGTTTCTACTGTGACATCTGGGCTGAGCATCTGCATGGCTTGCTAGAGGTGGGGTGGAGTTTTCAAGCCTGCTTCCCCTTGTGCCAGATCAGTAAGTAGTTTACTTCCAAAGTGTATTTTCTTCTTTATGTTTTATTTTATTCTTTTTGCTCTCTTTCCTTGAGATCTTCACAGAAACTACCAGCCTGTGTTGGGTCCAGATGTGTGAGACCCAAGCTAACCAACCTCCTTACAGTTAACTTGGAGCCCTGTACCTTGTAGACCTGTAGATGCCTCCCATCACAGTTAACATGGGGCTCTGGCACCTTATACACCTGAGGGTGAGATCATACTTCACTCAAAGAGATAACAGTTGCCCCAAGGGAGTTTCTTTTAGTTTTCTTGAAATGAAAACCTCCTCATACCCCCCTTCCCCCAATCTAGGTCCATATGTCTATGTTTCACCTTCCCTGGTAACACAAGGCTGGGTTGCCATGACTTGAATTTTTAGACATAGCCTCCTTCTCCAATATGTGGTAACTCAAGCTTAATTGTGATACCTTGAGGAGCTGGCCTATTGGAGGGTGACTGGATGTGAGAAGGGGCCCTAGTGAATGGATTAAAGTCCTTATAAAGGAGACCCCCAGAGATCTTCCAGCCCCCCCTTATCATGTGAGCACAGCAAGAAGCCAGCATCTATGAACCAAAAACCCTCATTTAGCAACCTTGATGGCAGATTTCCAGCCTTCGGAACTGTGAACAATGAACAGCTCTTGCTCATAAGTCACCCAGTTTGCAGTGCTTTGTTACAGCAACCAGAACGGGGTAAAACACATTTGCAAATTTGCTCTGCTTCAGATCCCTGCACTTTAATTTGTAGATTTGGAGAGGAAGAAAGCACCTGGTCCAACACCCCCCCCCCATCTTACTCCCTGTAAAAGTGGAGGACATGCATGGCTCACTCATTTGCTGATGCAGGTCCCAGACAGAGAACGTACCTGACTAACCTGGCAATTCTAGCTCCTTATGTCACTATTAGTTCCTCACCCTCTTGAAATTCTCTCACAGAGACACTGATGTCACTTAAGCAGGACTGGAAAAATTGTCAGGTGGCCTCTTCTATCATCCCCCCACCCCCACCCCAGGGCAGAATACTTACCCTTTTCTGTTAACACTTTCAAAGTAAACTCTATAGTTGGCTTTGGAGGAAATGTCAAGTTGGAAATGGTGGGAGAAATCCATATGCCATTTTTCTAATGACCATAATAATATAACCACCTTTTTATTGCTTTAAGTAATATTTTTTTTTCCTTGCTTGAGAATCAAACTCAAATAGGAAGGTACACTAATGTCCATGTGAGGTTTGTTTAAGAATCCAACATGGCCATATTATTTAGAGACTAGATAATTATTCCCTTAGAGTAATAGCTTCTTTGGGTGTTCCATAGCCTGAAACCTGATCTCACAAAGTTCTTTAGGAACTGTAGAACTGAAAGCTTGTCCTTTGCCAAAAGCTATGTGCTGACAGAAGATAATGATATGCAGGGAGGAAGCAGGGCTGAGTCCAAGGACACCTGGAGAAAGGCCTGGATTCTCAGCTCCAGTTTAAGGTAGCTTTGCTCATCTTATTGCATACTACAGCTTGAGGTTTAGAAGTCATAACCCCCATTGTGAAGTTGAGGAAACCGGTTCAGAAGTTGAGGTGACTGGATCCAAGTTATACAACTGATCAATGGCAGAGACTAGACTAGAATCTGATTCCAACCCAAGGACAGTATTCTTCCATGCTGTGTCACATCTCAGTGGTCCCTGGCTTCTGGAGTCTTGGGTTGGTAAACTTTGATTATCATCTCCATAGTAACGATCCTGCTCTGCACCCTCACCCACAGAGACCTCACTCAGTTTCTGTACTTGGTCTCAGCCCCAGGGCTTGCTCACATTGTGAATGAAGCAACTGCTGTAAGCCCCTAACATCACACAGTAATCTCCCACACAGTCTCCAAATGCCTTTTGCTGGCCACTCCCTGTTCATCACTGCAAGCCCTTTGTCAGTCCCCCCCCCCTTTACTTTCCCTCAAATGGCCTTTCCAAAACAGCACTCTTTATAATTGTGTGCTAATAAGTAAATAAATAATGATGATGAAGACGTCTTTCCCTTTTCTATTACTTAGGTATTAAAGTTCAACGTTTACCTTCTTCCCATAGCTATATTTCTGGCATTTCAGTTTTAGCCTTGTACACAATCAACCTTAAAGTTCTTTAGCTAGACAGCACAGGATGCTGAGTCTCTTTTCTACCTGCTAGGATTTCTATCACAGGGTCTATAGAGTTCATGGTGGGTTCCTAATGAAGATGTATAGAACAGATGGACCCATTCCTGCTCTAGGCAGTAGAGTCTACATGGCGTGTCCAGACTGCCTCGCTCCATTGCAGGCCAGTCTGGAATGCTCACTCTGTATAGTAGATACATAAAGGGTGTGACTGATTACTGTGTGAAGTACCAAGAACTTTCTGGCCTAAACCACACTCACCAGGGTGTTACCAAATCCATTGTGTTTCCATTTCTATTACTATCATCTCCTACAAGTGGAGCTGCCCAAGATGAAGGGAAGGAAGGGGCTTAAGAGCTGTCTGAAACTTATAAAACGACAATACAGTTTTAGTGATACCAAGAAGCCTGACAGCTTATAGCAGAGGAGGATGGGCAGAGAGGACAAACCCCCACAGAGGACAAATGGCACCACAATAGGACAAGAGCATGCATGGAAACATTTGTGTACAGGGAGAGGTGACCGAGAGATGAAGGCTTTAATGAGAGAGAAGTAAAGTGCCTTCACAGTGCTCAGCACAGAGTAGGTGTTCAGTAAATGTCAAGGCTTCTGCTTCTACATCAAACATCCAGCTGGGTGCACAGCACACAGAGGAGGGAAGCGGCCTCTGATTGCCACGGTCCTTCCTCCCCCATTCTTCCGCCATCTGCTCCATTCTGGTCAGATCATGAGAAACACATCAAGTTCTTTCCCTCCTCCAAAGGGAAAAGCTGTTCCTTATGCCAGGAACCTTCTGTTCCCAGATCTTGGCAGGGCTGGCTTCCCCCTGTCCTCCAGGCCTCAAGCTAGATGCTTCCTCCTCACAGAGGCCTTTCTTAGTCACTTCTCTCTCCTGAGTTCTCTGTCACACCATGCTAATAACCCCACGACACACACACACACACACACACACACACACACACACACACACACACACAATTGGCAGAAGCTGTAATGACTGGGTTTGCTTCTTTGCCTGTTTCTCATCCCACTAGGTGTCAAGCTCAGCTGTGTCTCTGAGATGTACTGATGCCTGGTGAGCATGAGGTCACTTCCTGGTCAGCTAGGATGTATGTGATCAGGGCTTCACTGGAAGTTAGAGAGGTGGCAGGTTAGGCCTGGCCAATGCTGCTATGAGAAGCTCTGTCCAGGCGAAGACAGAGCTGCAAGTCTTGAAGCAGCATTAGACATTCAATGCTTTGGGATGATGGGCAAGGGGTGGGTACTGCTAGTGTATCTATGAGAGGCTGAGGACTAAGTCCCCTCCGTTGAAATGAGCTCTCCCAGTACCCTTCTGAGCTGGATTTTTCTTCCTTCCTTCTTTTTTTCAGGGTAGGACTTATCTACTGGCTAGAAGAGATTTTATCCAATGTCCAAACCTAGTTTCCAAACACAATTCATAATGAAGGCTATGTATTGATTGCATGTATTGAGCATCTACTAAACACGACTGACACTAGCCACTTTATGCCCCATATTCTATCTAAGACACAGTCATAACACAGGATGTCATTTCTCACCCCATCTTCAGTGTCTGATGATAGGAATCGAAGAGTGAATAGAATGTCTGGACTCACAGGGCCAGGAAGTGATGAAGAAACATCAAACCCAGCTGCCTCCTACTCCAAAGCCAGTGCTCTTGGCCACAGTCTTCTTTCTGGGCAGTATTATCTCCCAGGTGAATCAATTAATTGCGTTTGGCTCAGTCCCTGTGGATTGAGTCATCCATGATCAGACTGCCTGAACCTGTTCCTCTCCCGGAAATTGATCCAGACTAATCCCCAAACTCACAAGGCCAAGACCAAGACTCTGAGAAAATTTGGTAACTGGACAGTGGAGTCTCTATGCCCTTTCCCCTCTTAGAGAGTTGCTTTTCTCCAGGATAGGACCCAGAAGAACCAGGGCTTAATTACCGGACATACCTTGCTTTGCTCAGCCCCGGAGTGGGATGGTTAAGATCTTAGAGATCTGAGTGCCAGCTCTTGTACTCAGTAACCATGTGACCCTGGCTTGGACTTGTTTCCCTACTGATTGCACTTCAACCCTCACCTGCAAATGTAAATGTGAGTAGGACAATCTCACATTGTTGCCGTGGGGATTACATGAAAAAGCATGGGAAGTGCCAAGCACTCTGCTTGCCATCCAGCAAGCCCTCAGCAGTTCCTGGTCTTCAACGATCATTGCTAATAGTGTCAAGGGAGGGGTACAGCTGACCAAAGCAGGTTGGAATGGGCACAACTTCTCAGCCACCATCTTTGGGTACAGAACATCCTCCGGATTCCTTGTCTTTAAACTCTGGATAACTGAATAAGTTTTGAGCATGACAACCTTCCTTAACTCAAAATTGGCTTCTGTTGAGAAATTAGCAAACTCCAGAGGCAGGGGATGATCCTGACTTACAGATGGATGGCATCTGGACCGCCTGACTCCCATCAGTGTGCTTTGGTGTGGGCTTCGGAGCTTGCTGTACCAGCTTGTCTGCACAGTAAGCCTGCTGTTTGGCTAGGAGCATTGGGTGGACAATCTGCACAAGAACGGGGGGGGGGGAGGGGGGGAAGAGCGACTTCAGAGCAAGCTCTAGTCTGCGCATGCTGTGAGTCCATCTGTAGGGATCTTGGTGCGTGATGGCAGGTCAGCATCTCCTCGGTGGTAATCTTGGATGTGGTGGATGAAGCACTGTCTTTTCACAGGCAGAAAACATCAGATCTTGGTAACTGGAAGTGGGCTTTGTTAAGATGCTGAGACCTCCAAGGTTCCTGCTAAATGAGTATCTGGGTCTACAGGCTGTTACTTAGTTACCACCACTGGCAACTGACTGACCTGGAGGGCAAAGACTACCCAATCACCTTTCTCAGGACACAGTATGACATTCATGCCTAGTGTAAACCAACTGCCCTTATGCTTGCCTCATCCCTGTAATTGTAATTGCCCTAATGCCTGGAGCCCTGCCTGCTGTTCCTCTGATTTCTGTTATAGGTCTTAGTAAGTCCCCTGGGGGAGGGGAGGGGTTACGTTATCTGTGCTTACCAGGGGTTTTCACCAATCTAACCCTTCCTTGTCAGTCATGCCCAGAGGGCGTTCCATGAACCACACCGTAATATCCACCTAGCCTGCAAGAGTACATCTCTCCCTAGGCTTACATTTCTTCCTTTTGAAAAATGAAGACATTGGCCTAGCTCCTAACAGTTCTATCGGTACAAAAGAACTATTCCATCCAGCCCTTCATCCACTACCATACATTCTTTTAGAACGTCTTGAACTCCGTTAGGAACTGTGCAGGAAAGAGCAAGTCCCTCACACCCTGGCGAGACTATATCTCTGCAAAACAGGAAAGGCCCCAAGGGGGGGGGGGTGATCAGCTGTATGAAAAAGAAAAGCCTGAGCTGGGGGACAGGAACACTAACTTCTCTGAGCTTGCGCACAGGATGCGCAGAGTGCAGGCTTTGCAGAGTGGCGAGGCCACAGAGTAGCTCCCTCCTCCTGTCTCCCCAGCATTACTCAGCGTCCTGAAATGCCTGCCTCCCTGCAGCGGTGCCGGTCGTCCTCCGGAGCGCGGTACAAAGGTCTCCTTGTGGGCCGGCAGTCGGGGCCGCCGAGCCTCCGGGTGACTCACGTCCTTGCCATTTCCTTTGTGCGCCCTGCTCCAGCGCGTGGCTGCGGGCGGGGGCGCGGCTTTGGCGCAGGCGACGCGGACGCCCCGGGAAGCTGCGGCGCGCTTTCATGTGGGCAGGGGGCTCCCGGCACGCGAGGCTGGCTCACGCGCACAGCCTCCCGGGGGCCGGCGGCAGCTGGAGCGGCTGTGGCGACAACGTGCTCGCAGCCTAGCTTCTTGAAGGCTCAAAGCGCCTGTCCTTGGGGAGGCATGTGTTTCTCTGTAGGCATTGCTCCGCGCCTGGTCTCCTCCAAGGGAGAAATGTGAAAATTAACCACGGCAGGAAAGGGCCTGCGTGGCTTGCGATGCAACCTCGTGGAGGATCTCTGGTCCCAGCTCCAAAGTCCCATCAGCGGCTGCCAATCGGCTCTATGCCAGGGACATCTCTGCAGGCCACACGCAAGGGAGGGCCTCCTTGCACTCAGCAACTTGCCATGTGATGCCTGGGTACCAGCCAGATCCTCAGCACTCATGATCATTGGCTTGCCTGGGAGCCTGGCTTCCTGGGAGATAGTATTCCCAAGCGAGTGTTAACAGTCAGCTCCAAAGTTCCCCCTCTTTCCTGTGTCTGCTCTGGTTTCATCTCTGATCATGCAACTTTACTTCCCACAGAGTGTTTCACAAGCTGTTCCCAGCAGGCAAAGCCCATCCCATCCCCCTTCAGGGCACAGGGCTGTCCTGTACTACCTTCAGTTGGGAGCTGCTCCCTAGAGTCTAGCCAAATGCTACTTTTGTGCACTCCTCTGAGAAAGAATATTTACAATCTTGTGGCAGCCTTACCCTAAACCCAGGGCTTACCCACCTGTGCTCCTTTTCACAAGAGTAAGGGGTAGGCTGAAATAGCAAGTGAGGGAGTGACTGACTGAATCAAAGACTCGGGGAAGGAAATCTCACTGACAACCTACTATCCCTGGGTCGTATCAGATAAACCCTGATTAGAAGCCCAAGGAACCAGCTGTAACTCTCTTTCATTGTGCAATGTCTGGGCCTCCAGGTGCAGCTGCAGGTGCATTTGGGAGGTGACTGCTCTCAGCGAGGAAGGATCCAGCAAGGCAAAGGGGACACGGTTGCTATCAAGATCTAGAGCCAAAGGCAGCATGTGGAACTGTCTAGATTCTAAAAGAATATGGAAACAAACCGAGTGTGGACATAATGATGTCTTTTGGGGCAGGTTACCAGGCTGTCCCTGAGCGCACACAGTGGGTACAGAGAGCAACACTCCTCCCCACTGCTATGCTCAGTTGCCACCACTGGTGAAGGATCTGCAGAGCCCTCCCAATCGTGACCACTGGGTGTGAGTGGCCCAGGTGAAGGGTTTCTGCCCTTATTTCAAGATGGTCATCAAGCCAGGTGTGGTGGCGCACACCCTTAGTTCCAGCACTGTGGAGGCAGAGAACGGAGGGTCTATGAATTAGAGGCCAGCCTTGTCTACAGAGCAAATTCCAGGACAGCCAGGGATACACAGAGGACCTTGTCTAGAAAAACAAAAACAAAAACATTAAAGAAAAAAAAAAAGCACAAAGAACACAGCTTTTCCATTATTCAACAAATCCCGAGATCCCAGTGAGTATTAAGTATTACAAAGCTAAATTATGCTTGGTTCTTGTCACCAGGAACAACCAGTCTAGTCAGGAAGATGGATGGAGAGATTTCTGGGTGTGACCTGCATACAGAAACATCATGGAAGCTGCCCAGATGAAGGTGCAGCATATTCTGGATGAGGCAAGAGAAGTCCAGGAAGAAGCTTGGAAACCCTGAGGGATGGATAGGAACACTGAGTACAGAAAGACTGTGAGGAGGGCACTGTGTGGTAGGTGCAGTGACAAGGAAAGTAAGCTTCTGCCTTTGGAGAGGTGATATTACTTTTTTTTTTTTTTTTTTTTTTGGACAGGGCAATCAGAACAAACATGGTTTATTTATTTTTAAATTTTATTTATATGTGCATTGGTGTTTTGCCATGGGTGTTGGGTCCTCTGGAACTGGAATTATAGACAGTTGTGAGCCACCATGTGGGTGCTTGGAATCAAACTGGGACCTCTGGGAGAGCAGTCAGTGCTCTTAACCCCTGAGCCAGCTCTCCAGCCCCACCCATGGTTTATAAACCTGAAGGTCTTGGAAGTTCCTGAGAGCAATTCATAACCTCGCTGTGAGTAGCTCTCCCAGCAAGAATGAAAGTTTTGGCATCATTGCTGGTTAAATAGACAACTGGGGTATGTATTAGGACGATAATATGAACCTTTGTATCTCTCTACCCCAGAATGTATAGATTGAAGTTTTAAGCATAAGTGTAGTGGTGTTAGGCAATGGAGAAATCAGGTCGAAAGATCTAATTGAGAACAGGATTGGTGCCCTCATTAATCAGCCTTCAGGTGGTGCTTCTGCCTTCTTCCTTCCAATAAGAATACCACAAACCAGCAGTCTCTCCAGAACATTGGTTCTCGACCTGTGGATCACAACCTCTGAGGGGGTGAAATGACCCTTTCGTAGGGGTTGCATATCAGATATTCTGCATATTAGATATTCTCATTACAAATCATTGCAGCAGCAAAATTACAGTTATGGAGTGTCAGCAAAGATAAGTTTATGTTTGGGAGTCACCAGAGCATGAGGGACTGCATTAAAGAGATACAACATGAGGAAGGTTGAGAACCAGTATTGTAGAGCTTCTTGTACATATTAATGTTTAAGATTCATTAGGAGCTGAGTGGTGATGGCACACACCTTTAATCCCAGCACTTGGGAAGCAGAGGCAGAGGCAGAGGCAGGCAGATCTCTGAGTTCAAGGCCAACCTGGTCTACAGAGTGAGTTCCAGGACAGCCAGGGCTACACAGAGAAACCCTATCTCAAAAAACAAACAACATCAAAAATCATTAGGATAGTGACCTAAAAACTGGCCACTTACAGAGAACCCTTGCACCTCTTCCCCAAAGTCTATCCTCTAGCTGGAAGAATAACTTTGGGAAGATTACTGACTAGGTTCAGATCGTAATCCAAAGTTGCATGTTCACTCCTGGGTCAGTCTGTGACCAGGAAGTGTTATATGAGATCAGCATGGCTTCTTGGGTCCTACTCTTCCAACAAGATGGCTGGACATTGACCTTGGAGAGGAAGGAAGATTAGAAAATTCAAGAATCAGAAATCTAATTGTAGGAAAGGTCATTCAAATAGGATATAATAAAATTTGTGGGTTGGATGAAACATGGAGCTTACAGATCTAAAGTCACAAATTGGTTGTGATTGTCTGCAATTATTGGTATTGCAAGAACCTTAGATACTAGCTAGGTAAGTTAGGTAAAGTATCTTGTTTTGGGTTCTTCTTAAAGTGGCCACCATGGGCCACATTAGATGGCACAATGGTTAAGAGCACTGGCTGCTCTTCCAGAGGTCCCAGTTTTGATTCTCAGCACTCACATGGTGTCTGACAACTGTCTCTGACTTCAGTCCCAGGCATGTTGGACACCTTCTGAACTCCAGTGGCACCAGGTATGCACATGGTACACAGACATACATGCAGTAAAACACCTGTACACATAAGATAAAAACAATAAAATTACAAAAATAAAATCAGTGAAGTGGCCACTCTGACAGACTTTAGTACTTCTTCATTTAAGTGGTAGGGACTTAGAAAGGATTCTCTTCAATTGCATAGCGACCCTTCCAGAAGTGTCATCTGAAACAGCAGCTTATGAGGGTTGGGAACAGAAGAGGGACATTCCCCATGTGCCAACCACTGGATGTGCCTCCAGGTCTCTGAAGCAGGAGTTGCAATCCCTTTTCAGTGAAGGAACATGCTACTTGAGGGAGCAGGAGATTTCCCCAGACCCAACAGCTGAAAGGACCTGGCTCACAGTCTCCTGCCACATGCTCCCAGGGCTCCTTTTTGTTTTCCCCGAGGCCTAGCCAAGCAAAATGGCATTCACTTTAATTGATGTCCAACATTGGAGGATGATGTGTGGAGGGGACAGATTATAGTTGACCCTGCAAATCTGTGGGTTCAGCACTCATGTCTCCAAACTGCAGACTGAAAATATTTGAAACATATATCTGTGTAGAGAACATGAAAATATTCTTTTTGTTATTCCCTAAACAATACTGCATAACAGCCACATCTACTACATCCACACTGTATTAGGTGATGACTTAAAATGCAGAAGAGATGAGCATACGTTAATGTGCCAAGTACCAGAGCATTTTCTTTTCTTTTCTTTGTTTTGTTTTGTTTTTCCAGACAGGGTTTATCTGTGGCTTTGGAGGCTGTCCTGTAACTAGCTCTGTAGACCAGGCTGGCCTGGAACTCACAGATACACCTGCCTCTGCCTCCTGAATGCTAGGATTAAAGGTTTATACCACCAACACCCGGCTGGAACATTTTCTATGAGAAATTTGAACACACCTAAATTCTGGTATCTGTGGGGTTCCTGGTGCTAATTTCCTGTGGGTACCGAGGGACAATTACACAAATTCAGTAAATCTCTAAACCATATGTTCTAGAAGTCTACAGAGACATTAGTGAAATGGTTACTTGTAATGAACCTTGAGTAAACCCCTCAATACAAAGTGCCTTATCTGTCCTACAGAATCCTTCTAGAACCACACAAATCCCTGTGTCTGGACACAGCAGATGCTATTGCTCTTGTGAATAATATTAGCACTTTGTACACACGTGTGACAGAGGAAGGAGTGTATGCAGATGGAGATGGGAGGAGGGGGCAGTACTAGAATCTCTCTGAGGCCATGTTGGGCCCCATTGTAGCCTTAGATGCAGGGGGTATGAGGGAGAGGTGGTCTGGACCTGAGAAATCCCAGGTTGGACCAATGGCAGCTGGGGAGGCAGACACCCACAGCCAGCCAGAGGAGCAGCTGAAGATATATGGGTCATGAGCTCATCCTGTGTTGACTTAGAAAGATCAGAAGCATAGAATGAGTTCCTAAACTTTAGGTGCCAGTCAAATCTCTGGTTCTCAGGTTTGGAGTAGTGGCCCATACCTTTAATCCTGGCACCCAGGAGGAAGAGATGGACAGCTCATTGTGAGTTCAAAGCCAGTCTAGATTACATAGAGACTTCCAGGTCAGCCAGGGTTGTATAGGGAGACCCTGCCTCCAAACAGCAGCAACAGCAACAAAACTGCTTCTCAGAGAACCTGCCTGTGTGTTCAAGGTGGGACTAGAGGTGGCATTTTGACAGGTGCTGCAGGTAATCTCATATTGGTAGGACTTGGGACACGCTGGTGACAGGTTTTCTCCCTGGTCCTCTCTACATATTGAGAGGGTTTCCAGGACAGTTTCGAACCCTGAAAGGCTCGTAGGTGGCTGTACCTGCCCAGCTCCTGGAAAAGGACTCCAGATGACAGACCCTTAAAGATCCATCTGGCAGTGTCATATGTGTTCAGTGGGTGTCCAAGTGGGACAGGGTTCCTCTTTCTGGAGGCCGTGGCTCATGTCCAGCCCAAAAACCACTTCCATCCTCAGGTCCCAGGATCACACAGGACGATTTATTCAAGGGCTCAAAAGAAAATGAAATGTGTGGGTTTTGCTGACAATTATTTGTGTACTTTTCCCTTGACAAATAGTCCCCATGCTTGGCCTGGGAGACAAGCCAGGTTCTCAAAAGTGTCTTCTAAGGGTCTCTAGACAGTTTCCCCAGCCAGGAGGCCATATGAAAGTGTTCCAGTCGGCATCATGCTGCTCCCATATGACAGATCTCCACAGGGCAGAGGGGGAGAGTCAGGAGTCCTGTCTGGGAAAACGAGACAGCCTGGGTCAGAAGCATTGATTTCTAGTTCAAGTTTCCCAACAAAATTTCTCCTTGTTCTTATTCACCTTGGCAGTCTGTGGTGTCTGCTCTGGGTGGGCTCTGGCCAGACCAGCTCATCAATGCCTAGGCCCTGTGAGGGAGGGCCCAGTGTCACTTGTTCACATGGGTCAGAAAAGAACTCCACCCACTTGGTCCAGCTCCACTTTGGCCATTTTGCTCTAAGCGTAAGAACCTATAGCAGAGTCATGTAAGCTGTCCCCTCTGGAAATGAATTTAAGTGAGTGCCACGAGTCAGTAAATATGAGCTAAGTAGCTATTTTATGTCAGATTCTGGGATCCAAAACGTAAGATATAACCCTTCTCTTCAGAGTTTAGGGTCTATGGGGATTAGGGCTGGGCTGTAACTCAGCTCAAAGTGACAAGATAGCAACAGGGGGTGGAGCCAGACTGGAGACATCAGGCAATAAATCCCGGAAGAACTGGTGCTCGCCCTGGGTCTTCAAGAGTGAATAGGACTGTAGAGAAAGTGAATGAGATTGAGGGAAAACACGTAGGAAATCATGGTGGTTAGTGTGTACCTGCTGGAGGTAGGTCTGGCTCGTAGCCTGCAGTTGCTAGCAGGTAGATAGACAAAGGAGTGAGGAAGCCAGGTGTGATGGTGCATACCTTTAATCAATCAGTAGGCAGAGATAAGGAGATCTCTGTGGGTAGCTGCTCCTATGGACTCCAGGGTCAGAGAGCCTCCGTCCCAAACCTGGACTTTAGCTTTGTTGCCTAGAAGCTATAGGGAAGTTTCTTCGATTCTCTGTACGTCAGTGTCCTCTTCTCCTGAAATAGATAGACAAATTGCACAGTAAAACTCTTGCCCACCCCTGTTTAGCTTTTGCCATTGCTGGTGTTATCAGTCATCGATCCCTGGGGTACCTGTGCATCACTTCCCTACTGGTGGTGTGGCTCATACAGGTTTTAACTATCTGGCAACACACATAACAGGGAGTTTGAGGCCTGCCTGGGTTCCATGAGGCCTTACCTCAATGAAACAAAAGGACATGAAATAAAATGAAGTCGAATGAGAAGTGTAAGGCGTTTTTTTCTTTTTTTCTTTTTTTATGTTGAGTATAAGAATGTCTGCTATATTATTCTCTAGATATCGCCATATATTTGAAATATTTCATGGATTAAGCATGTTTTGGAGTTCAATATTAACTCACGCTGGTTACTGGGCAATGGGAAGATCCAGAGCCTCATTGGCTATGTTAGTCAGGGAGCAGTGGAAAAAAATGCCTGGGCGATTCTCCCTCAGGGATGTCCTGGGTGCAGCTTGGCGGAGACCTCTCTGCACGCTGTGCCTGGGCTCTGGAGACAGATGCACATGAGTGGACTCCAATTCTGCTTCCCACAGACTGGGTGAGGCATTGGGGAAGCTGCTTCCAATGTCAGTCTCTGCCTCTGTAAAATTGGGAAATTTACTCTATTAGGCAGAGCTGTTATGGAAATTAAATATAGTCACGCATATAACAAGCAATTTTTCCAGTCTGGGTTTGAAGAGGGAAGCAGATCCATTCTGACTGACACTGAATCGAGGCCTTGTTTCAGGACTGGCTGCCACTGTTGTGGCTGAGAAAGAGAAGATGTGTGCTATGGTTTGACCGAGTCCTTCAATAAATTCGTATGCCAATGCTATTGGAAGGTGAAGGTTTGGGGAGATAAATGGGATTAGATGATAGCAGGGGGTGGGGCTCAGAGATGGCATTAATGACTTTACAGAGACATGGGAATCCAAGGTAGCAGACTTGCCCTGTCTCACCAGGTAATGCCCTCCACCAGATCCCAGTGTAGCACAAAGGCCTGCCTGCACACTGAGCAGATGCTTCCACCGTGATCTTAGATGCCCCAGTCTCTGGAACCACAGACCAAATAAGCTTGTATCCTTTACACGTGATCCAGTTCCCAGCATTGCTATTTTGTTATAGCAGCAGAAGATCTAGAAATGCATAGTCAAAAAAGATGAGAGAAAAGGTAAGGCTTTGTGTTTGATGGTGACATTTCTATGCATCAGCAGGAAAAGTAGTTGGAACATTTGGAAGAACACATAGCAGAGTGAACTCACAGGAACAAAACTCAGCTCAGGACAATCACTTGCTTGGGTTGCATGGTCTGGAGTTCAGGTGCTATTAGAGGGCATAGCTTGGTATCCAAGTTCCAAATGTCTATGCTGTGATAAGTACCTCTAAGGACTTGCAAACGGTTCTGTACAGCTTCCTTACCTTTCCCAACACAAATGTGCATCCTGTTAAGGTGGGAGAGCAGCTTGCCTGGTAGCTTGGATCTTTTTGCAAAGTCTTCTCATTTCTCTGCCTGCACTCAAGCACTCCTTCAGCTACTCAATAGATGAGTAGAGAGAGCATGCCCAAAGGCTTCGGCTGCTTCCACAGTTTTACCAGGCGTCCCAGCATCTGTTCAAAGAGACCAGGTGCTACAACTTTTCCACATTGGGTGAAACATCTTCACATGGCCAGACCCGAGGCCCTTAGACATTGTACCAAAATAGCTAGGTCCTGAATTTCTATGGGATCCATTTCCTCTGACCTGTATGCATTTTCTGAACAAGATATCTAGAATAATAGCTGTTTGTGCTCATCAAGGACCAGTTTTCATTATATCCACAGCATGGCAAGCCATGTGCTATAATCTACAGCACATAGAATGTGGAGGCTGTTAAGGACTCTAAGATAAGGTTATGCTCGTATGCAGCATACGAGGAGTTGCAAGCCTGAGATGTGACAGTGGTTGTTGCTGAGTATGCTACATAAAAACAACTGATTCTGGTGGACTTTATTATTATAGGATACCTGGGGGGGAAGGCAAATTTGCCAGATCAATAACTGCCAGAAGTTGTTTTGGTTTCCTTAGTAACAAAACCACATATGGAAAAATTGCATTAGGGTTATTCCCCCACTTAAGTTTATGATAATCCACTGCTATTCTCTGTGGTCTATGTATGTTGGCAAAGGCCAAATAAGCAGGTTGAATGGTGGGTGTGACCAGACTCACCACCCCTGCATCTTTCAAAGTCCAAGTGGCGGGATCCAATTTCTGTGATGTCTTCAAAAGTTTCTTTGCCATTTTGTAGGTGGAAGGGGTGGGGATGGGGTTCTACTGGCTCCCATGTGACTTGTCTCACCCTCATGGCTTGTACTCTGTGCAGAAAGAAACCAGTGTGGGATTCTGCTAGGAATCAGTTCAGGCCTGTGATTCCCAGCTGTGCTCAAGTCCCTCTGTTACTGGAATCTAGAGCTTTTCAGGCATATGCAAATCAAGCAAGATGTGGGCTGCCACACATCATTTGCAGCTTCAGGCATAACAAGTCAATCCTGGAGAAGCCTTTCTGGTGAAAGCCCTGCCCCTGCTTTCCATTAGTGGCAGTATATTGTCCATTTGGTGTCTGTCACCTCCCTATCTCACCCATGACTTTTTTTTCAAGCCCACCACAGTCACAGCAGTTCCCATGCGTTGTATGAAACATGAACAAATGTCTGTTTGCTTTGATAGGATACCAACGACAGATCAAAGAAAGGATTCTAGCTCAGTCTAGGTGGGTGAACCCATTGAATTTTTTTTAAGGCTTCTTACCAGACCATGGGTGTTCTAGTCAGGGTTCTCTAGAGGAATAGAACCAAGGGATGAATATATACATACACATATGAATATATACATATACAAAACATATGTATAGAGATGAGAAAGAGAGAGAGAATGAGAAAGACTTGGGATATTTTAAAGTGTTTGAATTTTTTTTTAAAACTATGGGACTTTTAAAAATTATAATATTGTGCTGGGTAGTTTTATGTCAACTTGACACAAGCTGAGAGGAGGGAACTTCAATTAAGAAAATACCTTCATAAAATCAGGCTGTAGTCAAGCTTGTAGGGCATTTTCTTAATCAGTCCCCTGTGGGTGGTGCCACCCCTGGGTCCTGGGTTCTATAAGAAAGCAGGCTGGCTGAGCAACTCAGGGGAAGAAAGTCAGTAAGCATCACCCTCCATGGCCTCTCATCAGGTCCTGCCTCCAGGTCCCTGCCCTATTTTATTTCCTGTCCTGACTTCCTTTGATGGTAAACTGTGGTGGAAGACTAAGCCCAATTAATCCTTTGCTCCCCAACTTTCGTTTTGGTCATGGTGTTCCATCACAGCAATAGGTACCCTAAACCAGACAGTAATGTGACAATTATAAAAGGGGAAAGGGCGAAGTTCATAGTGGCGTGTTTGTGTGTCAAGTGGACAGTTGTTGAAGTGGTTTGAGGGAGAATGAGTCCCATGGGCTCATATATTTGAATGCTTAGTCATCAGGGAGTAGCACTATTTCAGAAGGATAGGAGGTGTGGCCTGTCAATGGAAGTATGTCACTGAAGGTAGACTTTGAGGTCTAAAAAGCTCATGCCAGATCCAGTCTCTGTCTGTCTGTCCTACTCTGTCTGTCTGCCTGTCCTACTCTGTCTGTCTGTCTGTCTGCTTCTCTCTCTCTCTCCACCTATGGGTCAGAATATAGCTCTTAACTCCTTCTCCAGCACTACACATGCCTGCTACCATGCTCCCTGCCATCATGATAATGGACTAAGTTCCTGAAACTATAGGCAAGTCCCTTGTTAAATGATTTCCTTTTTAAGAGTTGCCTTGGATATACTCAAAAGGTGCGCATTCATACAACAAGGACATCTGTTCAACTATGTTCATAGCAGCATTATTTGTAATAGCCAGAACCTGGAAGCAGCCTAGATACCCCCTCAACTAAAGAATGGATGGATAAAATGTGGCACATTTACACAATGGATAACTACTCAGCAGAAAAACACAATGGGATCCTGAAATTCCCAGGGAAATGGATGGAACTAGAAGAAACCATCTTGAGTGAGGTAACCAACCCAGTTACAAAAAAACCAAACACGGTATGTACTCACTCATATATGGATTTTAGACACAGAGCAAAGGATCACCAGCCTACAATCCACAACACCAGAGAAGCTAGGAAACAAGCAGGACCCTAAGAGAGACATACATGGTCCTCTGAAGAAGGGGAAAGGTACAAGATCTCCCGAGAAATTGGGAGCATGGGGGGAGGGGAGAGGGAGTTAGGAGAAAGAGAAGGGGAGAAGAGGACGGGAGAGGTAGACATGAGGGAGCAGGAAGATTGAGACAGGGAAAGAATAGAGGAGAACAAGAAGAAAGTTACCACAATAGACTGAGCAATTACAGATTTAAGGAGAAATCTGGCACTGGGGAAATGTCCAGAGATCTACAAGGATCAACCCAACTAACAATCTAAGCAATAGTGGAGAGGTTACCTTTAATACCCTTCCATGATAATGAGATTGATGACTGCCTTATATGCCATCCTAGAGCTTGCATTTAGTAGTGGATGGAAGCAGAAGCAGACACCCACAGCTAAATACTTGCCAAACTCCTAGAATCCAGTTACAGAGAGGGAGGAGTGATGAGCAAAGGGGTCAAGACCAGGCTGGAGAAACCCACAGAATCAGCTGACCTGAACAAAGGGGAGCTCATGTACCCCAGTCTGATAGCTGGGGAACCAGCGTAGGACTGACCCAGAACCCTTGAATGTGGGTGTTAGTTAGGAGGACTAGGCAGTGTATGGGGCCTCTAGTAATGGATCCCTAATATAGGAATGGACTTTGGGAGCCCATCCTACATACAAGGATACTTTCTCAGCCTAGACACATGGGGGAGGGCCTAGGCCTGGCCCTAAGTGATATGACAGATTTTGAAGACTCTTCATGGAAGGCCTCACCTTCCCTGGGGAGCAGAATGGGGATGGGCTGGGATTTGGTGGGGGGTGATAGGGAAGGGTGAGGGGACTGGATTGACATGTAAAACACCCTTGTTTCAAATTTAAGGAAAAAAGGGAAAAAAAGAGTTGTTGATGGGAGATGTCATTCTGTAAATATGTTTCTCTTATTGGTTAATGAATAAAGCACTGTTGGCCAATAGGAAAGCAAGATAGGTGGGATGAGGAGACAAGGAGGAGTGAGGAAGTAGTAAGGAGGGGCCAGCATGTATAGACTGGAGAGAACAGAGGTCCCGGCCCTCTTTCCAGTAAGATGAGACCACGTGGAAATGCTTAGATTAATAGAAATGGGTTAATATTTAAGACAGAGCTAGCTGATAAGAAACTAGTAACTGGCCAACAGAATTATATCTAATACAGACAGCATCTCTGTGTGTTATTTGGGGCTGGCAAGGTAGTGGGACCAGATTTGCAAGAAAACAACTCATAACAAGTTGCATTGGTCGTGGTGACAGTTGTCCTATTGTTTTGCTTTTTTTGTTTGTTTGGTTGGTTGGTTGGTTGGTTGGTTGGTTTTTTGTTTTGTTTTGTTTTAACTTGACATAAACCTAGAGCTACCTGAGAGAAAGAAATCTTATTTAAAAGAATTCCCCCATAAAATTGGCCTGTAGGTCATTTTTAATTTAATTTAATGATTAATGTAGGAAGGCAGCACCCACTATGGGTGGTACAACTCCTGGGCAGGTAGTCCTATGTTGTATAAGAAAGAAGGCTAAGCAGGCCCTGGGGAGCAAGCCTGTATGTAGCATTTACTGTTCAGTTCCTGCTTTGGCCCTCTTGATGGACGATGGCCCTGGGTATGTATGCCAAAAAACCCTTTCCTCTTCAAGTTGCTTTTGGTCAAGGTGCTTTATCACATCCAATAGAAACCAGACTAAGACAATGGCCAAGGGTACCTCCCAGGAGCAAATAGGTCAGTGATCATGCATGTGTTTGGGGCTTGGCAATGACCTTCAATAAGGATGATTGTCTTAATTCCTAAATCCCACAATAGCTTTTCCTCTAGCCAGCCATAGCCATTCGCTGTGCAAAGGAGTGGACATCTGGGAAATGTGTGAGCTTATCTAGGCTGACCTCATGCAGAGAAGTCAGGGTCTGGGAGTGCTTATTTGGGGAACCAGAAATTGAACACGAGGATCCAGACCTCAATGATGCTGTGCAGAGGGCACTTAAAGATGAGCCATGTGAAAACTGGAAGATAGATTAGATCACATTAATACAATGTAAAGGAATTTCCTCATAAAACCAAGATCAGAAAGGTCAAAGGTGAAGGCAGACTTTGTTCCAGAACATTCTGGTATTTGACAGTGATCATGACACACCATTTTTATCATAAAGTGTTTTCTAGTATACAGAGGGCTTCCTTTGCATTTTTTCCTTTTGAATGGATTGGCCTTCTGTTTTGTTCATTTATCCACAAAACACTTCTTGAGTATCTGTTTATACCAGATGCTATGCTGTGCTGCACCCTAGTACATCCCAAGTCCTGCCAGGTCCCGCTGCTTTTCAGTCCCAAATAAGCACACAGAGGCATATTAATTATTTAGCTGTTGGTTGATGGCTAGCTCTCTCTTAATTACTAACTCATAACTACTAATCTATGTATTTCTACATGGCTTTATCTTACCAGAGAATGCCTGATGCATCCTCTCTTCCTGGTCTCTACATGGCATCTCTCCTGGCAGCCTCCCTCCACCTCCTCTCCCCAGAATTCTCTTTGTCTCAAAGCCTCACCTATACTTCCTGTCTGGCTATTGACCAATCAGAGTTTTATTCATCAACCAATAAGGGAAACATACAGAAGGACATCCCTCATCGTTACTATATTGAACCTCACTACATCCCATGTCTATAACAATGTTACCATTGCTATTTTACAGATAAAGGAGTGCTAGCAAAATCAGTGGAATTCAAAACTCCAAAGAGACATGAGATGATGTCATCTTTGCTCTCAAAATCAGGAAATAGGAAAATTTTAGGAGGAAGATACAAAACCAACAGTTTAATCTGTGTAGCTTATATAGACTCCATTAAGACTACTCAACAGCCATAGGCAATGCAAAAATGAATGTACATGCCTGTGTTTTAGTAAAACTTTTCTTTAAGAAATAGTCATGACTATGTGCCAATAAAACTTTATTCACACAAACAGGTCATGAGCCCCAGTTTGCCAGTTCCTGTACTGCAGAATCATAGTCCTGAGTGGAGACTACTAGTATAAACAGCTCGTGATGGGGCACCATGGTCAAGAGGTATATGCAAAGGGTTGCAGAAGCAGAGGGGTGTAGCTATCTGGAGGACTTGGCAATGTCTTCTTGGCAGCATTTCCGTGGTTTGTATTTCCAGGTCAGTGTCATCCGAGAACCAGGAAATAGCTCTCAGGCTGACACTGGATGGGACCTGGAGCCAGGTTCTTATCAGAAATCCTGTCTCCTTCCTGAGTCTGTGGTGTGGGAGCTGTGGCCCACCCTCTGCCTCTTCTTCCTGTACTAGCCAGTCTCTAACACCTCCTGAAAACCAGTGTTCCTCAGCCTTGGAAGCATAGAAGCCAAACACTTGGCAAGATGATTCTAAATGATAATTCCTTCCATGCCAGAGTCATCCCAGCCCAGAGCGCATCCTAGAACTCTCAGGGTCTACACCTGTGGAATCATGCTTAGGAGTAGATTGGAGGTTTGACTTTACAAGGAGGTCTAACTCAATACAAGCAAGAAATCTATAAAAGAAATGACCTCTCAAAGTGGAAGGAGCTGCCTAGGGAGCTGATTGATACTGGTGAGTGAGAAACTTGAGAAGCAACTAGACAAACATTTAAAGGATAAGTTCTAGTGTGGAAAAGCCCCATGTTTAGAAGTCTGTTGCTTGTCCTTTTTGCTAGCTGTCATCTTGGAGTCTTTCTTTGACTCTCTTACTTGGTCTCTTAGTTTGAAAATGGAGATTACACATCTCCTTGGGCTGCTGTGATGATTAAAGAGCATCATCCAAGTTTGCACCTAGTGCTAACATGGCGTGCAACTGATTCAAACCAGCTTTAGTGGGGCTGTGACATCAGACTGGGTCTGGTGACCACGTTGGGGGAATAATTTTTGAGGTCTGAGGCTTACAATTCTTTGATGCATGAAACTAACAAGAACTCTTTCTTCATTTACATGAGATTATTTCATAGTCCCCCAGAAACAAAGGAATGCAACTTCTTTTTGTGAGATCCCTCTCATTGGATACACATGATGGAATATTAACATAAAAGAATTTTATTTGGAGGGCAAGACAAGTATAGGACTTAGGAACGCTTTAAGAGTTCCTGGGCATAGAAGTCATTTTGGATCCCAACACAAAGTATTTGGTCAAACTGAATACAGTCCTGCTTTTTTTAATTTTTATTTTTTAATACCTCTATTAACAAAGCTTCCATTAAAATTCACAGAGAGGATCTTTAATATTTTTTGCTTGTTCCCTATTTAAAGATATATTACTCAATGAGTTGCTGTTAGGGATGGGGCACTCATTTCTTTAAGTCCTACATAAAATAAAAGCAACTGACTTTGTGGGTAAAGGAATATCCAATTTCTCTCTTAGTACAGGTGGGAAGAAGCCTAAGAGAAAAATGATCGGAGCTTTGATTTTTACTAAACTCGGTTTTGTTGTTGTGGTTTTTTTTTTTTTTTTTTTTTTTTTTGGTCACTTTGTGCTGCTGAGCCAGCAAGCTGAGGCACAGCAACCAAGCTCTGTCATTCTGGCCAGCCAGTACAGAGAGGGGGCTCCTTGTTTTTGTTGGAGGCAACAGGGAGTTATCTGAACCCAGATACAGAACAGAAAGGACTCCCAGCAGGCGGGAGAGCCCCCCAGGAGGGCTAGCCAGGCTCTTTGACTCCCAGCTGCCCATGGTGTAGTCCTCTTCGGAGAAATCCCCCACCCCTGACTTTTTCTTAGCCCTTGGGATCTGTTGTGCTTTGGCTTTTTCTGTTGTCGCTTGCCTTGGCATTTCTGGTTTTCTTTCCCTTTGCAACCCTCAGATCCTCCCCATTGTGCACAGTGTCCTTGTGCAAAAGCCTGAGTCACGCTGTCTCTCACCAGGCAGCCTCTGTGCTTTCCCTCCATGAATGCAGGTCGCCTGGCAGAAGCATGGTGGCTCAGTGGGGGAAAGGAAGCCTTGTCACCCTGGCTCTGAGCCCCCTGGAGAGCATTGTGGAAGGACTTTTCAGTTGAGAGAGGCTGTGAAAGGCCGGCAGGGGCTTCTCAGGGCAGTGACCTTTGGGGCCTTTTTCGATTCTGATTTTCAGAGGCTGCCTCACCAGTGTGTGGCCCACTAACAAGGACAGAAAAGGAGCAGATGGAATAGACAGTGCTTGAGGGGGCGTGAAAGCTGCCTGTACTGAGGAAGACACATTAGTCCTAGTATCTGGGGATCTCCTAGTCAAGACCCTGGCTGGGGTTTCATGGAGCAACAATAATTCATGGTTAATATACACAAGGAATTCTGATGTAACAGATAGCCCAGGGCGGAAAGCCTGGAGACCTGCTCTGGAATCCTTACTCTTCTCAACATCTGTGTCACCCCAGGCCAGTGAATCTCTTTTGGCTCTTAGGTCAAAGAGTGATAAGATCCAGTTTGTACCTGTTAGCTTTAGGGCTACTGGGAGAATCAAACAGGATACAGGAAAGTGCTTGTGGTTCTAAAGGTTTGCAGACTGAAATCTACTGCCCAACCCTCTAATTTAACAGAGCAGATAAGCAAGTCTGGAACAGTTCAGAAAAAGCATGAGACCACAGAGTTGTCCTAAGGCTATTGTCGATGTGACTTCTTATATACTAAGGATGCTTAGTTTGATCTTAGGCAAGACCAGAGGGAAAGGCTTCAGGGGTCCAAGTTTGGTGCCCAGGATGTAGCCCCAACTTTCCAGTGGAGTTTCATCTCACATCTAAGTTTATTTTGTGATGATAAAAACTATATATAGTCACTATGTGAAACTTGGCAAATACAAAAGGATCAAAGAAGGGAAGGTAAAATTTTCATGGTCCCACTATATAGGTAGGTCTACTGTTGAAATTATGCCATACAGTTACCTAGCCTTTTTTTATAATAGTGTGAGATGGGACCTTGGCTGGGGAACAAACAGGCCATGAGGAAGAACTCACACAGGAAGTTTTATTAGAGAGGGAAGGGAGTGGGGGAAAGGAGAGAGAAGCAGAGAGAGAAGAAAAAGAAAGAAAAAAGAGGGGGGGGGAGATAGAGATCTGTCTGCCACCTCAGAGAGATGGCAGAAAGAGAGGGGAGGTGGGTGGGGTTTGCCTCTTAAAGAAACCTTTGCACCTGCATGCAGGTACTGCCTGAGTGCATTCTGCCAGGTGACAGGGGGCAGGCCAGCATAATGCCTGAATCCTTACACCTTTCTCTATGCATGTGTGCATTTGAACACATTTGTGATCCTTTCCTCACTGAAGTTTGTTGCACATGCTAGCCCTGAAATTTGTGGAATAGTACTTATAATTGCATAATTGTCCATTGAACAGTTACATAAACAGGTCTTCGGTGATGAAGGTTGCTACAGTTTTGATCTGCAATGCTCTCAAGTGCTGTGACTTGTGCTGTTGTTGAGGAATGGACATGGGTGTTGGTGCACACCTTTACTCCCAATACTCAGGAGACAGAGGCAGGTGGGATCTCTGAGTTTGAGGCCAGCCTGGTCTACAGAGTGAGTTCCAGGATAGCTTGGGTTAGACAAAGAAACTCTGACTTGGAAAAAAAAAAGGGGGGGGGGAGGGAGGAAGGGGGAGAGTGGAAGCTTTAGGAGTTTGACATTAGTGGAAAGGAGTTAGGTCATTGAAAGTATACCCTTCCCCTTTTGTTTAGATTAAAAATAATTGTGTGTGTATATGTGTGTTGTGTGAGTTTATGTGCACCACATACAGATTCCCAAGGAAGATAGAAGACATTGGATTTCCTAGAACTGGAATTACAGATGGCTGTGAGCTGCCCCTCATGGGTGTTTGGAATTGAACCCAGGTCCTCTGCAAGAGCCCCTTGAAAGCATACTCTTGAAGGAGAGATGGGGACTCTGTCCCTTTCCTGCCTGTCTTTTGCCTTCTGTCTGTCATGCAATAAATGCCCTACTATGCAACCCTACTGTGGTGTGCTGCCTCAGCCCACCCTCATGGATTAAAAGTTTCAAGCCATGGCCACAGGGGTGGTGTACGCCTTTAACGTCAGCACTCAGGATGCACAGGCAGAGGGCAGGCAGATCTCTGTGTGTTCAAGGCCATCCTTGTCTATAATAGTGATTTTCAGTATTGCCAGAGGTACACAGTAAGATCACCAAAAAACAAAAAGAAAATTCCAAACTATGAACCCAAACAACCCCTTTCTCTCTACACTTTGATTATCTCAGTATTTTGTTGCAATAATTCAAAGCTGAATAACATGAAAATCAAGGTTCTTCCTTAATTATTCACTATTATAAACAACAGCATTAGACACTCTGTGTGTTAGACATTGCTCTGCTGGCCCCTCATTGAATCCCAGCTTCTTGCGTTAGGTTCAGGGAATTTAACAGAAGAATGGGCACCTGAACCATACTTGCTGCAGACTGTGCTAAATAAATGCTTGACGAGCTGCTCCCTAGTTAAGTAAGTGCTTCTTATAGGTGAGACAAGGAATCTGGTCACTTTCCCAATCTTGTCTCTTGAGTTTGCAGAGACACGTGAATATTGATTTGCTCCCAAAGTTTATTGTTGTTTTGTTTTGTTTGAAACAGAGTTTCTCTGTGTAGCTTTGGCTGTGCTGGAGCTTGCTCTGTAGATCAGGCCGGCTTCAAATCCACAGACCTACCTGCCTCTGCCTCCCAGCTGCTAGGATTAAAGACACCACTGTCTGGTGCCCCCACGGTTTTGAAGGTTTACCATGATAAGGTAGATGGTAGTATGAGGCTTAGAACCCTAGTGAGACATTATTTTAAAGTAAAGTATTTCATTTAAAGACACATACTTTACACCAGGTGTTCTTGCCCTGTATTAATTATTCTCAGAGTTTTGTTTTATGGTTCATGCTGATTTGTTTGAGAAAGGGTCTTGCTGGTTTTTCTTTCCCAGCCAGGTCCTGCTGCCCTTCTCAACCCCAAATAAGCACACGGATGCTATATTAATTATCAGACTGTTGGCCAATGGCTAGGGCTTCTTATTGACTAGCTCTGTCTTAATTACTAATTTATTTCTATAAATCTATGTGCTTCTATGTGGTCTTGGCTTACTGGAGAATGCCTGATATATCCTATCCTTCCAGTTTCCACATGGTGACTCTCTATATGCCATTTCTTCCTACCTTTCCCACAATTCTCTTCATCTCCTAGCCACACCTATCTTCCTGCCTCTACTGCCTATTGGCCAGACAGTGTTTTATTCATTAACCAATAAAACATATATACAGAGGACATCCCCCATCAAAAGGGTTTGCTAAGCAGCCCAGGCTGGCCTTCTGCATCTGCTTCCGAAGGACAGGGATATAGGTGTGTGCTGGCTTTATTATGTCTGGGCCTGTGGAAGCAAAAGCATGTGGCTGAGGTTTCTCATCTCATGGTAGACAGGAAGCAGAGGAAGGGACTATAGAAATGGACCTAGACAAGATATAGCCCTCAGGGACATGTCCCCAAAGATATATACTTCCTCCAACTAAGTAAGCTCTGCCTACTACTTGTCAGCACCTCTCCCAGATGCCATTATAACTCCAACAAGGGATTAACTCACTGATTATGTCAGAGCACTCAGAACCTAGTCACCCAAGAGCATACACCGCAAAGAATGCCCAAGGTGTGCTTTACCAATCTCCTAGGTGTTTCCAAGCCCAGTCCAGCTGGACAAGAGATTAACCATAACAACTTGTATCATGCCTCTGCAAAGGCACCTCCACCTCCTAATCCACCCTGCTGTAGGACTTACATTGGACCATTCGTGAGTGGCGATAGTAATGATGTGTGTCCTTGAGGATGTCACAGGAAGCCTTGGAGCTTTAAAAAAAAAAAAAAACCAGTTATGGAAGGGAAGCCATGGCCATATATTGTCCTGCTTTGATGACTCCTAAGCTGGCCACATGGAGAGTACTGCCCACCCAGGGACTTGTTTTTTAGCCATTACAGTATAGCAGCAAACATGTGGGAAAGGAGCCATTGTGGATGCTTGGTTCAATGAAGCCTTCTGATAATTCTTGTCCTAGCCTCCATCTAACTGTAGCCAAGTCAGGACTGGATGGTAGCTGAATCCCGTTAATGCCTACTGTAAGAGATGCCCACACATCGCTGTGTAAATCACCTGTGTTTGGGATGGGCTGTCAAGTAATAGGTAACCAGAACAACATCCGTTTCTTCCTACAGTTTTATGCCTTTATTAGTTCTGTTGTCACATTACAGACTACCACCACTGTCATTAATTGAGCAGCTTATATGTGAAGACTGCTCTGTCTGAAGAATAAAGGACAAGCAATACACAGCCTATTCACTGTCAGGAAAACCTGGTCCAAGTAAGGATGCACATAGAGCAATGGCTCTGTGGTCCTCAAGGAACAGCATCCTCATGGCACTGGCTGCACCCCCCCCCACTGGGGGCAGGGTGAGGTGATTCTGCCTACAGAACAGGGCACAACTTGCTGAAATGCAGGACAATACTGAAATACACCTTGAAAGATGTCTGCCACTCACCTGTGGACAAGGGAAGGGGGCTTTGCATCAGAGGGAGATCTTGTACCGAGGGGTAAAAATTCCCACATTACTTCTCCACCAGCAGAAGATGTGGCTCTTTGCTGAAATATAATCTACGATGCCCTTCCCTCTTCCTTCCCCTGTGTTTGCTAAAAGTTTCAAACTAAGCCTTCTCAACTTTTGATAAGGAGTTTCAAAGTAAGGATGGGCACTGGAGCTAGCTTGATATATCCTAAAGTGTTGGTTAGTTTTCTTATCACTTGTCAAAGGCCCAAGAGAACATCCTAAAGGAGATTTGTCTTGGCTCACAGGGTCAGAGCTACAATCATAGTTGGCTAGATCCTTGGTGTTCAGGCCAGTGACAAGGCAGAAACATCATAGCAGAAGAGCGTGATGGCCAGGGATGAGGCAGAGTCAGGAGAGGAAGGGACCTGGCACAAGATATACCCTTTGAAGGCATGCCCCCAGCAATTTAGCTCCTCTAACCAGGCCCCAAATGCTATCTCATTCAGCTGTGAGCTCATTGGATTAATTTGTTGATGAGATTAGTACTGTTATGATCTAACTACTGCTCAACGGATCTACAGACTAGAGAGCAAGCCTTCAACACTTAAGCCCTTTGAGGATTGTCTTGTTGTGGTCTGAGCTTCTGAATCAACCCAAGCAGACACAAGAGGTTACCACAAAGCAAGATTTACTGTAGGGCAACACAAAGAAGGGGGCAAGGGGAGGGGCTGATTGGTCAGGGACACAGAACTGAACTGCGACATGAATGTCAGGTGAAGCAAGTATTTTAGCACAAAAATCACAACGATTGTTGCCAAGTTATAATTATAATTTTCACCAGTCAGGATTTAGAGATTAGGTGCTTCATTGAATGCCCCATCATTGTTGACTGACATACAATGTAAACTTTTCAGTCCAACCAATCATATTCATTTGTTCTTCTGCTGTTAGGGACAGCCACAATGTTTCTAGAAAACTAAAGGTGCATAACAACTATTTGTGTAGTGTAAGGAGGAGGTGGGTCAGCTATTGGAAGGTTCCCAACTTTATAGGGCTTGGGAACCTGAACTTTGTTTCACCTCACAGGTAAAATGGAGTCTGAAGTCAAAATGGCAGTACTTAGGATAACGTGTTTTTTTGCCTATTCCCAAAAGTCTTAGTTAGGGTTTCTGTTGCTATGGGTAAAGACCATGACCAAAAGCAACTTGTGTAGGGAAGGGTTTATTCCATCTTCACTTGTAGTCTATTATCCAAGAAAGCCAGGGCAGGAACTAGAGGCAGGAACTCATTCAGAAGCCGTGGAAGAGTGCTGCTTACTGGCTTGCCCAGCACACATGCATACATACATACATACATACATACATACATACATACATACATACATCCCAAGACCACCTGCCCAGGGGTGGCACTGATCACAATGGGATGGGCTGGGTCCCACATCAATCATTAATTAAGAAAACACCCAACACACTTATGTGTAGGCAAGTCTTATGTGGGCATCTTCTCAATTTATTAAGGGGGCACCTTCTTAATTTAGTGCCCCTCTTCCCAAATGACTTTACTGTGTCAAGCTGACAAAAGGCTAGACAGGACATGGATATACATCATATCTCAACCATTATCCTCAGTGGGTTTTGGGTGTGATCCCTAATCTTTCCACTTGTTGGATATCTGAGGAGCATCTGTAGAATATCAGTGAAGTGATAGTTCATACAATTCAGTACTAATCCGTGCTTAGCCTCATCATCAACTAATGCTGAACGCAAGCATATTCTAGCAGCAGTGCCCATATGTGTTTACTCAGCCTGAGCACATGCATATATATTCCAAAAGCCATGGGAAGGATGCCTCAAAAGTGCATCATGTCTGTTAGAACTTCAAGCGAGTCACATGTATAGCAGTTTTGTCCTGTGTGTTTGCAGTCAGTATCAGCCCATTCAAGATGCTGGAACAAAACACAACAACTGAGGAATTTATAAACAGCAGAATGCTTTGACCACAGTTCCTGAGGTGAGGAAATCTGAAATTAAAGCACCATCCGGCCTGACATCTGGTCTCCTAGATGGTACCTTCTAGCAGGATAAGCAACACACTCCCTCCAAAGTCTTCTATGATAGCAAATACCATTGCTGACAGCAAGGCCCTCACTCATATCCTACTCACTTCCCAGAGGCCCCATCTCTTCATAGAGCCTCTAATCCAGCTTTTACTCAAGAGAAAGAAGCAGTCAGATCTCTATAAGTTCAAGGTCAGCCTGGTCTACACAGTAAGACCCAGGATAACCATATCGAGATCCTGTCTCCAAAAAAAGTAGTTTTACTTATTTATTATGCAGACTCACTTGCGGGCACACATGCACACATGTTTCAGGGCAAAGTGGGGACATCACTAATGCCCTTAAGACAGCCTAAATAAAGTGCACAAATATTCAAATAACTGCCCAGGAATTTGGTTCTCCAGACCAGCACAAACTACAACCTTTTCTTTCCTAATGGCCTCATCAGATATCCAGGCAGCTGCTTAGTTTGCAGTGTGAGTGCCTGCTCTCCCACCAGCTAGGGAGCAGGCTTGGTAAGTGGCTACTTTATAGACTATAGGTGAAAACACTGAAGGCTTCGGGGGGGGGGGGGTCGGCTGTTTCCGGAAGGGAGAGCAGTGGTTTCCCAGGTTTCCCACTCTGGCTGCACTGGATAAGGCTAGAATTCCCTCCATCTTCACTGAGGATGCAGAGGCAGCTGGGAAACTGAAGCAGTGTTCCTCCAGGTGCTGAGAACTCTCAAGTTCCTCCATCTCCTCAGGTGGCAATAATGATGCCCAGAGCGATGCTGGCTCCCCATGATTCCCTCCCCTCCAGAGCCACCTCCTTCAGCCATCTCAGACATTTCAAGGGGCAAATAGGTCTTCAGGTTCCCTGAGGCTGCCTGAGGCCAGGAACTTTCCCTGGCAGAGCCTGAGTGCTTTTACCTCCTCACAGAAGCAATCCGAACTAGTGTGGAACCACTGTGAGATGGTACAGGCTGGTATTGGTACCCAGCTGAGCATGGAGCCCAGATTAAAGGAGCAGGGCCAGGCCTTAGCAGGGTGTTCAAAAATGTCCCCAAGCTGAGAAAGCCAGGAACATTTTGAGCACTTTTCAATCAATGGCGGTGTTCTTTTACCTTCAAGAGGCAAAACTGTGAGGCTGTAGAGATGGCTCAGCACTGACTCCTCCTCCAGAGGACCTGGGTTCAATTCCCAGCACCTGCATGGTCGCTCACAGCTGTCTGTAATTCCAGGATCCAGTACATTCACACAGACATATATGCAGGTGAAAACACTTGTAAAATAAAAATAAATAAATTAAAAAAAAGAAGAAGAAACAGACTTAAGTTGTGATCTCAGAGAAAAGAAAGCCGCCTGTTGTAGACCCATCTGTGGAAGGACTTCTTCTAAGTAATTCTGTTCAGCTCTCTGGATTTTCAAATATGGAAACCAAGGCCAAGAAAGAAGGAGCTGCCTCAGGTCCCAGAGCTAGTTAGAGGCAGAAAGTATGTGTGGTGGGAAAAACACCATCTCTGGCATCAGACGAGCCTTGTACAGGCCAAGCTGTGTTCTCCATCTGCTTCTCATTTCCTGAGCTGTTAAGGGGTCACACCACATAGCAAAGCTATCATGAGCACTAAAGGAAAATATAGATGAAAAGTCCAACACACACTCCACACGACCAGTGGGAGTCAGTAGAGCAGAAATGCCCCCAGTGGAAATCTGTCCCTTTCCATGGCAGGTAGAAAGCCACAGTAACAGGCTGTGAGGGCACTGTCCCTTAGTAGTTGACAGACAAGCTTTCTCTGGAGCTGGGCTAGTGGTTCAGGAGGGCCCTTCTCTTTGTCCTTCATGACTTTTGTCCTAACTGGGCAGAAGATTCAGAACACTTGAGAAAAAGTAACCGCTGAACAAGTGAATCCTCCATCACCCCCAGAAGACTGGGACTAGTGATGGGGGCCACGGATTTGCACCCAATCACTCATTCATTTAACAGATGGACATGAGGCTTGGTGCTGAGGATATGGTAGTGAATAAATATACAATGCTGTCCCTCAGAGAATTCTAAGAATGTAAGGGAAAGTGGGGTTGATGTCAAACTCCATAGCCCTCTTCTCAGAAGGCCCTCCCTTTGTTCTGTCTCCCCCCCCCCCAGCTCTCTTCCTCCTCCCCACCCCCAACTGGCATGGCCCTTTCTCTCTAAACCATGCCTCTTTAATGGCGGTTGGGAGGCTAAACCCAAATGGCACTTGTGTTTAGAGACACAGAAACTGATGTTTTCAATGATGAAGAAAGCATAAACCCCTTCTTTATGCCACCACGATTAAGCTGCATGTGTGTATGAGTGCATGCATGTGTATGTGCTCTGTGTGTGTGCTTGTGTATGTGTGTGTGCATGTGTGTGTGCTGTGTATGTGTGTGTGCTGTGTATGTGTGTGTGCTGTGTACGTTTGTGTGTGCTGTGTGTGTGTGTCACAGCTGATGGATTTCTTTCTAAGTATGGCTAGCCTGCCCTGGGAAGAACTTCTCACCCCTCACCAGGGTACAGGTTTGGGGAGTGTCTTTTCTGCAAACAGCTCCCCAGCCCCACCTCTTTTATCAGCCAATTTCAGTTGTGAAAAGAAAGAAAAGAACAGTAGGTTTGTTTAGAGCCAGTCTTTTTCTGAAGCCAACAGGGAGAACAGGATTGGAAACAAGAGGAGGCTGCGCTGGGTTCAATGGTTAACCAGCAAGATTAATAAATGGCAGAAGGAGGAAACAGCCAGTGAGTAAAGAGGCAAGGAGAAACGTCTCCTTGTGGTTCAAAAGCCAAGGAAAGTTTTCCTAGATCTGGATGACCTGTGTTTAAAAGGTCCTGGGGTGGGGGCAGCTATCGCTGCGTCCAGGCTGAACCACCACTTCTTAAGAGCATTTCCTGGGTCCTCTCAGAAGTTCAACAGTCTGACACTGAGCCACATAAGAACTTCTGGTCAATATAAATCAGGAAGAAACCATTCTCTGCCCTGACTCACTTTAAGAGTTTTTGCAAATATTTTCTTTGCCCTTTGTCTCAGTTTCCCTGTTGCTGTGGTTGCACTACTTTTTGCCTTAAGGAATCAGATATTAAATATTTCCAGCTGTAGGCCATATGGTGGGTGTCTGTCTGCACTACCCAACTCTGCCATTGAATTGTAAAAGCAGCCAGAGGTGATATGTAACAATAGATGAGACTATGTTCCATTAAAACCTTATTTACAAAACAGGTAGAGGACAAGGTTGCCAAAACACTGCAGTTTGCCATCTCCTGGATTAAATTCTCAAAAATCAAATGATCTTGGAGACCCACTGATCTGGAATGTTCCAAGCCACCAGAGTATGTTCATGCTGGGACCAAAACTGCAGGCCAAGTGGACTTGGCTCCCAATTCTCCCAGAGGTAGAACACAGCTGGTTTTATCTTGTGGAGCCGACCCTGGGGGTCCTTCTCGCAGTGTGACTTGGAGTGGGGCTGAGCGCTCTTGCACTATCTCAGAGGGACTTGCTGACACATTGAGGGTGCATACCACGAGCTACAAGAAAGGGGGAGGCGGCGGAGAATGGCACACATTTCCTTCTGAACCTGAGGAAATTGTGCCTTAGAGGAGTGAACTTCCTACATATTCCACATTCGATGTCACAGGTTCATGTCCACACTTATTGACCTTTATGTCACACAGCTGACTCAGGGGGTGGGATGGGGTGACGTGGGAGAGGCACCCTCAGCACATGCTTTTCCAGTGTCAAAGCGTTGCACTCAATGGTTTCTTCCCAGATGGACTCTCTGACCGGCTCCTCTGTGACTTAAGTGGCATGGTTGCTCCAACATGGTTCCCTTTATTGTCTTGCTTCTGGGATGTGCTTCCCTCCAAACCACCACGTGTAAATTTCTATGGGACTTTCTGTTCCTTGGCTGAAGACCCAGAGAGCTTTTATGATGTGAATAATCCATTTTCCTCTTTGTCCCTAGCTTTTGCCTTCCAGAAGGGAGAGGCTAAGGCTAAGGTCCAACTGGGCAAGGTAACACCTCTTTAATTGAGACTCTCAAGCCACCTCCACCCCCCGCCCCCACCCCTGCCCCAGGTCCAGGCCACTGTGACCCTCCTTTCTGCACACCACCCTCCCTCTCCCTGTGTGGCCCTGTCCTTGGCCATGGGATCTGGAGCAAAAGTACTTCTTGACCACAGCTGTGGCACAGTCACCTCTAAACGTGCCATGGCACACAGATGGTGGCATTCACCATCCTGTTTGTGGTGGCAAGGGTTTGTAGCAAGAAACTGTGTGACAGCAAGGAAACTTGGGAATTGCTTTGCTGTGGTGAGATTTTCTTGCCAAGTGAGGAAGTGAGATGCCGACCTTCAGCAAGTAGTCGACTGGAGAGTTAAGCTGGTTCTGGGGAAACACTCTGCAGGGTCTCTAGTGAAGGTATAAGAAACTAATGGCGAGCCCACATTTTCTATCTGCAGGTCAACATGACCATCAGGCCAGTGGCAGGGGCTGCTGGAAATATGGCCGTGAAGTCCTGCATACAGATTCATCATCTACCTACACATACTCCGAAGTGGATGGGCTAAATCAATCAGAGCCTGCGTTCTGAATGATGGCTTCCCGCCCTCTGCTCTTGGCTCTCCCATAACCCACACCCTACTGCTGACAATCTCAGCAGTAGTTGTGTCCCTGTGTTCCTGACTGTCTTTTCAGATCCTTCCCTGGCTTCCTTGTCAAAGCCTGGGCTTCCATTTGTTCCTTCCCTTCTGATTCCAAGGCTCTTGTCAGCCTCTTTCTTGTATTTGTTAAATGTGTCCCAAATAGGCAGGGGTACTCTCCCCGACAGGAACCCTGTATACATTATTACAATCTCCCCAGCTCCTCCTTTATGAGGCAACTGATAAACATGTGACTAGGGGAGTGAGTCTTCTCATAAGACAGGAAGTTGACAGGACAAGTAAACACTGGTCCCCATTATGTGCAAGTAACAACTCCCAGTACCTATTTATATGACTTTTAAAAATCAGATCTTTACAGATTAATCACATCAAGAACCTTCAAATGAGAGCCGGGTGGTGGTGGTGCATGCCTTTAGTCCCAGCATTAAGGAGGCAGAGGCAGGCAGATCTCTGTGAATTCAAGGCCAACCTGGTCTACATAATGAGTCCCAGGACAATTAGGATGGTTGCACAGAGAACCCCTCTCTTGAAAAACAGAGAGAGAGAGAGAGAGAGAGAGAGAGAGAGAGGAGAGAGAGAGACAGAGACAGAGACAGAGACAGAGACAGAGACAGAGACAGAGAGGTCATGGAATTACATTTGGGAGGAAGCAATAATTTGAAATGACTCATTTACAAGCCCAGAAGCCAGAAGAGGAGCAATGGATGAATTTCCCATCCTTCATAGCACACATAAAACCAACACAAAATGGACCAAAAACTTGAACATAAAACTAAGATACAAAACGATAGAGAACAACATAGGAGTAAGAAGTCATGACAGTGGATTGGGCAAAGATTTTTCAGAAACACGCCAAAAGTCAAAGTAGGCAAAGTATTAGAATAGATGGATAGATATTTTGTAGATATTTCCCTTAAAACTATAACAATGATCAAAACATAAAACTAATATAAAGATGAGAAAGTGGCCATTAGCATTAGTGAAGTACAAATAAAAAATACTCCAGCCCCGCCAAGAGAGTTGTAATAAAAAAGAATAGGGAATAAAACATGTTGGTGATTATGGGAGAAATCAAAATTTGGATACCCATTTTCCTTGTTATCTTAGCTCCATTTTCTTGGATACATGAGACATCAATGATGTTGTCAACAGATCTGTGTCCCCCTTAACACTCACTACTGCAGCTCTAAACCACAATGTGACTATATTTGGTGCCCTCATAGGAAGAGACCAGAAGCTCCTTTTCCCCAAAATGATAACCCAGCCAGAAGGCTTCCATTTGCAAGCCAGAAAGAGACCCCTCACCAGTTACCAAGGCAATCAAGGCCTGAATTTTAGACTTCTGGCTTTCAGAAACATGAGAGACAAATGTCTACTGTTTAAACAATCCACTCTGTTGTCTTTTGTCTAGCCATCCTAAGCTGAGAGATAGAGTGATAGGGATATATTTCTAACCAACCACAACTTGCACAACACTTGTAGTGGCAGCTGGATCCAAGGAACTCTCTGGTCAGGCAGTGTAGCCAGGTTAAGAGAGAGACCCTGTCTCAAAAAATAGGGTGAACAATGGTCAAGGACAGTGACATCTGAGTTCCATACTCACACACAGTGGAGCAAGTTCATTCACCACACATGTACACACACATAAGAAGGAAAATGCAAATTTTCAGCCCTGCTTCTGGGAGTAGAATCTATTCAGTCTGGAAAAGGGACCCATCAGTCTGGATTTTGCTTGCAGGAAACAAGGTTAGCAGTCTCAACATAGAGGACCTGCTTGGGACAACCTCCTTGACTTGTAGATGAAGAAACCAAACAACAGAGAAGCAGAGATATGAGGTCACATGTGCATTTGCAAATTCAGCTTGGACCAGGATCCTGGTGTCTTGAGGCTACCACCTCTTCCCTGTGTTGGCAAACCTATTGCACCAGAAAGAGCTTTTTACCATAGACAGAGACCTGCAGTGAGAAGGAACATGAGGGGAAAGATGTGGATTTAGTTGGTGATCCTTAATTTGGAGATATGCCTGTACAAAGAGTAAGTAGCAATCCTTAGGACAAATGGAAATTCCATAAGCCAATGGGAGACAAGTGTAGTGAGATATTTACCTTGTCTGCACCTGTGACTTACACCACGCCCATTGGGGGTGGAGACAGGGCCTGATGTGACCTGAGGGAAAAGGCTGAGGAGGGGGCTCAGAGAGCTCTTGCTTGCAGCACTGGAACAGGAGTACATCCAGAGGCATCCTTGGGACCAGGAACCTGCTGGTGTTCATCTGTCTATGTTGTGAGTTATTTCTCCCTGAATAAACATCTTTTTGGCCTATTTATTTATCCTGATCCTTATTAAACTGCAATAGACAAGAGTCCCAGGTGAAGGGGATGAGTTGTCAAAGCTCTGGCCGATGGCAAGGATTTGTAAGCAGAGAGATAGAGAATGGCAGCCCTATGAGGCTGCTTGCTACTGGCCCCATCTGGGCCATGGAGGCTCTGTAGATGCACACTGGAGAGAAGGCTGCAATGGCTGACCAAGGAACCAGTATTCTTTTATACACCATAAATCACTCAGGAATGTCTCTGGGCACATAAAGAGAGGGGCAATAAAAGCCCATTCAAGAAGGAAGGAATTATAGTCGTTATAAAGCGACAGGAAACTGGCTGCATATGACTCTTATCCAGACCATGTTCATCTGCTAGAGAAAAAGTGTGCATTTCCCCCGTGGTATAGGATTCTGTTTTACAGAACCCCCATTTGGTTCTGCCAGCTCCCTTATAGCTACCATTTTTGGTGACTACTACTATTAAGGAACATGAAAGAGACTAAAAAATAATACAAACAAACTCCTGGGCAGAAATGGTGCCTTTCTGGGCAACTCAATCAGTGGCTGCAGGCTCTTCTGTGCCGGGAGTCAGATGAACAAAGCATACCTCACCCCATCTTATCAGGGCCCAGCCATCAAGTCCCAGGCTTTTCTGGAGGGCAGAGGTGGCAGATAAGTCAGCTCCAGGTAATGCCAGAGGCTATCCCTTCCTAGGACCTCTTCTACTTCTGGCCCAGGCCCTAGGCCCCATCTCATTCATTCTCCTATACAGCCCCTGATTCTCAAGAAGTTATGTGTCTATATAGATTCCATCTCAGACAGCACTCTTTTCTATGCAGGTCCCATAGGATGGAGGTATGGGTCTTAGAAGGTGTCATGAAAATACTGAGGGAGACCTTAAGCACTCTTGTAGTTGGTTTGTTTTTTGTTTTGTTTTGCTTTGCTTGTTTGCTTGTTTGTTTTTTCTCTTTGGGGGCCCACCACCCAGCTCTCAAATAAATACATGGAGACTTATTCTCACTTATGAATGCCTGGCCTTAGTTTGGCTTGTTTTTAGCCAACTCTTCTAACTTAAATTAATTCATTTCTGGTTAACTACATTTTGCATCTGGGCCTTTTACCTTTCTTTATTCTCTATATCTTTCTTTCCTTCTTACTCTATGGCTGGCTGTGTGGCTGTGTGGCTGACCCCTGGCATCCTTCTCTCCTCCTTTTCTCATTCCTTATTCTTGCTCTAGAGTTCTTCTCCTATTTCTTATCTGCTTGTCAGCTCTACCTATTTCTCTCTCCGGCCTAGCTATTGGTTAAGCTCTTTATTAGACCAATCAGGTGTCTTAGGCAGGCAAAGTAACACAGCTTTACAGAGTTAAACAAATGCAACATAAAAGAAGCAACACACCTTTGCATCATTAAACAAATGTTCCATAGCACAAATAAATGTAATGCATCTTAAACTAATATACAGCATCATACTATGCACTCTGAAAGGCAGTTTGGGCATGTGGGTAGACAGTGTGTATGAGATGTGGAGTCTTAAATGTAGGAGAGGGAAGTAAGGGCCAAGTCCAAGACAGCTTTCAGGTCCATGGAAAGCATTGCTTTCTACTAGGTTCCTGGAATTAGGACTTGAGGATGGGAATGTGGTTGTAATGAGTGAGCAGAACCATGGGTAGATGGAATAGCCTGGATGAAGGCAGAGAAGGACAGATGGACTAGGACTAATCAGTTCTCACTGGCTCAAACCCTTCCTGTTCCCTCTGGGAGATATAGCAGAATCTTAGAGTACCCTTGATGTTCATATAACAGACTATAGGCGCGCGGGGGGGGGGGTGGGGGGTGGGGAGGTGGGGGGGGGTGGAGGGAGTGGGTGGTTCTTGTCCCAATTGCTTGGTCCCAAATAAATAGGCAGAAGCTTATATTAATTACAAAATGCTTGACCAATAGCTCAGGCTTATTACTAACTAGCTCTTACATTTAAGTTAACCCATTTTTATTAATTTATTGCCACATGGCTTGTGGCTTTATCTGTCCTCTAGTATCTTGAGTCTCTGGCAGTTTGCTGGCTTCTCTCTTTCGACACTTCTTCATTCGAATCCTCAGTTTAAGGAATCCCACCTAACTTCATCCTGTCTTGCTGTAGGCAATCAGCTTTATTATTAACCAATGAGAGTAATACATATTCACAGTGCACAGAAGGATTATCCCACAACAACAGACCCCAGCTACCTGTTTTTTATTAGACGAATAATGGCTAAACCCTGCCTAGTAGGATCTCAGAAACTTCAATGCAAAGTGGATGGTGAGCTCCAGGCCAGCCTGAGCTACAGAGTGAATGGGAACCTGTCCTAACTAAAAGCGATGGGAAAGCTCTGAATGACTCTGTTTCTCCCTCGGGTCTGTCTTCTAGCATCTCAGACATCCTTACTCTGCATGAAGCTGTGTTTCCTGGGCCACCAGAGCCTCTGCTCCTGCTTCACTGTCTGCATGGAGTATCCTTCATTCCCCAGTATAAATGTCCAGTCCTGCCCCATCCCAGGATAAAAAAAGATGTTCCCTTCTCTGGGCTCCCACCACCAGTGCATCTTCCTTCCTCTCTGGCTAATAGCTATCAACCTCTATGGTTGATCACTGCCCAGCACTGAGTTGTGAGCACCTAGAAGGAGCAGCTGAGACTCAGCAGACACCTTAGGAGACATGTTTGAAAGCAATGGGCCAACATTGAGATCTCTGATGACACAGAGACCTGGGTTAACCAGAACGAGTCAGAAGTATTTAATGAGACTAACTGGAAAGAAAGCTCAGAGGTTTGTGGGAGGTATTGACGATTCATCTGAGAATGGGAATCAGTGAAGGATGGGCACTTGGAGTGAAAGGAGGCCCTTGCTCAGACTGGGGCCTGCTAGAGACTGCACTGTCCTCTTACCACCCAGGAAGTCCCCATAATATGCCCCAAACCAGACATATGCCCCAGAGACGCTGGATGGAAGAAAGCCTTGGATGGGGAGATGTTGAAAGGCAGCAAGGTGATTCACACACAAGGTCAGGCACTGCCCTTTCCAGATTTTCAGCAGGATGGGTGGTATGTTTAAAACAGACAGCCTAGGTCACATCCAGAGATTTAGGCAGAAAAACTTTCAGTGGAGATAGAATAATCTGTAATCCCAGCACTCAGCAGGCACAGGCACAGGAGGGTGGCCCTAAATGTGAGGTCATCCGAATCCATATAGCAAGTGTCAGCCCAGCCAGGGCTATTCTATCCAGATCCTGTCTCAAAACAAAAGCAAGCAAGCAAACAAACAAACATGACGGAGGATGTCCTTCTGTATGTATGTGTCTCTTATTGGTTGATGAATAAAACATTGTTTGGCCTGTAGCTGGTAGAGGCAAGAAGATAGGCGAGGCTAGGGGAACAAGAATGCTGGGGAGAGAGGCACAGTAGAGATGACATCTTGCCGATGGAGTAATGTGCCAGATTATGGGTAAGCCACAACCTAGTGGCAATACATAGATTAACAGATATGGGTTAATCATTTAGAGAGAGCTAGCCAATTAGAAGCCTAAGCCATCAGCCAACAGTTGAATAATTTGAGGCTGAGAAGGGCAGCAGGACCTGGCAGGACAAGAAAATGTAAGCAGCACAAACAAACAAAAGTCACCCACAAACAGAAGTCTTTCCAGAGCCCTACAGCTCCTTCTCGTGGTTCCCAAAGCCTAGTGTGTCTGGTTCTGCTCTATTGAGCAGCTGAATCTTACTGAAGGCAGCCTCTGTACCCTCCCTCATCTCTGCCCTTGCTGCTCCCTCCTGTAACAGGACATCTGCACAAGCTATGGTCTCCAACTGACCCTAACTAAATGTGTAAGGAAAGCGGGGCGGGAGGGATAGCATGAGTCCCAGGTGCCTGGGAAGAAAGGACAGGTGAAAAGACATTAGGAATAAGTTAGTGGACCAGGCTGTGGTGGCACATGCTTTAGTACCAGCACTTGGAAGGCAGAGGCAGGTGGATCTCTGTGAGTTTGACCAACCTGGTTTATATGGAGAGTTACAAGACAGCCAGAGCTACATAGAAAAACTGTCTCAAACAAACAAACAAACAAAAACAAAACACTAAATGAATAGGAGCTAGAGAGATGGCTCAGCAGTTAAGATCATTTTCTGCTCTTCCAGAGGACCTAGGTTTGGTTCCCGGAACCAACATGGCATCTCACAACTGGCTGTAACTACAGTTCTAGAGGATCTAAAGCCCTCATCTGTCTTCCACAGGCAACTGGCATGCCTGTGGTACACATATAATTCCATGCAGGCAAGATCCTTATACACATAAAAATACTTTTTAAAGAATAAATGAATGTTATTTTTTAAACAAACTCAAGAATGATGCAATGTTGAAAGAGGGAAGAAAAGAAAACACCTGACATGTATAAGGCTCCTCTTGGGAAATAAACATAAGTGCAATTGTTTTATAAATATCTGGGCTAGAAGTCACTGGCTGTGGCCTTGGGAAGATGCCAGTCCAACCTCAGCTTTGGGGCACATTCTGCAAAAGTGTTCTAGCAAATGGGATGGGTTAACATGTACTAAGCATCTAGAGTAGAATGGGGCCCATAGGAAGTAGACAATACATGTTAACCATGTTATTTTGCTCTGCATAGCCTATTGGCTTTTGTATCCACAGTCATTCTATCACCAACTGAAAATATACGACAAAAACAAAAACAAACAAAAACCCGTGTCAGGGACCTGGGGAGTAGGCTCAGTCAATAAAGTGATTCCTGCACAAGCAAAAGGATATGAGTTCGAATCTCCAGAATCCAGTTAAAAACTGGTACGTACCTGTAATCCCAGAGCCAGAAAGGCAGAGATAAGAGGATCTGTGGGCTTGATTGCTAGCTATTCAAGTCAAATCAATGAGCTCTAGGTTCAGTAAGAGATCACATCTCAAAAAATAAGGCCAAGAGCAATTGAGAAAGATTCCTGATGTTGGTCTCTGGTCTTGTTGGTGTATACACACACACACACACACACACACACACACACACACACACACACACACCCCAACAAAGTGTCTGAGCCAGGCATGGTGGTACACGCCTGTAATTCGAGCACTTGAGAGGCAGAGGCAGGAAGAGCAGCAGTTCAAGGCCATCCTGTGCTATGTAGTAAGGCATTTTTTAAAACAGTAACAGCAGTGCATGTGTCTGCAGTGAACAGGTACAGACTTTGTTTTCCCATTGTTATTCCTTAAGTAATGGAGTGGCAGCTATCGCCACTGGAGGAAGTACTGTGTGTAATCAGAAGAGGCCTTAAAACATAGGAAGACTGTGTAGATGTTCACAGACACTATGCCATTTTACAAACTTGAGCATCCGAAATCCTCAGGAAAAACTTGGAGCAATCTTCCAGGGATAGCAAGGAACCACTGTACACCAGCATTACTATAGATCTGAAGTAATACTGTCCATGGCAATAGACACTTTATTTGGTTTATTGTAGGTGGGTAAATCACAACATTAGACGGGAAAATAATTTTTACACTAGAATAATTATATAAGATGATATTAGTAGCAACAAAACCAGATCACATGTATCCATGAAGGAACAAACTTAGGGATAAGAGTACGTGTTTATGTTCAAATCCAGCCACAGAAGCCTTCATTCTTGTCCAGTTGTCTCACTGCAGAGAAGGGACACAGAGAACTCCAAAGATAAAGCAGGTTGATTGGGGTTTGTACTCTTAAGTGGAGAGTGTGCGGAGATCATCCAGGTCTAGAAGTTTCATGCAGCTAAGAATAAGGACTTGAGACTGAGGAGAAGCCAACCTAGCTCCTTGGTTTTGGTAGAGCATCGTGGCGATGCCTAGAGCCTTTTGCTCTGGCAGAGTTTGGTGACATCTATGCCCTTTCTCAGTGGTAGGCCAGAGGGCTCCATTTACCAAGGATCCCAGACTGGCAGTTCAGAAAGGGGCCATGTCAGCTGGCTCCAGCAGCTTCCCACATCCTCAACTGACTGCACAAAGGGGACAGGCAGGGCCCAAGAGTGAAGTGAAGATCCTTTGTGACCCTGCCCTGCCAGGTGTCAATTCGTGAGGTGGCTTCACCATTTCTTTCTTAACACCATCCGTGTCTCTGGGATCCAGGGTAAAGAACAGATGCTTGGCAGGGGCTCAGGAGGGAGCATATCCTCCCAGTGTGAGGCCCCTCAAAATGAAATCAGATGTGACTGGCTACTTACAGGTTATGGTGCAATCAGGGACTCTGTTGAAACTTGAAAGCAGATGACAGTAGGACAGGCAACCGCCAGAGAGTGGAAAGAACTGTAAATAATCCCAAGTGAATGTGGCCTTGCTGATCTGGTGGGTTTACCTCCTGTCTCCATAATGTACCCTTTCATCTGGACGGCTGGGTTCCAACTCCAGTCTAGACAGGAACTGATGCTGCCACCTTTCCACTTACCCCTTCCACTGTTTCTCCACACTCCGTGTGGCGTGAGAAGTGGCCCGTGCTTCCAGGGTGCTTTGATGGGGACTCAGAGGTCAGTCACATCTTCCAGGAAAGGAGATTTTGTGGGAGATGTAGTGGAGACACAGAGCTCCCCTGGGGATGAATGACGCACTCTTTGTCTCCATCACCCCAAGAGGAAGACAAGTCTAGTCATGCCCACCACCCAGCAGTTAAACAGACTCATGCCTCTTCTTGGTTCCTTTCATGAGAGCTCTGAGCTGGTTTCGGTGGTTTCATCAGACCTGAAACTCTCCCCTCCCCAGTGCCTCCCAAGGCTGCAGGCAGGCCCAGGCTTACAGGCCAGCTGGGAGTCTGGGCAATAGTAAACAAGGTTTCAGAGGGACTATGGGAGCCCACTGCTCTGCCCAGACAGGCCCTCCTCTGGGTGGCCAGAGGAGCCAGGTCTCAGTATCGCCTCACTGGAGAAGCCTGAGAGCTTTGTCCCTGTTGTAGGTCCAGCAAACACCCCGGGGGGCAGGGTAGCTGGCCTGGAAGAGGGGCAGAAAGAGTAGGCCAGCGGATGGGAAGAGGTCTGATGGAGCCATGGGTCTGCAAATTAGAAAATGTATTATTTAGAAAACAAGCACTAGAGACTTCAGACAGTCCAGAAAGCGCGGGGCTCAGAAATGTTTTCGTTCCTCCCTCCCTCCCTCCCTCCCTCCCTCCCTCCTTTCCTTCCTCCCTCCCTCCCTTCCTTCTTTCCTTCCTCCCTTACTCCTTCCCTTCCCTTCCTTCCTTCTTTCCTTCTTTCCTTTCTCCCTTACTCCTTCCCTCCCTCCCTCCCTCCCTTCTCTCCCTTACTCCTCCCCTTCCTTCCTCCCTTCCTTCCTTCTTTCCTTTCTCCCTTACTCCTTCCCTCCCTCCCTCCTTTCCTTCCTTCCTTCCTCCCTCCTTTCTTTCCTCCCTCCTTCCCTCCCTTCCTTACACACTATTCTTTGTATTTCCTGTTCTATGTCCATGTTCTCCACACCCTAGGGACTGGGGAGAGGATAGATGCCACAGGACACAGTGCAGAGGCCAAAGCCATCACCACTGCAGACTAGCTGAGTGTCCTTGGGCAAATTAAAGAGTAGCTCTGAACCTCTGAACGTTTACACACTGAAAGGATCTATACCTTCCAGGAGGGTTGTTAAGGGTAAAGGATGACTCTATTTATCATACACCGTGGCATAGTAGGCAATAAATTGTCACAATTATTATGAAATACTACTCATCTGACCCTCTTAAAGTTTACTCTCAGAAAACAGATTTCTGAGCTGGGTGGTGATGGTGCATGCCTTTAACCTCAGCACTCAGGAAGCAGACTGGTGATTCTCTGAGTTTGAGGCCAGTCTGATCTCTACAGAGCAAGTTCCAGGACAGACTCCATAGCTACAAAGAAACCCTGTCTTAAACACCACCACCACCACCAACAACAACAACAAAAATAGATTTCTATGTGCACACTAAGTTAGCTTTCACCTTACCCATAGCCAGGAGGTGAGTGGGACAGGTGTGTGCGTGCATGGAGAAAAGATACTGGTTTTTGCACAAGTGCTCCCTGTCAGACATTATGCATACATATACATGTGTACATGAAATATATGTAAACACCCAAACAGAAAGAGCCAGCCCCGAGGGACACAAGAAACAGGTTACATTTTCTTCCCTTTAAATGCCTTAGAGAAGCCTAGCGATCTATCACATAGGGTCACACAGCAAATGCACTTTGGGGCCAATATCTCTGTAAGGCATTTCTCCAGCAGGGTAACCCTGATGCACAGGCCAGGAACTTGAACTTTCAGGGCTATTTGGAAATGTCCTCTTAAAAGATATCAGTCTTGAGGAGGAAGGGTTGAATTCTTCCATTAAGGAAATGCATTTCTCTGGGAGCATTTTGCTAATTGCCAAATGCAAATCCCCGCTGAACAGATTCCTGTGAAAGTTAAGTCATAGAAAAGACCAGCTGCCACCCTCAAAACCTCATTTTGCCCTAAGGCACTCCTGGATTCTTCCTTACTGCCCTGCCCAGCTCCTGTGAGGCACAAGCAGGCCACTTTGACTGCAGTGTCAGGCCCAGGGATCATACAGGCTTGTTCGAGGCTGGGGATGGGCCAAGGCTTTTGGTTTCTTGTTTTGCTTCAGGTATCCTGCCGGTACTGGTACTAATGTGACATAGTCAGTTTCCCCTGGACCACTGCACCTTTCAAAGACCCTGCTGTGAAATGTGCATTTGCTTCCCTGCTGAGATCTGGTGTGCTTCAAAATATCTTTTCTAAATAAAGTTAGTGAAGTTTCAGCCCCTGCTCCTTGGAGAGCAGGGACCTACTTTGAAGATGGAATTGGAACACGAACAGTCATGTTTTGTAGGCATTATTGTTTATTTCCTTGTGGTACCGAAGCTTCCTCTGGAAAAATCCAACCAACACACCCGTTTCAAGTCCCAGGGAACTCCCCAGTGTTGACCCTCTGTCTGATTCCTGTGTGGTCAGGAGAGTGATGCTTTTCAGGGCCCACACTTATTTCCATGGTAAAATAATTCCACGCTTGGCTAAATCCCACTTACACACAAGTGTGCACCTGTTAAAATAGGTCATTTTTCACAGTTAATCTCCTGGATTCCATGGCTATGTGTGGGAACTCCAGACAAATGCAACCTGCATGTCACAAAGGGCATTCTTCTCTGATGAATGACCCTGGTGGGCCCGGGCTTCTCTGTCCCGTGCCTGAACTGATCTGAGAAATAAGGCAACTCACTTCCTGCTGGGAGAATAGGCTATAGTTTCATCTTAGCATGGAAGGCTGTATGAACTAGCATGGCCTTTGTCTCATATTTGACTTAGGCTGCTGGAGACCTTTTCCTGAGCTCAAACAACTTTCATCAGTGTTCCCAGGGATGTGGACAAAATGAAGGAAGGAAGAGAGGGGGACAGACAAGGGAAGGGAAGGAGGGAGGGAGGAAGAAAAGGCAGGTTTTCAGAGACAAACACACCAGCATGTGACATTTTTGTTCCTGGGGCTTCAGTGAATTAATCAACACTCTGCTGCAAAGGTTAAGTGTGGGGGGGGGGAGAGTAAATGCACAAAAGAGCCCTTTAGATTCTAAACCTTGGCAGTGACTCCCTCTCCCTTCTCCAGAGCCGCTGTGCTTCTGGGAACCCAAGGAGCCAGCTCAGTTTTCTGGGCATCATTTCAAAAGCATAAGGAATAGTTGCAAACCTGGGACCTGGGTTCCACACAGACAGGCTGAAGGTCACCACAGTAAGTGATAGAGTCTTGTTTTGTTTGTTTGGTCAACTTGACACAGGCTAGAGTTTAGCTGGGAAAAGGAATCCCAACTGGAAAATGCCTCCATCAGATTGGCTTGTAGGAGAGCTTGCAGACATTTTCTCAATGACTGAAGTGGGAGGACCTAGCCTGTTGTGGGGCGGTGCCATCTCAGAGCAGGTGGTCGAGGGTTGTGTAAGAAAGCAGGCTGAACAAGCCTTGGAGAAAAGGCCAGTAAGAGCATTCCCTCTATGGCTTTTGCATCAGTTCCTGCCTCCAGGTTCCTGCCTCAAGTTTCTGCCCTGGCTTCCTTTCAGGATGGGCTAAAGCTAAAAGCTAAAATAAACCCTACCCTATATCCCCCATAAGCTGCTCTTGGTCATGGTGTTGTATCACAGAAGAAAACCAAACCCGGATGAATGACAGTCTGGGAAGCGTGGCTTGTGGACAAGGAAGCCTGTTATACACCTCTGTCCTCAAGGTTTGTGAGGCCTGCTTGGATTGTTAGTTCATCTTAAGGACAATCGAGGAGAGTCTGGAGCAGAGGTATGGGCAGCTGCATCGCATGGGCCACAGACCTCCTGGGAAAGAATCTGTATCCAGGAAGGCAGATGCCAACTTTTTTACCTTGAACGTGGTCATTAATACACATGGAAATCATAAACCTAAGTATGGGTTCTCCAAACTGATTTAAACCCTTTGTCTGTGACATGTGGGAAGACAGAGATAAGGACAGGCAGACTCCTGTACTAGCGAGGCAGTGGAAGTTCATTTCTAGGGCAAAAGATAGCCCAAAGCAGATGCCCATAGACACTTTAGCAGGCAGGTCCCTCCCATTGTGCTTCTATGGCCTCAGGGGCAGTGACAGCTGCGCCTTAAAGATGTTCTCTGATGAGATAACCCACCCTCTTCATTCAGTTCCCTTCCACTCACATGGCCTTATCATCCACCATCCCGGAGAACTTCAGAGTGTGCTTAGGAAAAAAACAAAAGCGCTGGTCCTTCCAGCTGAGATCACAGCTGAGCAAGCTGGTAGCCAGGCTCTATTTGTCAAAAGCATGGCCAACTAAATGAAAACAAAACCCTACAAAGTGCGAGGCCTCATTTTGGGAGGCTGAAGAGACCGGCTGAGGTCTGATTCCCTGGAGCTAGGAACAGTTTACAGAGGACAGACATGGCAACCATGGGGTGGTTGCTGAGGGAACCAGCAACCATGACATGGGCTAGATGAGTAGCTGCTGAGGACCTTTGACCTGGGGAAGAAAAGACTTGGGAACAGGAGAGCTGATGTCACATACCTGAGGGACTGTCATGGCGAGGACCTGTGTTTGCTCTCTGTGATACTGAGGCTAAAACATGGAATGTGGTAGAGAGGAACCCTGAGGCAGGTGGCCGTCCAAAGTTCAGGGTTCTCCTGTTATTTTGTACAATCAGTAGACACTAATTTAAAAAAAAAAAAAAAAAAAAAAAACGGAAAAAAATCGCAAATAAAACCTGAATAAAAAAAATAAAAGGTTGAGTGTTTTTCCCTTGTCAGAGAAGTCCTAAAGGTGGGTTAGGATGATGAGTTCCTGTCACTGGAGGAAATTACGATGGGCACAAGAAGCCACCCGACAAATTGGCTGTGGACAGGAGCCAGCATGGGAGCTGGGGGCTGAGCTTCCAGCCTGTACTCTGCCCAGTGTCTCCTCTGCTCCTGCTGCTGTAATTTAATGAGCTGCGAACACCCACACCTGGCGTCCTATTCATACAGGCCTAGTTGTGAATGAGGGGGACCTGCACCACAGTGTGCAGATTAATACCAGACTCCTTCTGGGGGTCTCTGGAATGAGAGGGAAGAAACAGATCCGTTTAGTCTGAAGGTTGACTGAGGTGGAAGCTGCCTCCGGAGCAGGAAGGGAAGTCATTCTCTCTCTGTCTCTCTGTCTCTGTCTCTCTCTGTCTCTATGTCTCTGTCTCTGTCTCTCTCTGGGTCTCTGTCTCTCTGTCTCTGTCTCTGTCTCTGTCTCTCTCTGGGTCTCTCTCTCTGTCTCTGTCTCTCTCTGGGTCTCTCTCTGTCTCTGTCTCTGTCTCTCTCTCTGGGTCTCTCTGGGTCTCTGTCTCTCTGTCTCTCTCTGTCTCTCTCTGGGTCTCTGTCTCTCTGTCTCTCTGTCTCTGGGTCTCTGTCTCTCTCTGTCTCTCTCTGGGTCTCTGTCTCTCTGTCTCTCTGTCTCTGTCTCTGTCTCTGGGTCTCTGTCTCTCTGTCTCTCTGTCTCTGTCTCTGTCTCTCTCTCTGGGTCTCTCTCTCTGGGTCTCTGTCTCTGTCTCTCTGTCTCTGTCTCTCTGTCTCTGTCTCTCTCTGTCTCTCTGTCTCTCTGTCTCTGTCTCTGTCTCTGTCTCTGTCTCTGGGTCTCTCTCTGTCTCTGTCTCTGTCTCTGCCTCTCTCTCTCTCTCTCTCCCTCTTTCTCTCTCTCTCGCTCTCTCTCTCTCTCTCTCTCTCTCTCTCTCTCTCTCTCTCTCTCTCTCTCTCTCTCTCTCTCTCTCTCTGTGTGTGTGTGTGTCCTGGATGAGCTAAAGGCAAGGTGAAGGTGGAGCACAGCCCTCCACTGCCTTGGCCTCTCCGGGACTGTCAGCGCAGTGAGGGCCTCAAGCACAGCTCTTTAGGGTTGCCCCCAGGAAACTGGCTGACTTCAGCAGAGTGGTTTCTGGGGGTGGGATCAGGACATTCTGCCCATTCATCTCACCCCCTCTTGCTTGTCCCCTCTACCGCATTCTCTTTTTAATGGCAGACTTGGGAATGGCAGTTTCAGAAATAAGTGGCTCATTCAGTGGGCAAGCTCTTGTCCAGCTCCTGGCACAGGTAGGAGCTTCAATTCTGAGATGAAGAATTTAGCTCTGGGGAGCTGATAGAGAGGCAGTAGCTGAAGATGTCCATAGGGACTTGTGGGTAGATTGATGTGTCAGTGTTATGCACTACAGGAGGCAGGGCTGGCTCAGTTTGGGGGCGGGGCGGAGGGGGGAGTTATAGAAAACTCCCCAGAAGTCCTATCAGAAGACTACTGTTTGATCACACTGTTTGGTTGTTTGTTTTGTTTTAAACCATGTCTTGGCCAGGTTGTCCTTGAACTTGCAACCCTCTTGCCTCAGGCACCTCAATGCACCAATGTCTGACCTTTAAAAGAAGAAAAAGACAGGCCAGGGAGAGAGAGAGAGAGATTGGGGCTGTCATTGCAGGTTAGGGGAGAGCTCAGCCAGGAACTGGCAGTGAGAAGGGACAAGGCAATGTTGATGGCAAGTCAACATTTAGTAGTCTGCAGATGAGGCTACCTGCGCGTAGAGAGAGGAGCAGAAGCTTCGCTCTGGATACCAGGGCCTGCTGCCATCTCAGATGCTGACGGGTCCCTCTAGGTAATGCGGAACAGAGAGGAGTGACATGGATTGCCTTATGGGGATTGTTTCGCCTGTGTCAAAGGAAAATATACAAAGGGGCTAGTGTCAGAGAAGGTAGTCAGAAATCTGCCGGCATAGCTTTGCTGAGACCCAGCAAGGACCTGAGCTAGCGCAGGTATCATAGGATGCAATGGACTAGGGAAAGATTTCTGCAGACTTTAGAATTAACAACACTGTCCAACAAATGAAAACTTAGATCATGTATGAGAACACGAGCCAAAGACTAGAATAGACAGGCACAGAAGGAAATAAAAAACATTCATTATCGGGGAGGTGCAAAGTAGAATTGCAGTGATATTACCTCACACTCCAGCAACGGGGAACACCAAAATGGCTGACCATGCCTAAGTGGTGGAGGGGACTGGAACACCAGAGCCAGCCAGAGAGGTTTTGGAAAATGATGGTTCTCAACCTGTGGATTGAGACCTCCTTGGAAGTCAAATGGCCTTTCTTTCCCCTTTTGCAAGGGCCACCTAAGACTATGTTTATATTACGATTTATAACTGTAGCAAAATTACAGGTATGAAGTAACAACAAAAGTAAGTTTATGGTTGGGGGTCAGCACAACATGAGGAAATGTTTTAAAGAGTTGCAGGGTTAGAAAGGTGAGAAAGGAACCCCTTGGCCACACTAAGATCAAGTGGGCCCTGTTGCTTTTGCCTCTGGTCCTTGGTGTTCATGCTGGCAGAGCCCTAAGGTACACAGCGTATCTATCACAGGCAGGAGTCTGAAGCACACCTCTGTATCAGTCTGTATCTCTGTCACGTGGTATCTCTCTTCTTGAAAACCACTGTGCTAGAACCATTTTGGAGACTTGGACAGTTTCTGGTGGAGTTCAAAATGCACCTACCCTAGGATTATATGGTCCGGCCTTTATGTATTTACACAAGAAAATAGGACACTAAAGATTTCTACAAGAAAAACATGTTCCCAATAAAATTCTAAAGAGTGTTTATAGCAGCCTTATTCAAAGAGCTAACTGGAAACGATGCGAATCTGCAGGCAAAGGCTTGGATAAATAGCCGCACAAAAGAACACTACTAAAAAGTAAAAGGAAACACCTTATGCTCATGGTTATAGACTGAAAAATCATAAAAATCTGTAGAGTACTATTAACAAAATCCAAATACAGAAAAAACTGATACATAAGGTTAGGTATGAGACCATGGGTGTAAATGAGAACTTGAGGAAGGGCAGAGGGCGTGTTGACTGCTAAGAAGCTTTGCGGAGTTTCCCTAAAGATAGATGTGTCCATACTTCACTTTTGGTGATGATTATACATATCGATAAAATTCTTGAATTTCATCAAGCTGTGCAACAAAATCTCAACATTTGTGCACGTAAACTTTACATAAAAATATGAGGTCTGGTAGCTGCTTTCTATATGATTCTCCCATTCTAACTTGCACGTTTACATGGACCATGATTATACTAGGACATATGAAAGATGAGCTGTTTTCATTAATGTCACCAAGCACCTGGGGCAAGTCCCCTTATGAGAAAAGGTTTCTTCCTCCCGCATATATATTGGGAGGCTGGAAGTCAAGACAGCATGGCACAGTACGGGGAAGGAACCCCTTGACCACACTAAGATCAAGTGGGCCCTATTGCGTTTGCCTCTGGTCCTTGGTGTTCATGCTGGCAGAGCCCTAAGGTACATACAGAGTATCTATCACAGGCAGGAGTCTGAAGCACACCTCTGTATCTGTCTGTATCTCTGTCACGTGGTATCTCTCTTCATGTGAAGCCATTAAGATTCAGCCATGGGTGCCTACCTAAGAATTTAATCTAACCATTTCCCAGTGGCCCCACTTTAGTCAGCACAGTCAGACTAAATTTCCACTTGTCTCAGTTAGGGTTTCTATTGTGATGAAACACCATGACCAAAGCAACTTGGGAAAGGAAGGCTTTATTCAGCTTACGTTTCCACACCACAGTTCTTCACCAAAAGAAGCCAGGACATGCCAGACTGTGGTGGCACACGCCTTTAATCCTAGCACTGGGGAAGCAGAGGCAGGTGAATCTCTGTGAGTTTGAGGCCAGCCTGGTCTACAGAGTGAGTTCCAAGGCAACCAGAAATACACAGAGAAACCCTGTCTCAAAACAACAACAACAAAAAGAAGTCAGGACAGGAACTCTGTAGGAGGAATCTGGAGCCAGAGGCTAATGCAGCTGCTTACTGGCTTGCATTTTAGTTGGTGTTCTATTGTTCTGAAGAGACACCATGACCATAGCAATTCTTTTAAAACAAAGCTTTGTCCATTATCATCATGGCAGAAGGCGTGACAGTACGCAGGGAGACATGGTGCTGGAGGAGGTGAGAGTCCTACATGTGGCTCTGCAGGCAGCAGGAAGAAAGACACACTAGGCCTGGCTTGAGCATTTGAAACTCCAAAGCCTACCCCCAGTGACACACTTCATCCAATAAGACCACATCCACTCCAACAAGGCCACACCTCCTAATCTCTCTCAAGTAGTGCCATTCCCTAATGACCACACGTTCAAATATATGAGACTATGAGGCCGTTCCTACTCAAACCATTACAGCTTGCTCAGTCCACTTTCTTACAGAACCCAGAACCACCAGGCCACAGATGGGGATGGCAGCACCCACAATGGGCTAGGCCCTCCCACATTAATCACTAATTAAGAAAATGCCCTACAGGCTTGTCTACAGTCCAATCATATGGAGGCATTTTTTTCAATTGAGGATCCTTCTTCTTTGATGAGTCTAGCTTGTGTCAAGTTGGCATAAAACTAGCAAGTATACCACTTTTAAAACTAAAAATGTTTTTTTGTTTTTTTTTTTTTATGAGCATGTGTGTACCTATGTGGTTTTATGTGTAACTACATACATTCAGGGACCCAAGGAAGTCACAGGGCATTGGACCCCTGGAACTGGAGTCATAGGTATTGTAGGTCACTTGATGTGGGTGCTAGGAATGGAAACCAGGTTCTCTAAAAGAGCAGTAAGCCCTCCTAACTACTGAGCAATGCCCCCAGCCCTGAAGTTGCCACTAATAACACTAACCAAAGACTTTGGGCCTTAATCTGTTCTCTGAGTCTGGGGTGTCAGGGCCTAACAAACTATTCAAATGACAAAGAATATGAGAGGACCCTGGGGAGAGTAGAAGACAATTAAAATGTGTACATGGGGATATGTTAACAGTTGTATCAGGCACCAGCACGTGACAAGTGAGTGGACTTGGGATAGGGGATAAAAAGCATCAGGGAAAGGAAAGGCAAGGGGCATATCTGGAAGAGTTACTTGTCTACAAATGGCCAATAAGGCAAGAGTAGCTGTCAAAGTTTAGAGAAGGGCTCTGGCCAGGGCTGTCTTAGCTGGGCCTTGCTGCCGGGATTGGCAGTGTAGGGAAGTCCATGAAATACATGAGGACCCAGGGGAAGGAGCTATAAGTGAGCTTCACTCCCTCCCTGCAGTTCTCCTTCCATCCATCTGTCCCTCCCTACCTCCTCCTTTCTCTTCCTTTTCTTTCTTTGTTCTTTTCTCTCTCCTCTTCCCCCTTAGTAAGTTTTATATATGAAGGCTTCTCTTCTTTATTTGCCTTTGTTTTTGAGACAGGGCCTCACAATGTAGCCAGTTACCCTGAAACTCACTCTATAGACCAGGCTGACCTCAAAGTCACAAAGAACCTCTTGCTGGGATGAAAGATGTGAGCCAACATTCCTGGCCTATGTTAAAGAGTTTTTAAATAATAAATCCATTGTGATATAAATTATATGTTAACTCATTGATTTCATGTGTATAGCTCAACAAGATTCAGTGAGTTTACATTATCAGGGCCACACTGATGTTTTACCTCATTCGATCACTATATACATGTAATCTCCTACAGATTCCCATGTAATCCTGCACCAGCCCTGGGTACTTTCTCATTAAAGCTTTGAAGTCTTTACAAAGTTCATGCAAACAGGATCAGGTTATCTTCTTGGCCTGCTTTCTTTCATCATGCTTTAATTTTTTTTTAATTTCTGAGAATTTCATACATTAACACAGTGAAGCATGATCATTTAAATCTATGAGCCTATGGGGGCCATTCTCATTCAAACCACCAGTCTACTTCCTGGCCCCCATAGACTTGTGGTTATAGCATAATACAAAAATGCATTTGGTTCAACTTCAAAAGTCTCCATAGTCATCACAGTCTCAATACTCTGTAAAAGTCAAAAGTTTCTTCTGAGACACATGGCAATCTCTTAATTGTAATCCCCTGTAAAATCAAAGAGTAGATTACATACTTTCAACAAACAATGGAACTAGAATATACATTACCATTCCAAAAGGGAGAAAAGGGAGCACAGTAAGAAAATACTGAGCCAAAGAAAGACCAAAAGCCAGATGGGCAAACTCCGAATTCTGCATCTCCATGTCTGATGTCAAGGCACTCTGCAGATCTCCAACTCCTTTCAGCTTTGTAGACTACAGCACACTTCTTTCTCTTGGGCTGGTTCCATACCTTGTCTACAGCTTTTCTTGGCAGATATCCCACTGCTCTGGCATCTCTAACATCTTGAGGTCTATAACAAAATCTAGGTTTTCACTTTCATGTGTTCATGTAATGGATTCTCTGGGCTTCCATGCAGAGAAACTTTTAATATATGCCTGGTCTCAGTGGCTTTCCTTAGCTGTGGAATTAGTGCCAGGAAGTAGGGTATTGCTGAGACAGGTCTGACCATGCTGCTTGTTGGTGGAATGTAGACTTTGGGACTTTGGATTAGGAAAGCGGTTGAATGCTTTAAGTGGGGGTTGATGGGCCAGACTAGCAAGAACATGCAAGAGAGCAGTGCTGACAGCAATGTAAATTATGATGGTCTGACTCAATACATTTCAGAGGGGAGGAATATTAGTATGAGGCCTAGAGCCATTCTTGTGGTGTATTGAATGTGGTACTCTTGTCCTAAAAGTCTGTCTGAGGATAAATTGAAGAGTTTTGGATTCATGATGTTGGCAGAGGAAACTTCAAGACGGCCTAGTCATGACTGTCATGTGGTTATTAGTAATCCCACGATCTATAATGAAAAGGAGCAAGCTGAACAAAGAGAAAAACAAAACACACAATTTGAAGAGAAAAGGAACACCAGGAACTGTAATGGAACTAAAGTATAGTGCTCAAGGAAATACAAAGTTTATTGAAATAAAGTGAATGGTGATCTCAGGGCAAGACCCCACTCCTGGTACCAACTTTTGTCTTAGTCACTGTTCTATTGCTGTGAAGAGACACCAAGACCACAACAACTCTTATAAAGGAACGCATTTTAATTGGGCACTTGCTTACAGTTTTAGAAGTTTAGTCCATTATCATGATGAGGGGGAACACAGTGTCAGGAAGCATGGCAACATACATAGCATTGGAACAGTAACGGAGAGTTATCTTGATCTTAAGGCCCTCATGATCAGCATTCACATACATGAGCCCATAGAAGCCATTTTTATTCAAACCACCACACAGCTGGAGGTGCCCTTGAGTACACTGATGTTGGTCTCTGTGTAGAATGCAGTGATAGCTTGAAGCTTGTGATAATGCCAGTGGGTTTAGCATTCAAAGGGATATTTTTTATATGGTCTACCATGATTGATAAGGAAATCAGATTCATTGTGATAAGTTCACAAAAGACCTTAATTCTCCCTAAGCAGGACCTATGCCTCATGAGTATTCCTTTCTCTGAAGAGCACATCCTCACTTGGAGGTCAAACCCAGCCCTCAGCCCCAAACAGGGAGCCCAACTCTCTGGTGACCTGGGGAATATTTAAACCATGTGGCATCAGAGGGGAAAACTCCTCAATGGGGTGTGCCTGTCTGAAAGGCAGCACAGGCTGGGGTACCCCAAACACCTGATGGCAGGTGTGGTGAGGGTGGGGCTGGGCTGTCATCTATCAGAAACAGGAGGGGGCTTCTTCAACCAGCCCAGATTTCCCAGCAGACAAGGCTCAGAGATTCAGGGCAAGATGCTCTTAAGCAGACAGGGGAGCATGGCTGTAGCTTGGGGTGCACTGGGATTGGCACTAAGCTTCCAAGGATGAGAAACCAGCTATGTCTGCTGAAGGCACTTAACATGCTCAGAGTGCACACACAAGCCTGGAATGGCTCTGTGTTTTCAGGCTTCAGGTCAATTGGGTGTGTCTCTAGGCACCTGACACTTGTGCACCTCCAAGTGTGACATGGGGACCAGCAGCACGGACATCACCAGGAAGCTTGTGAAAGGTGGAAAGTTCTGGGTCTACAACAGACAGGTGTGTAGCATGTATATTTCCACCAGCCCGCCAGCCCGCCAGTCTGGGCCCACAGCCGTGCCAGCCCCAAATAAAACTCAGAGACTCTGTATTTGATACAATCCTGTTGGCCAATTACCATTACTTTTTATGGGCTAGCTCTGTCTTAATTATTAACCTATTTCTACTTATCTAAGTATTTCCACGTGGTCGTCTTATCGGGGAGCCGCGGCAAGCGTCCTCTGTCCTTCCCGGGCTACATCTCGACTCCTCCCTACTACTTCCTCTTTCCTCCTCCTGGTCTCCTAGCCCCACCTATCTTGTTTCCTATTGGCCACAGGGCTTTATTAACCAGTATGAGAAACATACATACAGAATAACATCTCCCATCATCTCCTCTTTTCTGTCTAAAGTAAAAAAAGGGGTTTAACCTTAACATAGCAAAATATACCATTCAACAGTTATCAAATAAGAATCACAGTTAACAATATTTAGTCCATTAACATTTTGTAAGACTTAAAGAAAATATCATCTATCCTATCTTTGTCAGTCTAAAGTCCTATATGTAACTTATCTTTAATCCTAACTAAGGAAAACTATAATCATAACTACCTGTCTTCAACTCCATCAAAGACCACAGAAGGGTAATATATAAACTCTAGAAATGACAGAGACAACTCATTGCCTGGTCAGTCACCCGAAGTTCTTCTGTATGTTCCATCTTCAGCCCATAGGCCATATTGTGTGTCCAGACTCCTCAACAAGGCAGGAAACTTTTCTCTGTGTCCTGTAGACTGTCTGGCTGTCTGGCAGCCTCTTCCATGAAGCAGGAATCCTGTAGCAATGTCCATCTTGCATCAGCAGTCACCTTTTTGTGGGTCCTGCATGTCCAGTTTCTACAACATAAAGTCAAACAGTCCAGAAGAGCAGTACCTTGCCCAAATGGCTAGTCTTGCCATATTAGAAGCAAACTCCATAATGTGTTTCTTCAATGTCCATCTTCCTTTCTTACATAGGTGGTGTTACCAGGAGCAGTTGTGCCTCACTGTCAAGAAAAACCCCTAAACCATTTTAAATGCCATATTCTGTAGGTCTTTGAAAGGTTTGAAGAATGCCTATCCATCTCAAATACATCTCTATATATCTAGAAAACCTAACTAACTTAGCTTGACTATCATAGCTTGACTATCATCTAATCTGTACTAAATTATACATTACATTTCTAAATGAGCTATATAAACACAATACCTAAACAAGAGGAGAAATATACATATTACAAAATTGACCTTAAATTGTATCAATAAAAGAAAATCCATTCCAAAGCAAAGTATTCATATCTATACCATAATTCCCTTTTTACCTTTAAAAAGATTGTTTGTGGTTATAGCCATTTATAACCAAGTCCATTTAAATGAAAACAAACATTTATAAACAATATTTGGGAATCTGGGCGTCGTTCTTTCCAAACTACTTCCTGCTGGTAGAGGGCGCTGTCATGGGGTTCCAAAGAAGACGCAGAAATCTTGGCAGTAGTCTGCAAGGCTTTGTCTCAACTGCTTTGAATGTTGGATCACCTGGGGAGCTATTTCAGGGGGTCTGGCTTGATCAAACCATTTAAGTCTGGAAGAAATCCATAGCTTTTCATTTTCTGTGGAAACAAAAATAGAAATCCTTTTCCCCAGTAGCTTGTCCTTAGGCTTAAATTTTTGAGTCAAAGCATTTTTTAAATATATAAATTGAATTAATCCAGCAGCATTTCTTTTATTAGTAGTTGTTATTTCCTCAGCAATCAAATAATTTAAAGTATAGTATCCAAAATTTCTCTGTGTTTTCCATCTTTACGTGGCTTTTTTATTACTCTATTTATTCTATTTCTATTTTTACATATTTTGAGACAGGGTTTCTCTGTGTAACTTTTATCTGTCCTGGAATTCATTGCATACCAGGTTTGCTTTGAAATCACAGAGATCTGCTTGCCTCTGTCTGCCGAGTGCTGGGATTAATGGCGTGTGCCATTATACCCATTCATTCTACTTTCTTTTTTCTTTTTTAAACCTTTGTAACCTGTTTCTTTTTCTCTCCCAAGCCAGCGTATTTTTTAAAACACAGTGTAAACCTACATTGTAGCTCTTGTACACACCAATGAATTGTTAGCAGAGCTCTTTAAAAGCAAGGCGGCTTTTTTGCCGCTTATGCTAATTTTGGAAACCTCCCTTAAAGGAACCGCACAAATCTCTGTCTACAACAAAACAAATCCAACCGAGAAAATGCTGCTACTAAGAAGTCTTGCTAGTCTCTGTTCTTTGTTTCTAAAACTATTTTTTAAACTTTTGTTAAGTTTTAAGTGAAAGTTCTCAATCCCACTTCTGACACCATTATGTTACGGCAGGTCTCCCCGCCGGCCTCCTGGTCCTGCCGCCACGTGGGTCCACAGCCGCACCAGCCCCAAATAACACTCAGAGACTCTGTATTTGATTCAATCCTGTTGGCCAGTTACTATTATTGTTTATGGGCTAGCTCTGCCTTAATTATTAACCCATTTCTACTTATCTAAGTATTTCCATGTGGTCGTCTTATTGGGGAGCCGCGGCTGGCGTCCTGCTCCTTCCCTGAGCTACATCTTGACTCCTCCCCTCTACTTCCTCTTTCCTCCTGGTCTCCTAGCCCCGCCTATCTTGCTATCTCATTGGCCACAGAGCTTTATTAATCAGTATGAGAAACATGTATACAGAATAACATCTCCCATCACAGGTGAGCTAGAATCTGTATTTCAATGGATATTTCATGAGCTTTAAGTTTGGTACATTAGAAAAAAATCCACTTTTGCAAAGCAGGATTTAATTTTACCTCTAGAAAGAAATCCTGTATCAGTGTGCTGATGAGTGGAAATGTAAAAGCTGGTAAAGGGGGAGTAGAAGGATTTGTCTACAGCACTGGGAATTAAGCAGATAGGACTCAAGCCTGACTAAAGAGGGAAAAGAAAGTTGGAAAGCTATTTTGGTTTAAAAGGAGGCTGGACGGTATCATCTGTACTGCCCAGCAGATAATCTGGGTTTTTACTGAACTGATGTCTCCTTCCTTGGACATGGGCAGCTAAGGTGAAGCTCTTGGCTGCTCATTGTCACCCCCCCCCCTCCAGTAGATGACCCATTTCAGCACCTATACATGCCCTAGGCCGTAAGCATAGCAGAAATCACACAACATAAAATTCTTCAAAGGTCTGGGTGATAAGCTGCTCTCAGGTTCCGACCTGCCATCTTGGAAATGCTGGTGTGAGTCATCCTTGAGCACAGTGGCATGTGGACATCAAACATGACCTAGCAAACTCCTGAGTAAATTGCCCAGTGCACACAAGCATCCGGTGAGCAGACTTGGGTAAGTGAAGAGACAGGTCCGAAAATGTTGCCAAACCCTCAGTAGCTGTTTTGTCCTTTTGCACATTGCTCTTGTCTCCAAGCTTGGTCCCACAGTTCTGCATTGAGCAATTCCCCTGTGAGCTAATGTTCCTCCATTGCTTCAAAAGCAGAGCCCTGGGGGGACAAAGACAGGTGCCTCTCACTCAGCTGCTTAGAAGTTCAGCCAATGCTATCCAAGAAGAGCTTCGATATATGGACAACAAATTCAAGAAGCGCCACTGTTGGAGTATCAGAGCCAAAGGAGACCTCACTCACCCCAAAGCGGCTCTTCCTTATCAGTCACTGCCAGGAGGCAAAACAGAGCTGGGGCAGAGCTGGAGTCTGACAGTATCAGAATCTTTGCAGCTCTGTGATCTTATGTTATTAAATATTGAATCCGTGCCCAGTTTCTTCGTGGCAAGACAGGAATGCTGATAGTGCCGCCATCCTAGAGCTGTTCTGGGAGCTCAATAGAACTACCAGCCTCCCAGGCTTAGGAGACCACTAGACTATGTAGTATGTGCTTAGCCAAGGGGAGCTATTGTGGCTGTTGAAGCTGCTTCCTGCCTGGAATCTTAGTGATGGGGAAGTATGCCAGGTGCTCATGGATGCTCTCTCCAAGGAGAAGGGTTTAAGAGGTGCTGATTCTGGTGCAGCAGGGACATACATCATGCTCTCTACCTCTTCATCTTTTTCTTTTTTTTTTTTTTTTGGGCTGGGATATAGTCTCACACTTGGATGAACACACACACACACACACACACACACACACACACACACACACACACACACACCCACACAACAGATTTGCAGCTGTCATGAGAGAGAGATAACATGGGAACAACTGCCAACAGCTGGGCTCCCCACCCCACTCCCTCATGCTGTTCCAGCTCCAGTTGTGAGGAAGGAGGAAGACTGGAGCCAAAATCAGCCTCCCCCACCCCTGAGAAAATCCACCTAGATTACACAGCTGCCTGCCCCACCTCCTCCCCCTTGGGCTTTCGGTTGGAGCATGGGAAATTGGACAGGGAGGTGAGGAGCTGGGAGGCCAGGAAATTGACTCTGTTTATTTCTGGCTTCCTGGAGAGTGAGCAGAGGAACCCCGCTGTGGCTCTGGGTGTCTAGCCTGGCCTACAGCTGTTGTGTGTCTGGGCCCAGCATCTGTCCTGCTCCACTGTGAGTGGTAGGAGGAAGGGATTTTCCAACAACGGTTCCCAGGCTGTGTATGACAGTCACCCAGAGAAGGATATTGCCTGCAGTGTCCCAGAACAGCTGAGGAGGGCCAGGGCGCTGGTGCTTTTAAAAAATTCTTAGGTGATTTTAATGTTCATAGTTGAGAGCCTGTGACTGATAAGGAAAAACAAGGCTCTTGGGAGCCATAAATCACTGGCTTCCATGACATTGGAAACAGTTCAGCTCACGATTGCCACATCCAGGATAGCTTCAGAAACAGACCTGACTGGGGTGGCAAGAGAGTTCTAAAGAAAGGACAGATGGATGGGCACAGGGACAGAAAGCTGGGATCTTGTGGATCTGGGTTCTCTGTTGGAGAAACCACAAGCCCTCAGAAGCCCAGTGTGTTTGCTGTATAGAGGTGAACAGAGAAGCATGGTTATTGTATGTAGCTTAAAAAAATAAAAAAAATAAAAAGCTGGTGTACAGCTGTGTCAGGGAGGTAGGTTTTGCTAATCTTTGCAGGACCACCTCAGCAGGGGAGCAGTCTTCAAGTCATGAGTATCTGGAAGTTGAAGCTATGCTGGACATTTTCTTCACACACTGTCAATGCTCCCCAAGGAAGGCTTTGCCATCCATCCCTCTGAGCCTGAGGCTGCGGGGTCCTCAACATGACTGTGCCTATGTCAACACACTCAAGACTTCAATCACTCACAGCTTCCTCCGATCTCTATACAACAGTGTTAGTTGCTATCATTAGTGGCACCTGCCACTAAAGAGCTGGGCAGAGGAACGGCCATGAGCCCTCTCTGAATATCATCATCTGGCCTTGGAAGGGCTGACTTCAAAAGGCCCTCATTTGTTGATCCCCAACCACTCAGTGGATCTTAACTCCCTAAGGCTGGTGCCCATGCAGTAATCCCACCCCTATGCCTGGGTAAGATGAGTCCCACCCTTTACAGAACCATGAGTCATAAGGAGTCAATGAGTCCTGTAGTTCATATTCTGGACCTTCTTCTGTGTATGGAGGGCTCCCAAATTCCTCAGGGCAACACAGATGTGTGACGTACAGGGCATGCCTGGGCCTTTCCTCGGGTATGTCTTCACAAATGTGGGTTGTGTTACAAGGCTACACACTGGTAGGATATGGAGTGAGCAAATGAATAGCTGTGCTCAAGGGATTTGGAAAATAATTGGACTTTGGACAGTATGTCTAGATGTGTTCTTGTGTGGGGACAGGAGGCTCCTTGCAGACACAGATATTGAAGGGGGAGGAAAGAAAAAAGGGATGAACACAGGCCAGAGACATGCATCTCTTGTGCTACCAAGTTGTGGGCATGGGGAGCAAAATTCCAGGAATTTGAGAATTTTAAATTAGAACTTGGGTTTTTAGATCACTATAGCATGCCTTTGTAAAGGTGGGAGATAGAATACATGTTAGTGATTATTTCAAGCTCATTTTATAACTTTGAAATAGTCGATTGAGTAATGGGAACTTTTGCTCCAGGTACTGTAGCCATGCCTGCTGGATGAGTGTTCCAAATCTAAGAGTACCGCTCAGAAAGTAGAGGGAACTCTGGGTTTCACACCTACTTGTCTCCATGTCCTTGTGCTGTGCAAACCCTGCACAGGAAACCAACTGGAGCTCAAGATCAAGGAGCAAGTCTGGGGCCAGGACCAGGGCCAGGGGAGCACCATCGTGGATATTCTCAAGCTCTCAAGAGCTTGCCTGCTATCTTCACCTTGTGTGTCTGTATCATTTATTCCTGCTTCATTCTTCAGCATCCGGCTAGAGTCCTCCGGCATATCAGATAACCAGGAGAGCCAAGGACACGTCAAGCAAGCATCAGACAAGCCAGGGCTTCAGAAGCCCCACGCTTGATGGAATGAGTAGAGGCACAAATTGTTCCAGTGCACTAAGAAGCAGAGCTCAGGTGGCCACTGACTTTATTTTCCCTTGCATGCTGTGGTGTGTTGCAAATGACATCTTTCCGGGAGAGGCAAGAATGTGTTTAGAAGCCTAGTCCTAAAAAATGTGAGGGCAGACGACGACGACCCCTCCTCTCAAATTGTTTGCTTTTCACTGGATGGTGTGGCTGTGTACAACTTTTCTCTTCCTGCATAGACTCCATTTCTTGAAGCAACCCCCCACTCAGCCTCCCATTGCCTCTCCCCTGCTTTGCTCTGTCTAGCACCTGGGTAAGAACAAAGTAGACGATGTTGATAAAAGCTGAACCGAACGGGTCAGATGTTTCTGTCTTTTCCTAATACCCAACACCAACCTCCCTTTACCTTCACACCTCGGCCCCAAACACACATCCTGCCACCCCCATCTCACCACTGAATCTCGCACGGCATCTTGCACGGCAGGAGACAATGCATCAGGACAGAGAGTAGGTCTTCATTCTTGACTTAACCATAGATAGATTTCTTCTGGCCGTGTTTCAAGCCAGAAGACAAACTCTTGGATTGCCTTCAAACTCAAGCTCATTAATACCTCACTGCCAGGATTCAAAGAGGAGCAGGCAAACAGGATGAAGACAAGTTGATCTTCTGTGGGGTGGTCTCCACACCAGAGCATGGCGACCCCTCCATAGCTGTTATACACCAAGTCTCACAACTGTGGCTTCTGTTTTTTCTGATCCATTTGCCTGTGAAGATGCTCATAAAGTGTTATCCAAGCTTATCCAGGGCTGCCAGGCAGACACTTACTCCTTTGAGTGTACAGAGAGCAGCATGACTGACGGAGCCAGAAGGTGCCAAGCTTGCTCCCCCTGATTCAATTCCTTGGTTGCTTTGACTCACAGAAGGCGGTTGAAGAGTTACTTTTCTAAAGACAGAGGCCACGAAACCCAGGTCACACAGTCACCCATTGTATCCTCACAGTCACGGCCTGGGGTTGCTACTCTAATTCACATTCTGAAGACAAGGAAGATGGGAGAGCTTTGTAGCAGGCCTTTTCTTTTGGGCCACCAACCAGCTCCCAAAATATGACACAGAGACTTATTATTAGTTTTAAATGCTCAGCCTAGCTTAGGGTAATTTCTGGCTAGTTCTTTTAACTTAAATTATCCTGTTTCTCTTTACCATTTGCCTAGGGGCTTCTTGCCTTTTCTTGCTTTCCTGCTGTCTGTCGGGTGGGCTGGCTGGTGGCCACCTGGCTTCTGGCCCTGGGCTCCTCTCCTCTCCTCTCCTCTCTCCTCTCCTCTCCTCTCCTCTCCTCTCCTCTTCTCTTCTCTTATATTCTCTCATTTCTTCTCCTCTTTCAAGATTTCTCCTATTAGTCTCTCTGCCCAGAAGTCCTGCCTATCCATCTCCTGCCTAGCTATTGGCTGTTCAGCTTTTTATTAGCCCAATCAGGTGCCTTAGGTAGGCAAGGTGAAAGAAATGCACACATCTTTACATCATTAAACAAATGCAGCATAAACAAAAGTAACACACCTTTACGCTGTTAAAGAAAGTATCCGCAGCAAAGACAAATGTAACACATCTTTTCAGTTAAAACAATATTCCAGAGCAGAGGTTAAGAGGCCCAGCACTTCTCTAGGGCCTCTTAGATTTAAACCACACCATGCCAGGCACTCAATCCCATGGTCCTTCCATTGCAAGAACACAAATATGGCTAGATCCAAGGGGCCTTTTGATCTGTTCATCAGGATTGTACACCCATGCCATGCCCCAGCCCTTTCACTGACTTCAACAGATGCAGAGTCTCTGAACCTTCTGAGATATGCAAATCGCTACTTCATAGGAAGTGTGGATAGGGTTCTCCTGTCTGTGGGAACAAATATCCCCACTAGGGAGGGCCCTTTATCTTCTGTCCATATATGAAAAAACATTAGAGGCATCTTTCTCTTTGAAGGGAGCCAGATTTCTGTTTGTAACCCTCCCAAGGCCCAGCCATCTACCTAAGAGACATTTGACAGTCACTCCTCCATCCTTCCCCTGCATCAGCCATGACGATTCTGTAAGCCAATATTTTCTCATGCTATCTTTGGATGGAGTGTTTAAAAGCTGGGGATGGCCTCCCAGGCCCTAAAACTGAAAAGAGGAAACTAAAAACTAGTGGAGAGAAATGATTTGTTTAGAGGTGTGACAAGAAACAGAGCAAATGCCTGAGTTCAGCTCATGGCTTCTAAACCTACAGAGCGGCATCCTGACCTCGACACAGTCCGGTGTGTCCGGTGTCTCTCCATCACATTCAGGTTACCGGCTTTGTTTTGGTTTTGTTTGTCTTGAGTCGATATTTTGCTTTGTAGTCCAAGCTTGCCTTGAACTTATAGCAATCCTCCTGCCTCAGCCTCCCAAGTGCTAAGATTATAAGCACACTGAGTTTTAATGGGATTCCATGTAAAAATTTTCTCTTATTTTTTAAGGCTTTATTTTAATTTCCCCATGTATATGTTCCCCATGTATTTGTGTTTGTGGTGATTGAATTAAAAAAAAATTCACATAGGCTCATATACTTGAATGCTTAAGGAGTGGCATTATTGAAAGGATTAGGAGATGTGGCCTTGTTGGAAGGAAGTGTATCACAGGCATGAGCTTTGAGATTTCAGAAGTGCACATTAGGCCCAGTATCTCTCTCTTCCTGCTGCCTATGGATCCAGATGTGGAACTCTCAGCTACATCTGTAACACCATGTCTGTCTTCATGCTGCCATGCTTTCCACCATGATGAAAATGGACTAAACCTCTGAAACTGTAAGCCAGCCCCAATTAATGTTTTCCTTTATAAGGGTTGCCATGGTCATGACGTCTCTTCACAGCAATAGAATACTGCCTAAGACAGTAAGTGTGTCTGTATGAATCTATGCCACATGTTCTGCAGGTGTAAACAGAGGTCAGAAGAGGGGATCAGATCTCCAGAGGCTGGAGTTTCAGGCCTCTGTGAGTCACCTGGGATGACATTGGGAACCAAACTCAAGTCCTGCAGAAGAATATGTACTCGTCACCAGTGAGCCATCTCATCTCCCCAGTGCCTCTTCTGTACAGTAATATGTTGGCTAAAATGAGCGTGTGGGCCTTAGAAATGGCAAAGCATAAACTGGCTTTTTGTTTTTTGGGTTTTTTTTTTCCAATGAAAGGGTACATCGAATTGAATTGGTTCATTTTGAGTTTGTGGTCAATACCCAAATCTATTTTTGCCTATAATAGTCCATGAAATGTGATCTCTGGACAGCAAACAGTGTCCCTTTCTGCCCTCTGCAGACTGCACTCTTACAGGACAGTACCCTTTTGATGAGTTCAATGCTCTGCTAAGTGGACAGGCCAGGGGAGGGGTTCAGCCAAACTTTCTTTAGAGCCTGTTTCTGAACCAAATGTGAATTAAGCTTGAATTCTCTTTGTTTCTGGAAGGGCCAGGCTGAGATGAGGTAGCAGTGTAGTAGAAGGAAAGAAATCTTCAGGGAGTTAAGGATCTGTGTGTCATGCCAGCTTCCTGCATGGTCTCAGGTGACCCCATCCACCCCAGGCCTCAGTTTCCCCACCTATGGAAAGGATGGTGGGGTCAGATCCTCTCTTTCTGAAGTCCACTGTTCCCTTGTGCTCTCTTCCTGCCTTTGTCTTTCCTTCTGTCTCTGGCCTGGCTGAGTGCACCAGTCAGAGTGTGAGAGGAGAAAGATCCCCAGATGGAGGGAAGGAACGATTTAGCCTGAGAGATAGATGACCAAGGAGAACATTGCTAATGAGGAGAGAAAGAAGCCTGACCTCCTTTGCACAAGGCTTTTTATGGAGCTTTGCTGCCTTGTGCTGTGAGTTGCAAACACACACACACACACACACACACACACACACACACACACACACACACACACACACACCCCAGGCAGCAGCCACTGAATGCTGCTTTATGGTGCTGGAACCCTCCAGGCAGAGTTGCTATTTGCAGCATCCATCAGAGCAGTCTGAGGGAGTGAGGAGCCAGAGCTGTTGGCCTTTGCCAGGCCTCGCCAGACTGTGTCCAGCACAGGGACCTCCCAAGGAGACCAGAGGAGAGGAGGAAATCATGTTGGAAATTCACTGGCAGCCTACATTTGACCCCATGGAAAGTGATGACTTGACCTAAAGGGAAAGTCACCATTCAGTGCGGCCTTGCTGTGCTGTTCAAACACAATGTAGTGAGGTTGCCTTCTATAACACACCATTGTATAGCTGCCTGGGAGGACATAAAGGTTAGAATGCCTGGTGTCATAGAGAACAGAAAATATGGTCCATTTCTTAATCTTCAAACTTGTTAATCTCAGCCTCGTTTTGTACAACATAATAGCAGAGGCTTTTATGTAATGAATCCTGCAGTGGTATGTCATTAGGATCTGATGGGTGGATAATTTTAATTTGCAATTGTAATTCATGTCTACTCTGGCCAGCCTTTATTTTTACATATAGGATATACCAGGTTTTATTACTAACATAGCACAGGTTTATAGTCCAAATTAAATCAGTCCTAATGTTCACACCTCTCCAGAATTATAGCTTTCAGTATAATGAAGCAGTAGATGTTCTGTAATAGTTTGGTTGATTACTTGCTATCTGGATGTCAAAAGTGGCTTATGCCCTGCTGTCCCTGACACCACCATCCCTTTCTGGATAAAGTAAGTAAAGGATCTTTAGAAACAACTGATGCCACGTATCTGCTCAGCTGTAATGGGCACAGGTGGTCTGGGTGGAGACAAATGGCTTCCTCTATGTTTATCTACCCCAGGTAGGAACTGTGCTACTCCTAAGTCTGTTTCCCCACCCAAGCCTCTTGCTGAATGCAGCCTAGGCCAAGCACATGGTTAGGCTTGGGAGGAGATGATGACGGAGCTGGCCCTCAAAGAGTATGCAGTCCAGCAGGGAAGGGGCTCTGGGGGTTCCTATGAGGATGAGGGTTCCAATGAGCTCATTGGTGCCCTGACAGTTAACCAGCGTTTAAAAGGCCAGCTTAGTAGTACCATTCCAAGGAAAACAGCACTGAATGTTTCATACAGTGAGAATGGAAAGGATTTCATGGTCTGTGTGGTACTTTCTTTTTCTTTACTATATCCCCACTTTCAAGAAACATTGAGGAATCAGCTCAGCTGCCTGGCTAGTCAGAGGTACATATGAGCATTTGGTATCACCAGTTTTCTGTGACATCTCTTCTATAATGTAGGGCCATGGAGAAAGACGCTGTGACTTTCCTTTATTTTTAATGTGTGTGTGTGTGTGTGTGTGTGTGTGTGTGTGTGTGTGTGTGTGTGTGTGTGTACTGGGGGACAGGGCTACTTACAGTAGCCAACCTATCTCCTGAAGCTGGAGTTACAGGCAGTTATGAGCTGACCAATGTTCCTGCTGGGAATGTGACTTGGAACCTTTGTAAAAGCAGCAAGTGCTCTGAAGTGACGAGCCATCTCTCCAGCCATGAAGTTCTCCAGCCATGTCCGCTGCTTCCCATGGGAGTGTGGGAGGTGAAATGAAGCCCTTCTGACTTCTCCAGGCGACAAGGGTACTCTCCCACAGTTTGCTTTGGGGCACATTGTATTTACGGGTAGTTTTTTCTTCAGGGCGGGACAGGTCTTTCCTACCTTGCTTTTCTCTTTGTTCCTGTGAACACACTGAGCACCAGGTCCTGTGCCAGATGCTAACTGATTGAGAGACAGAGTAAAGCAACTACTGACAACATGAACAGGACGTTTGGAAAGCTTGAGGGTCCCCTGTGGTATGTGCGGTGGCTACTTTCTGAGCAACAACTGTGCTGTGCCACAGACCCAGCAATAAAAGTTGAAAGAGTTTTTCTTTTAAAGATCTCACACTCCAAAATATCTGTGAAATGGGACAGATATTGTCAAGTAGCAAAATCCTGATAGTCCACGCACCTTTTTTCCCATCCACCATCCATTCACCCACAGGGCCTACTTATTCTATGGGAGCCAGAACACAAACCACAACTGAGAAACTAATGGGTGTAGTTAATTCTGATAATGGAACATTTTACAAAGGAAATAATTCCAGGTGAACTGGGATCTGTGATTTAAGGGGGAGGGGAGACTCCTGAGCAGAATTTGGAAGATCTCTCTGAAACAGTGACATCTGGTCAAGGAGAGCATGTGAGGTGTGAAGGAGGCAGCCATGTGATTACTGGGGTTGAGCTAGAAGTGGTGGGCACAGGGACTTCCAAATGCAAAGGTGCCGAGGTAGGAATCCTTTAGAAAAGGGCATGATGGCTGTTATAAAATTAATGAGAAAAGCCTGGGACCTGCAGATTTGATCTTAGGGGAGGGCGTAGACAAGACCATAAAAAATCTTATAAAACCTTTATTAAGCACACCTGAGAACTGCTCACTGGGAAGGCTATTTTTTGACATGCTTTCAAAGTGTTCTTTGGACCCTGCTCTTAGCAATTCATGTAACTGGTATGCAAAATAGCCAACAGTAAATATATAAGTCCAAACTCACAACTTAATGGACGTTTACAGACTACTCTATATCCCTGCCAGCTAGAAACAGACTTTTACCAAAGTCACACATTTGTTGAGCCATAAAGTAAATGGCAATGCATTTGAAACAATAGAAATCTTACATAGTAAGTTCTGTACAGCAATGAAACTAGACGTATAGAGCAAAGGAATTTAGAAATTAAGTAGCACATTTGGAGAAGTGTTCTTTGGAAGATCTGTGGATTAAAGACATGCTCTTCAACAGGCAGTGTTGGGGTGTCAAATCTGGTGAGTTGACTTCACCAATTCATAGTTGAGGTGAATATTGGAAGCTGGGAACCTGGTAGGTGGAAGCAAGTCCCTGGGGATGTGACTTTGCAGGGCACACCCTGTCCTGACACAACCTCAGAGGATGAGTAGCTTTGCTGGGCCAGATCTTCCAGCATGATGTCTCTGCCTTGCCATAGGCCTAAAGGCCATGAATCCAGCCCATGGTGAACCTCAAATCACAGATAAACCTTTCTTCCTCTTAAGTTGTTTCTCACAGGCACTTTGTCATGGCAACAAAACGCTGACATGATGTGTCGTATTTTGACACAGGTCAACAATGAAATGACAAAGGAAATGAGAAAATATTTTTAACTAACCATCGATGAATAACCAATAAATAGAAATATATATTATGCAACTAAAGCAATGCTTTTGAGGAAATCTGTGGTAAAAGTTTCCATCTTAAAAGGCTAGGAAAGCAAAGCAGGATTATGTATGTGTGGACATGTCAGTGTGAAGCCCGTTGGTTTATACAATCAATGCAAGTTAGTAACCATAATTTAAAAGGCTAGAAAAGGAATATATGAAAGTTGAAACAAACATGAGAGGGAGAAAAAAGCATGCCTGAAATTGAAAACAAAACCAGAGTGCATGGGTCTACCCTCCTTAGTACATGGGTATACCCTTCTGGGTGCAGGGGTCTACCCCTCCTGTATCCACATGTCTACAATCCTGGGTGTGTGGGTCTATCCACCCTTGGTGTGTGGGTCTGTCCTCCTAAGTACATGGGCATAGGTCTTTTCTTTTGGGTGCATGGGTCCACCCTCCTGGGTGCATGGCTCTACCCTCCTGGGCTCATGAGTCTATCCTCCTGGGTGCATGGATCTACCCTCCTGGGTGCATGGGTCCACCCTCCTGGGTGCATGGATCTACCCTCCTGGGTGCATGAGTCTACCCTCCTGGATACATGGTTCTACCCTCCTGGGTGCATGGATCCACCCTCCTGGGTGCATGGCTCTACCCTCCTGGGTGCATGGCTCTATCACTGTTATTATTGCTTGAGTGGATAAGATGCCAGCTCTTTCAGCCTTTCAACCACACCAGCAACTTACCAGAGAATACCCAAGGTTTTAGCTTCAGATTATGATTGGATCTGTGGTTCTACTTCTCTTGGCTTTCGGCTTTCTTGGACTGAGCAGCTGCCCAGTAACTTAACACAGCTGACCGGAGATGGAATGGGCAATCTAAATGGTAGAATCTTTGTGTGTAATAAATCAATTCACCATCATTCACAACATTTCCTCAAAGATAACCCAAGCTCAAACAGTTTCACTGGTGAGTTTGGTCAAATAGTTATGGCATCTGTAACAGACATTCCACACAAACTCTTTTAGAAAATGGAACGTTTCTCATTTCATCCCCTAAGACCAACATAAACTGTAGGAGAAAATCTGACAGACATTTTAAGAACAGACCTATACTGTCCCTACTGCACCAATGAGTATACTGAAGTTCAGAATAGTGACACTATGTAGTCCAATCCCCAGATTTAGAGATGGCCCAGGAGGGTAGGCTCATGCACCCAGCAGTGTAGACCCTTGTGCCTAGTTAGACAGACAAACTTATGTACCCAGGCAGACAGACCCATGCAACAGGAGACGTTCTCCACTATGCTGTTTTCTAGAAAGTGGCCCCACAGTTTGGAAATCATAGCCCTGGCAGCCATTCCTAGAGAGGCCAAGGTCAGAAGCCGAAACCTATGAACTCCTCCCTTCCGGCTTGCTGTCAGTGGAATGTGCATGCTCAGTTCTGTACCCCCATGTCTCCAGTGGTGGAAGGCCCCGTGTGAATCTTCCTGCTCGCAATGAACAGCTGTTTGAGGCTAGGAATGTTGTGTGTGGTTCTAGGAACCCCTCTTCATCTCACATCTGGTATTGCCATTTGGGCCAATAATCCTATCTAGTCCATTATGCATTGCTCTGTGTAACAGATATGGCACAGAAGGAATGCTTGGAGCTTTTAAGAGCAAAGCAAGTCCCTGCCAGATGCAGACAGGGCTGACCATGGGGATAGCTCAGGTTTTGCCTATTCAGAACACCAAGTATGCGCACGAACGTTTACATCACTAATTAACATTCAAATCCACATGTGTCTCTGCTTTTGCCCTTTGTCAGAATTTGAAATCACCAGATCTTCTTCCATGGCCCTTCAGTCTGTCTTTGTCATGATTTGAGATGTGGACCACTGGCTGGAATATGGGAGCTTGTGTACCAGTCTGCAGGGATGAGTTGTTTCTTTATGGTCTTGCTGGGAACGTGGCTTGGGCTGACCTTGACACCTCATCATATCCTCTGGTAGTCTCTACCTCCTGGACATTTCTTCTCATCTGCTCTGTCATTGTTGGGGTCCCCTTAGCTGTATGAGCTACTTTATTCTTCTTTCCAGGACAATTTCCTGCCCTGCTGTTGAATTAAACTAAATGCACTGTTAGGACTGCAAACCTTGGCCTTGGCATACCACTGACTTTCCAATGTTAACTTTGCAGGCCGAGTTGTGGTGCTCCCTCCCTAACTCCTCTTCTAGTCTTCCCTCCATGGCTACAAAAGATTTGATCTATCCAAGTACACAGAGCAAAAATCTGAAGACTATCCTAAGACCAACCAAGCTAGGAGGCCCAGTTGTCTTTCCTTTCCAAAGAGGACCAGCCAGTGAGCCCTCACAACCTCTGTGCTCTCATCTCTAACCCATCTCCCTCCTTCCTAGTGGTTGTCACTGCTGTCTCCACTGCACACCACTGTGCTTCTTCAATAACTCTTGTTAATGCTGGGGTCAGACATTCACATCCATGTCCATATTCAACACTGCTCAGTGTAATAGCTCAGCTCCATGCATGGTTGACAAGGGTCACTCTACTAGCTTCTCTGTTGCTGGTAACCCAGTTGACAGATTCTCAAGTCCAACCTCCCAGAGCTCTGCCATCTGTAGACAACCCCCTGAAAGCTATTTATTCTTCTGCATGTCTGCAGGGGTTGCCCTGATACTGTTTATATCTGAAATGTCCCTCATGGGCTCCTGTTTTGAATGCTTGCTCTTCAGTTGATGGCACTGTTTTGGGAGGCTGTGGAGGAAGAAGTAGATCCTGACCAAAAATCCAGGAGCCCAAATGAGTCTTTTCTCCCTTGAGTTGATTTTGTTGAGTGTTGTGATCAGAATCATATAAATGCTGCCAGTACACACACTCCTGCTTCTTTGAAAGCAGGGACTTCCTACCCAGTGTAAAATGGCACCTTCTGTGGGGGTGAGGAGCTTTGTGCTGAATGGAAATGGCCCTCATAGAGTCACAGAGAGAGGCATTATTGGAGGTGTGACCTTGTCGGAGTAGGTATGGCCTTGTTGGAGGAAGTGTATTATGGGGGTGCGATTTGAAGTTTCAGAAACTCAAGCCAGGCCCAGTGTTACTCTCCTGCTGCCTGCCAATTCAGATGTAGAACTCTCAGCTGCTGTGTACTGCCAGGCTTCTCACCATGATGGTAATGGACTAAACCTCTGAACTATAAACCAGTCCCATTTAAATGTTTTTTATTTTTGCTGTGGTCACAGTGTCTCTTCACAGAAATAGAAACCCTAACTAAGACACCCTTCTTCTCCTTTTAGGAGTGTGTGTGTGTGTGTGTGTGTGTGTGAGAGAGAGAGAGAGAGAGAGAGAGAGAGAGAGAGAGAGAGAGAGAGAGAGACATAAATAGGGTGCCTGAGTTGGCCAGAAGAATACATTGGCTCCCCTGGAGCTAGAGTTACTGAGACTTTCAATATGAGTACTCCAGACTAACCTTAGGTCTTCTGGAAGAACAAGTAGTCTTAAGAGTTGAGCCATTTCTCCAGCCCCTCTCCCTATTCTGTTTTCTTGCCTCATTTTCTAGCATACATAACAATCTCATGTTGCATTTTTTGTTTATTAATTTACTTATAGATGATAATATTAGCTCCATGAAAGCTGACACTTTGCTTTGCTCACCCCTGCATCCTAGTGTCTAGGACAGTGTCTGATGTCTAACAGCTATCCAATAAATACAGTGTGCAATCAAATGGACATGATTCTCTAGCCTCATCCCCCAGAAATCCCCTCCATCTCTGAACATTATACTTTTAAATGAGTAGAATGATAATGATGATGACAATGATGATAAGTACTTGGAAAACTTTGACTTTGCACTTGGTATGTACAAAAAAAATATTAAAACACAGAGATTATAGTTGTCAACACATATAACACAGCACGCAGAGCAAGCAAACAGGAAATGAATATGGCCAAAGCCTGTCCAAAAGACATCGGTAAGTGTGACAAAGGGTTAACTGGATTCTAAGCAGTGTGGATGAACAGACTTCCTCACTCTCTCACTCTCATGAGCATCCCATTGGTAAGGACACCGGCAAAGAACCAGATGTTGGATTAATTGCGCAAACCTTTGGGGTGATGTCAATGGGGTTGAGTTGCTTGGCCCCTCCAGGCACTACACACTAAATGTTCGGATTATTTGGCAAAGACAGGAAGTATTCCTAGGAGCCTCATGGTGCTTGTGAGGCATTCTTTCTAGGAAAAGGATCTCACAGGTGCAAATGGATCTCCCAGGCCCGGGTGTTTCCGGAGAAAGGAAGCCAGGAGATCTCCTTGGCTACTCCCTCCCTCACACACGCTGCAGCAGGACAGCCAGATGTTTCAGAACACAGGTGCACAGGGTGGTCTCATTTCCTGTCCCTCGTCCTGTTTCAAGCTGTGTTGGGACATCTCATGAAATCAAGATGGAGTGCCTGTGATTACAACTTCTAAATGTCCCCTATGAAAGTGGGTTTCTCCCCTACCAATGTCTCGATGGAGCTCCTCCCACATCTCACAGACAGCTCCTGTAGTCCCAGGCCTATGCTACCAGAGACAGGGAGGTTAAATTCTCTTTATTCAATGTTCCTTCTAGTACCTTCCCTGCCTCAGGATGCCCTCTCTCACACCCTTGGCCTCTATTCAACTAGAACTTGTATCCAAATCTCCTGGAGGGATTTTTATGCAGTGTCCTGGGCCACCCTGCTCTATCTGGACACTGTGAGGTAGACTGCACATGCCCAGCTGATTCTCAGGTTACGGAGTTGGTGGTGCAGGGGTCACAGCTGGAGAAAAGTGGTTATTATATTGCCTGAATGTCTTTTTCTTCACCTATTCTCCATTGTCATTGCCCCTGGCTGGGCTAGAGCCCTCACAGATTTCAAAATTTTGAAGACTTAGAAAGAGTAGTAAATAAACATGGGTATTTCAGAGTGGTAACAAGCAGGCTCAAAGTCAGACAGCCACAAAGAGGCAAAGTCAGCATTTGCAAGTAGCGTAGTAGGCTGGCTCAACCCTCCGTAGGTAGGAGAACTCATGTCTATAAGGACAAGGCTTGTCCTGGAAGAGATGCAGAGTGCAGCGAGGAGCAGGCCCAGCACCAGCTCTGCTGGCCTGTGCCTGTTGCACCTCATCCAGCTGCTCCAATAGGCACCCACCAGGTGCCTCCTCCTGTCAAATGTGATTTTAAAAGTCACTTTTGCATGACACAGTCATTTGTCCTCATGATCCATGGTCTTACAGAAGAGTTACAAGTTAACCAAATAACAGCACACAAAACTAAAGTGGACCTACTCCAGGGCTATAAAGAAGAGGAGCACTAAATGCATATAAACAGAGTTTAATGTAGATTGGGTATGGAAGACTCCTTTCTCAAGGGTGACACAGATGTAAGGGACAAGTAAGGGTTAAACAGGTTAAGAGCTGAGAGAAAGGCATTTGTTGGTGGAGCAGTAAGTGTCTGAAGGGGCCTGGCTGGACCAGGAAGAGTCAGGTCTAGGAGGAAGGGAAATGGTAGGCTGTTCAAGACCCAACAGGGCAAGGAAGAGTCAGCAGGAGATCCCATGGGGTCACAGCAGGAAAAGGAGGCCCAATGGGTTTCCCTATTCTGAAGCATCCATATGGAAGAGGTGAGGAGACATGAACAGCCTACATTCACAGGAGATGGTGACCCTGCCTCAGACAGAAGTGGCAGATTGACAGAAGCAGGTGTCAACAGCGGCATCACAAGCCACACAGGTTTGCAATGGGGTAGTTTATAGGCAAAGCACTATCGCTGACCTCTGGGTTTCTGGCACATGTATCTGTGGAAGATTACTGTACTCCACTTTTGCAGGGCATTTTCTATTATTGGAAGTTTGTTGAGTGACTTTCAGAGCTTTGGTCATTGCAGGAAATACCTCTCACTTTGCAGCTTTCCTCCTAGCACTCAAGAGTACAGACCATTAGTATAAAGGAAGGACAGTACATCCAGACGTCTTTGCACCACACCTACCACACCTCCCCTGGCTTACAGTCAGAGACGAGTAAGTGTTTGTGGAATGAAGGGACGGACGGATGTCTCTCTACCCCAGGACCCTTATAGGTTATTCCTGTCTTCAGAAATTATGTCAGGTTCAAGCAGACCTGGGGGTTTTCAAATGTGTTTGCAGCCTCTAAGTGTGTGGCTGTTGTTGACTATTTCCATATGTGTCTGATCAATAGTTGTGTGTTGAGCCAGGTTTGGCAATGCAGACCTCTGATCCCAGCTCTTGTTATGCTGAGGCAAGGGAGACTATGAGTTTCATGAGTTTGAACCTAAGATACTTGGTGAATTCTAAGGTGGTCTGGACAGTTTTGGGGGATTTTGTCTCAAAATAAACAAACAACAAGCGCAAGCAAGCAAAGGGACATGTAATTCCTTGTAATTCATTGTACACAGTTGGAACCAGAGAACATTGCCTTCTTTGGAAGAAAGCAGAGCTAGCGTGGACTCTCAGATCTGAGCAAACTAGAGACCTGAGAGAGGCCTGCATGACCTATGTGGTGTGATCTTAAGTTATGAAAGCCCCTAAGCAGAGAAAGCAGTTGTATGTTGTCAGCGGAATTCTAGCCTTTGCAAGTGAAAGCAGAGCCCTGGAGGCATTGTGAACCCAAATTCACCTTGCTCACCCTCCTGGGAGCTCATATACCTAACAAAAAGCTAACATGTGTGTCTGGTATTTACTGATAACGCATTAGGAACACTCTAACCAAGTGTTTCTTCTGTAACTCACAGCTTTGAGCCTCCGTGCTGAATGCCTTTGCTTGAAGACACTGATTTATGCTGAGTCCTGTTTTCAGGTTGCTGCTAGTTCTTAGTGCTACTGACAAGCGATTTCCTCAGCCTCCTGGTGTCAGGCTGGGATGCCAGGATGATAGGTCATCTGTTTGGCTTAGACCTCAATTCTGGGAAGCATTGCCATCTCCCTTCCTGAATATTTGATTTGAAGATAAAGGGAGGATGTTCATCCCCTCCACCCAGAAACTTCCAGGGTGTTCCTACTGTCAATCTTGTCCTGGCTTGGGAAATTCCCCAAAATGGGGCTGGACACAAGCTGGGTGCCTGAGAGCAAAGGGGGAGGAAAGAGCCCAGTGAAAAGGCTGAGTCGTAAGTAGGTCTCTGTCACCATGAGGTAGGATTCCTGTTCCTCAGGCCAATATGGCAGACTTCAAGACTATCAGGGACACTGAGCACAGTGAACTGCCCATGGACCTAGTGCCCCTAGTCCTAGGACTGGACTGGCCATCCTGACTCTATGTCCTTAGTCAGGTTTCTTTACTCAACAGTCCTTTACTTGGAAAATTTGTTAGATGCAAGTAGGTTTACCAACACTTGCACTTACATCTTCATTTGTTTTATTTGTTTTGTTTTTGCTTTTGTTTTTTATTTTTAATTATACCTGTAATTGTTCTACATATGCTCTGTGGGGTATTCTTTTATTTTTATTATTTTAATTATGTATAGGCACATGTGTCTGAATTTGTGTGTTTGTGAATATGAATGCAGGTACCCTAGGAGGCTAAGGTCTTCAGACCCCTGGGAGATGATAGAGTTGTAGGTGGTTGTGAGCCACCTGATATGGGTACTAGGAACTGAACTCAGGTCTTCTGGAAAATCACCAAGTGCTCTTAACTGCTGAGTCATCTCTCCAGCCCTGGGCTTTTTGGTTTTCTTTTCTCTTAAAAGTTATGAAAGCCCCTAAGCAGAGAAAGCAGTTGTATGTTGTCAGTGGAATTCTAGCCTTCTTATAACATTTATTTAAATGGGGTGGAGGCATATAGTATGTCTGTGGACATTATATATATATATATATATATATATATATATACCCCCTTTCACCATGTGGGTTCTGGGATGTTTAGACTCAGTAGCAGGCTCCTTGACCCATTGGGCTGTAAGAAGTAGTTTTTCCCTGCCCCAAATAACACACAGAGACTCTGTATTTGATATAAGGCTGTTGGCCTGTTACTGGCATTTCTTATCAGCTAGCTCTGTCTTAATTATTAACCCATTTCTATTAATCTAAGTATTTCCTCATGGTCCTATCTTACCAGAGAGAGGGGCTGGTGTTCTATCCTGTAGATCCTCCACCTTGGATCTTCTCCCTACTACTTCCTCTCTCCTCCTAGTCTCCTAGTCCCGCCTACCTGGCTTTCCTAATGAGTAAATTGGTTAATTTATTCATTAACCAATATGAGAAACATATTTACAGAATGACATCTCCCACCATCAGGCCATCTCTTTGTGGTCTGGAGGAATTTGGCTTCTAGACACATTGAACTCGAGTAGCACCCTTCCTCTCCCTTCTTGTCCTTGCACACAGCAGGGCCTCTGGTGAACATGACTACTCAATACAATTCCAGACAAAGACTTATTATAAGGACACATCGGTCCTTATGAGATGTTTGGGATTCTTTAAATGATTCACACTCCTTCAAGCAATAGTCACCAACCCCTAAAAATCTCTAGGCTCCCCAGTAGAGGAGGAAAGTGGCTAACACATCATTGGAGAAGCCTTCTGTGTCCAGTGTTCTGCTAAGACAACAGGACCCCACGGCCCTGTGCAAGGCTAGGATGTGTGCAGAGCTACTTAAACAGCCCCTGGCTCAGGCAGTTATGTCTCAGGCCTCAGGCTGCCTCTTTGTTGAAGAAGAGTCACTGGGTATCTCTGGATAACATCTGTTCATGCTCCTCCCTCACCCCTCCTCGGTTAATCTTGCTAATAGTGTATGCTCTGTAGAGCTTTCCATCAACCACTAGCCAGAACGATGAACAGCAAATCCTGCATTTATCTTGTTGATAGCTTCATTTACCAACATCACCAATACTTACAGGTGATTTCAGACTTCAGAATGTGAATTCACTTTCCAATCTTCTCTCCTTTATACAGAGCAAGTCTCAGTATGTAGCAGCCCTGGTTGATCTAGATGTCATTATGCTGACCAGGCTAGCCTCTAAATCGCGGAGATCCAACTGTCTCTGACTCCTGAGTGCTGAGGTGACGCCATGTCCTGCAAGGTTTTTCATTGTTGTTGTTTTTAATAAACCAATAGGTTTCCTTCTTTTTCCACATACACAGTACTTACACAACACATGCATAAATGCTACAAGAGTAAATAAACTATCCAACAAATGTAAGCTTGTTAAACATTTTCACATATTCCAAGTTATTTTACTCAACTATGTGACAAGGTACAGAAGTCTTCTCACTTTACCATTGGGGAAATGAGTATCCCCAAGGTGCTGAGTTTGTTCAAGGTCATCTATCTAGTAAGTGGTAGGATAGACTTAAACCTAGGTCTTGTGTCTATACATACCCAGGCCCTCTTAGAACGTGCAGCATAGAGTCCTGACATTCCTCCGGCATTCTGGAGCAACTGACACTCCCTTTCCCTCTCATGGCCAGCCCCACCCACTTCATTCTCACCCTCCTTGTCTCTTTTCCTTCCTTTCAATATTCTTTTTGGCTTCTCTTGCTGCCTGCACAGTATTATCTCGAAGCTTCCTCTGTGACTGTGATACTTGCTTTCCCAGCTCTTGTGACCCCAGTGCAGTTACCCCTTCTTCCCCCATCCCCCACTCTGTAGCAAGTCCTCCACAACAATCTAGTTGGGACCACAGAGCACAGGAATGAGGAGGGAGCGCTGAATCTCTAGGCCCATGCCCTGACTGAGCAGACAAGTTGAGCTCTTAGCCTGTTCCCCTCTTCCTCTTGTACATAAACTTCCTTACAGTGAGGAACTCCTCCTGGGGACTGTCTACAGTTCCTTTTGGTCCTAGCCTCATTGCCTCACTGCTAATTTAAACACATCCTTTATCATTCAGATTCCATTCATAAATCAGAGTCACATCCCTAAGACAGGTTCCCATTAGTTAGTTAACACATCCCTGCTCAGCCTTCTGGTGATGGCCATGACCAATTTGGCATTTATTACTCTCATGAATACCCTTTCTTCTATCCTCGCATTTTCAAGGTTGTGCTACCCCTTGGTTGTACCGTCCCTGGGGACCAGAGAATTCATCCTTTTTGCCAAATCGGCTTTGCCAAATCAACTTTTCAGAGTCTTTCTGAACTGAGTGGCCCAAGGAGGCCATTTATAGCCTAATGCCTCTGTAGAGCTTACATATATATTCTCTTGAGATCACAAATTCCAAGAGGTTCAGTACCAGGCTAACAACACACAGGTGAATCCACCCCTCACTGCCACACCAAGTTGCTCCTGTCAGTTTGAGAGCCACAAGTGACAGATGGCATGCCATCACACTGTTTCCCTTTGCAAAACCAGAAACAACTGATTTGATGCCTCCAGAGTTGCCCCAGATCTCCATGCCCAGCTTTCAAATGAAGAATCTTAGATCTCTAAAACCATGGGTAAAGGGACAACGTGAGTTCAAAGCACCTTAAATGGTAAATGCTTCTCTCAGGAACTAGGAGTCGAGGTGTTTGAAAGTGTAACTCCCTTTCTCTTTGGCTAGGCCAGCAAAATATTCTTATCAAAGGCAAGCCTGCAACTTTCTTAGCCATACTGGCACACAACATTTCTTGACAAACTAGGTCATGAGAGCACTCCAATTCTCCTAGTTTACAGCAACTTCTCTTACGGTTGGAGCTATGGCTACACTCCTAAAAGAGAAACAGGAAGGAAAAAACTGTTAGCCATGTGTTTCTGCTTAATCTGAAATATCCCCCTAAGCTCATGTTTATGCTTGCGCTCGCATACACACACACACACACACTCAAACATACACACACACACACACACACACACACACACACACACACACACGCACACAGAGTCTTTTGATTAAACTAATTGTTCGTCCACAACACACTTTTAAAAACAAAGGTAAACAATACCTCAAGGTTGATACCTAGGGACAGACCCTCTCCCTCCATCTTGGCTAGTTTTATAGCAACTTGATACCAGATAGAGTCACTAGCAAAGAGGACTCTCAAGAAAATGCCTCCATGTGGTTTGCTTATAGATACGTCTGGAGGGCATTTTCTTTAGTGATTAATATGTGAGGATCCAGCCTGTCATAGATGGCGCCATCCCTGGTCTGGTGGTCCTGGATGCTATAAGACAACAGGCTAAGTAGGCCAGGAGGGATTAGGCCAGTAAACAACCATTCTCCATAGCCTCTGCATCAGTTCCTGCCTCCGGATTCCTTCGTGAGTTTCTGCCCTGATCCTTTGATGACAGATGATGGTGTGAAAGTCTAAGCTGAAATAAAGACTTTCCTCCCCAAGTTGAATTTGGTCATGACATTCACCACAGCAATAGAAACCCTAACTGGGACACCTTTGTTACCTGGATTGCTTAGAAGTTCAGGATTTGACATCAGAAGAAATAGGACAAGGAACCTGGCTTGGACCTTAACTGGGTGCTTAACCTGTGGCAAGTTTTTGCATGGAATACACAAAATTCAAAGTTGTCCATACCAAGTTTGTGAACCTGTGTAGGTAGAGATTTTTGTCAGGACTGCCAGCTCCCCATTAACTGCGCAAAGATTTAATGTCAATTATTAATATTTACCCAATAGCTTAGGCTTGTTACTAACTCACTCTTACAACTTAAATTAACCCGTATTTTTTATATATGTTCTACCACGTAGCAGTACCTTTTTTCAGCATGGCATATTCATTTTGTCTTTCTCTCTGGCCTCCTTTCCCCCCTCAATTTCTTTTTTTCTGCAAGTATCACCTAACCTATACCTGCCCAGCTATTAGCCAGTCAGCTCTTTATCAACCAATGAGTCATGCATATTCACAGTCTACAAAAAGATTGTTCCACAGCACATAAGAGGAATAAAGCCTGTGAAAGTGCTTTGGAAGCTAAAAAGAGCTACTCAAAGCAGTCATTATACCATGCTGTTTTAATAAAAAGACTTATTATTTATTATTTGTGTGCACGTATGAATGTATGTGCACTATGTGTGTCCAGGAGCCTGCAGGGGCCAGAAGAGGGTGTGGACACCCTAGAACCAGAGTTATGGGAGGTTGTGAGTGCTGGGAATGAAACCTTGGTCTTCTGCATGATTAGTAAGGACTCCTAACAGCCCTTTACACTAGATCTTCACTGCAGGAATCTGGGAAACTCACACACTCTAGGAAGAGGGACACTAAAGCAATGTTCTTTGTAGTGTTAATGAGCATAAGTGGGCAGGAGGAGGGGGCGCAGGTTGCATTAGCAGGAGAGGTCCCATCCCATTCCTTCAGTGAGGCCTGTCCTGCACATGCACCATGCCATGAACTGAGCTCTCCATCACTGGAGACATCTGATAAATAACCACCTAGTGTTACGGCAGGTTGTTCCTTCCCGCCGGCTCCATCCTGCCTGCCGCCAGTCTGGGCCCACAGCCGCACCAGTCCCAAATAACATTCAGAGACTCTGTATTTGATACAATCCTGTTGGCCAATTACCATTATTGTTTATGGGCTAGCTCTGTCTTAATTATTAACCCATTTCTACTTATCTAAGTATTTCCACGTGGTCGTCTTATCGGGGAGCCGTGGCAGGTGTCTTCTCTCCTTCCCGGGCTACATCTCGACCCCTCCCCCCTACTTCCTCTTTCCTCCTTGTCTCCTAGCCCCGCCTATCTTGCTATCTCATTGGCCACAGAGCTTTATTAACCAGTATGAGAAACATATATACAGAATAACATCTCCCATCAGCCTAGTAGAGGGAGATAATGAAAACACCACCTAGAAGATGGGTTGATGGCAGTTTCCTCTTTTTTGCTTTGTGTTGTTTGCAACAACTTTTTTCAAGTTCACCTGCTAAATTTTTTTTAATGGGCTTATTTGTTTATTTATTTTGGAAGGGGAATAGAACAGGGTCTTACACAGGCCCAAGTTACCCTTGAATTCCCTATGTAGCCAAGGACAGCCTTGAATTTCTGAGCTTTGGGCTTCTACCTCCCAAGTACTGGGATCTTCTAAATACTTTTAATTTTTTTTTTTTTTTTGTCTTTTTGAGATTTTAGTTGCACCACCCCCCTTCTCTTTCCTCCCTTTAATTGCCCCCATATGTCCCTCTTTGCTCTCTTTCAAACTAACACCTCTTTTCTCATCAATTGTTGCCTGTGTATGTCTATGCTCCTAAACCGGTAAGTAGAAGAATAAAGCTGAACTGGAGAGTTGGTTCAGGGTTTCTGAGCACTGGCCATTCTTCCAGAGAGTTTGGTTCTGAACACCCACATCAGATGGCTAACAAACTCAGGTAACAGCAGCTTCTGTAACTGACACCCTCTTCTGGCCTCCAGGGACACCTGTGTATGTCTGCACACATACAGGCACAGACAAATAAAAAATAAAAACACATGTTAAGGAAAAGCAAAACAGCTGGCTTCAGAAGGGCACATGGTGTCAGTTCTGCCAAGGGACCACTCACTGTTGGTTTGGACCCATTCCAACACAGGACACCGAAGTTCTCTCTGAGAGAGCACTGATTCATCATGAAGAAGTAAGGAAGACATTTATACAGCGGAGCTTTGTGTGTACAGCAGAAGGGCCAGGTCTATGAACTTGTCACATGCTTTAGGGTGGCATGTATGTCCACCCTGCACATACTGCTGCCTCTACCCTTTCCCAGGGTAGTTGTGCTCAAGTGACTTGTCTACTCAGAAAGCTGGGTCAGACTCCCCAAACCTGATGCTCCAACTCCTCTTTCTGATTCAATGTGACCTTCCTGTGGTGACCTAACAGACCATCACTTCGTTCCTGCTGCCTCCCCGACCCTGGATTGTCCCCTCACCCTTCTCTGCGTGTCAGAGGCCCATCCATCCTTCCAGGCACACCTTCAATGCTATTGCCTTCTGCGACCCTTTCCCACCCACTGTCAGCAGGAGGGATTGCGTCTGCCCTGACCTCACTCCATCTTTCCCTCGCAGGGCCTAGTCTCTGTGCTAGAGCTGATTGGGAACACACACTATCCATTTAGTCTGGATTCCTTAAGATCGTGTCCTATGTTCCCCTCTTCTCTTCCCCTCTCCTCTCTGCCCTACACAAGTCCCAGCCAGTAAGTGTTTTGAGTTGAATGAACAAATAAATCAAAATTTCCCTTCCAACCACAGAAGTGGCCAATTGACATGGTGAATTCCCTCTCCCGCTGGTCTGGTGACTATGGCTGCATCTGGAATACAGACAGAGACCTAAGAGATCTCAGCAAGTAGAGATCACAGGAAAATGAGATGCACAAAGGAGAGAGCGAGCTCAACCAGTAACGTGATGCCACAGAATGCAATGTTTGGAGCCAGGATTGGTGGCACATCTGTGACCCCAGCATTGGGTGTGTGAGATGGGAAGATCCAGTCTGGGGTCCATAGTGAATACCTTACTTCACACAGAAACAAAGCAAAATACCTCTAAACCCATGGGTTACTGATTAGTCATCAATGAACTCCAAAGCCCAGGACATTTTTTTAAGGCTGTCAGAGTTATTTAGCATGTCTAATAAAAATCATGGCAACCACACACTGACTTAGTTCTTCGGAATTGTTTTGCTCCTACTCATATATGATATTCAGGCCAATATCCAGTGTCAAAGGAGGGGTTGGGAGGGGCAGTGTGATGGTGTTGAAAGCACTCAGGCGGAGGAACAAAGATTGGGCCTTACAGCTTGGGATATGTAGATGTGACAGAAGGATGTCCCTTCTAGCCACCTCTAAGTCCCCATGGGAAACTGCCCCCTCAGGTTATTTTTCCATCTGTCTTCCCAATACCTTTAACCCTTTGCCCAGTGCCTTCCACAAAGGTCCTGTTGGTCTGCTTACACAGTAGCACATTGTTGGCCAAAGCAAGGTTTCATGTGACAACAGAGAAATGAGAGCTGGGAAAACAGGGCTCCCGTTGGCTCACAGCCCCAGGTCTGGCCTTGTTTTCAGTTCTGGGGTGTAAAGTGGGTTAGTGGAAATCAATTAGTCTGAGCTGGAGTTTCTCACTACACCATTCCCTCCCTTTGGCTTCAGCAAGCCCGTGGGTAAATGGACACTGTATAAGATTGTATAGTAGCTAAGCTGACCCCCAACCCCTACTGGTCTTCCCTGAGAACCCAGTGGAGAGTGAGGTACAGCAGGTCATTTACAAGGGGTAGAAGAAATCTGGAATGTCCTTTCCTAGTTCCCCAGGCCCCTACCACCCACTGTCCAAGGCAAACACAACAGTCACCCCAGGAAGCAAGCAATTAGATGCTCCCATGGGGGGCCTGTAAATTCCTAACTTCTCTCTTTAGGAGATGGAAGGAATGGGGTTGCTGGGGATACTTCTGTTTTTCTGTCACTGGGTGAATGTGTATTGGGAAAGGTGTGTGTGTGTGTGTGTGTGTGTGTGTGTGTGTGTGTGTGTGTGTGCTCGAGCATATGCATTACCCCCCCACACACACACACCATCCTGTGTCTTACACAACTAGTTATTTACACACCAGATGATCCCTGCAGGAAAAGGCAAGTCCCCAGCCGCTGTGGAATTTTAAGAGAGCTTCCTGGAATGCCCTTGTGGGATGTCTGGTTCTAATTGCCTCCGTCAGCGGAGCTGGCAAGCTGGCAGGCGCAATGAGAGGTGAAATTGAACAGATTCCAGCTCACATCAGACCCCCAGCCCTGCCGGAGTCCCCCAGGGTCCGGAAAAGAAAACAAACGTGGCCCAGGCAGTGTGGGTGGGGTAGAGCGCTAGACTGGGAACGTGAAGATCACAGTCCCAGAGCTGCGGCTGGTGACTGGCTTCACTTTGCACCCATCTCTTCTCGGGACTCTCCCGTTTGCTCATCTGCCAAATGAGTGGTCTCTCCAACCTCTTCCAAGCCTAAAATGGAGGGACAGAAGTGTCCAGCTGTCCCTGTGGTGGGAGGACAAAGTTGGGGGTTAAGACTGTTATCTATGGACGTTCGAATCAGAGCTTTACGTTTTATAACTCTAAGTACTGTGGGAGCTGAGAAGGGTCTTCATCCCACCTACTAGAAACTAGGCTTGTCTTTGAGTGAGCCCTAGCCCCTCTTCCTCTGCTCCTCTGGGACTTGAGGTCTTAGCACACACATCTCTGCCAGGAAGGAGACAAAATCCACAGTTCCTTAGTGCCCCCTATGGGTCCAAAGGATTGAGACCCTGTAAAGAGACTGCTGAAGAAATTCCTTCCTTCTCCCAGCCTCCAGGCATCTCTGGCTCCTACCTCAAACTGATCCCTAATTTAAGGTGAATTTCTCTTTCTTTCAAGGCTGTTGTTTTAAAGCACAGACTAAATTAATTTAGTGAATTCCCCCAACAGGCTATGGATTGAGTGATTCCCAGGGGGTTGATGGTATGTGTAGAGTGACATGGTTTATCAAATACAGACACTTGCTGTTTATCATTCTGCCCTTGCTGGACCCAGCCCCAGCTTGACCTCTGGCCCACAGTTAACACATGTGCATCACCAGGGACCAGAAATTCACGTCTTTCCAGTCAGCTTGTATGTGTTAGGAAGTCTGCTTGAGTCGAACTAACCAAAATCCTAGTCACAGTGACTTTTGCCAAACTGGGGCATGCTTACTTGTCTAAGAAGGTGTCTGTAGCCGGGCTGCAGTCCACAGGACCATCAAGCATCCTAGAGCATGCCTTTCTCTCAGCTCTGTTGCTTCAGGGGCCAAGATGATCATGCGAGTCCCTGCCTTCTCAGAGCCTTCCAGAAAGGACGTGCCAAAAGGTAAGGACCATGATGCCCCAACCAATGAGTCAGCCCCCTTTAAGGCCACCTGGTGGCTTTTGTTCAGGTCTCATTGGCCACTTCAGTTGCAAGGATGGCTGGGAATGTAGTTCTGTCACATCTCTTAATGAAACAAGTCCCTGTCCTAAGAAACGAGCAGGCATAGGGGTGGCAGTGACTAGGCTGCAGTGGCTGCCGCCGTGTGTCTGGTATACTGCAGTCTGGTCTCTTGTGGACACTGGCTTCCCTCTGCAGGAAGACAGAGTGGCTGTGTGCTGCTCAATTGATCCAAGAGAACTCCTCAGTTTCTCACTGGACTGGGCTGCTAAGTCGATGGAGGAGCGATGGTATCAGCAGGAACATCTCTCCCAAAAGCAAAGCCAGGCCGATGACTCCAGGCCAGGCCTCTGGGCCTTTCCCTAAAGAAAACCAGGGCAGCTCATACGTGAGGCCCTAAACTCAGCTCTCAACATATCTATCTAGTACTCACCACCTGATCTGGGACCAAAGGCCATGTCCTTTTCAAAGACTCTGGTGGCTTTGTTCTAGTTCCAGACCCTACAGGACATGGAGGACAGAACTTCGCTCTAAATTTAGATATGACCCTCTTCCCCACTTCAGGAACAGTCCACTGCTTTCTCTTTATTTGTTCTGCTGGGAGCCTGGGCCAGCCTGGCTCAAACAGCAAATGTGGCACGTAAAACTGTCCGTGTGGAATACTGTGTTATTGGTGTGACTCAGTTTGTCCCCCGAGGACTGGCCTCTGGTTCTCTGGTCTCAGGTGTCCCTAGCCCTTCAGATTTGGATAGAAGGATCATCTCCACCTTTGTCCCCTGGTTGTGAGGAAGTTGTTGCTAGTGGGCTTGCTGTTGCTGTAGCACCTGGCTCCTTAGACCGATCATGACTACCTTTCAGGGCGGGAAACGGAGGAACAGGAGGTGTGTCTGTAATAATTATCCCCTACTCTAGGACAAGATGTGTGGGGGAAGAGGGACCCAGGTGAAGGGAGAAGAAAGCTTTGGCCAGTAAAACAAGCTGTGTAAGGGACCATTTTCTAAACTGGGAAGACTCACTCCAGTGTTGCCATGGGGTCAGTGAGCACCTCCCCAGCTACAAGCACCTCGTCTCAGCAGCCATGCCAGATGTCTAACTAAGCTGTGTGCTCAATCATGGTCCAGTTGTTGTCATTCTTGTTTGATGTCACCCCAAAATACATCTTCTATCCTCCCTGTGACTTTCTTCCTGGCTGCCCTTCCAGAGACTTGAATAATCAATCAGATAGGACCTCTCCTAGGATGGAGTTTCCAGGAATGAAAAGCATTTCAATGCAGAGGCCTCTTCTTTGAGAAGATGAGAAACAGAAATGATCAACTCCAATTTGTTAAGAACCATTTGTCACAGAGGCCCTGGAGATGTGTACATTTGAGGTCTTTCCGTCAGTATAATTTGGTAATTATACATATATCACAGAAGGTTCTGGACTCCTGGGCTCCACAGACAGCCTCCTAGAGGCCTGCCTTTTCTTTCTCTCTTTCTTTCTTTCTTTCTTTCTTTCTTTCTTTCTTTCTTTCTTTCTTTCTTTCTCTTTTTTCCATTTCTCATAATATACTTAGGCAAAATATGGTTTTTAACACTTTGCAAGTTGATAATTTTTCTATATATTTCTATGCTGTTTAGTGCTAGGTATTTAATAACTTGGAACACTTAAGAACCCAATATCAGGAAATGTACTGTGTGTTCCATCTTCATTTCATGGTGGAGGGAGGCACTAGAGTCCCAGGACTGTCATTTTCACAAGGTGACTCCTTTCCAGCATGGCTGCAGGTGCTAAAATCATTACTGAGAAGACTCAGCCCAGCCAGGTTCCTGCTTTTTCTGGACTTAACTCCAAAGTCCCCAAGGCACAAAATCACAGTAGCTGAACTGGGTAGCAGTTTAATTTGCATGGATCATTTCAACCTCTGGATCATTCATTATTATTATTATTATTATTATTACCATTACTATTATTATTATTTTACAAAGAGAAGGTTGATATCACCCCCAAATAGTGGACAGTCTCCTGACTTCCTGGAATGTGTACAGGAGGAATGTAATAAAAAATGGGTCGGTGGCCATCTCTTAACAGCTAGATGATGGGTTAGTGAGTATTAATAAGAACTGCCTGAAAGTTTCTATACATCACGGATGTAGAGTATGGAGTTAGGCTTCGACTATTCTATTGGCATTATGGTGCATAGGGGGTAAATTTAAACCTGCATGAACTTGAAGGTGCTTGTGCCTGTGCGTGCATGCGTGTGTGTGTGTGTGTGTGTGTGTGTGTGTGTGTGTGTGTGTGTGTGTGTGGAGAGAGAGAGAGAGAGAGAGAGAGAGAGAGAGAGAGAAGAGAAGAGTAGATGTAAAGAGAAGATACAGTATTCTGACATTTGTGAAGAGGAGAAAGGCACTGGTGACACACAAATGTATTCTTGAGTGCCTTAAAGTCACACTTGTGTACTGCACTCTTAAGTAGCAAATCACTAGGACAAGGAGGTGGTAGTAAGGGATTAGAGGGCATGTTCCTACTTTATACCCTTTATCTACCTTCAAAAGAATAAGTACAATTTAATTAAAAATGCAGCAAATTAGAATAATATAATATAATGTCTGGGTCAGTGGTTCCAAGGCCTCGAGAGTATATGAGCTGTGGCACAAAGCAGCTTCAGCACCATAGCTGGTGGCCTGATGTTTTCATGTCAGCCCTGGGCATCTCCTGCTACCCACAGCCCTCCCAGGAGTCCAGGCCAGTGAGGGTCGAGAGGTCACAACCACATGCTACTTCTTCAAGTAGAAACTGAGGTGCGGAGGTGCTTGCTGGAACAAAGGGCCCCTCAAGCAAAGCAGCAGAAATAGGCTGGTAGTTTCCAGGCCTGGGCCAACCAGAGGGCACCCCAGAACCTGTTACCATGGGCTTTCAGAAATACAGAAATACAGATGAGAGTGCTTGACGAGCCAGAGGCCAGCTAATGCTGTGTGATGGAAGATAGGAGGCAGGCAGGAGAGTCAAATGGAATGTGTGTGTATCCTAGTGTGTTAAAGACCTCTTTTACCACCCGTGTGTGTGTGTGTGTGTGTGTGTGTGTGTGTGTGTGTGTGTGTGTGTCAGGGTGGGTGGGTATTTAGCACTCAGCAAGCTCTCTGCAGAAATTCTCAAGCTTACCCCTGCCCACATTTCCTGTTACGGCAGTCTACTGGTTCAAGGTGGCCCCACGGATGAAAGCTGCAAGAAAATGACAAACACGAACTCTAGTGAAGTAAGACTTTCCAGGGACTGACCTCTTCAGGGACAGATCCCCACCCCACCCCCTCCTCTCATGGCCATAGGTGCTGCCTTTGGGGTCTCAAAGTTCAAGAAAGATCAAAGCACCCCCAGGTGGGTGTCAGACATCCTCCCTTCTGGCCCTTCCAGCCCTCACTGCTCTCTGTTCCTGACCCCCTCCAGGCAGCCTGCAGCTCCCAGAGACCTTCAATTAGGCAGGTATCTCCAGACCTCTCTGGGGCTGGCACGACCACATTGTTCGCATTCCCTGCCCATGCCGCTGTTCCTGAGCCAGGAGGCGGGCAGTCTGTCTGTGTCAGACTCTTATCTACCTCAGAGAAACAGCAGTCTTTTAATTCACAGCTCCAACTGGTGAGGATGAGCAAGGTGTGTGTCTTCTGATCATGAATGTTCTTGATGTGACTCTGGGTCCATAGGGAGGGGCTCCAGGTTAAATGGTATCCAGCACCTGCTCAAAAGGCAGCAGAAGTCAAGTGGGGGGGGTGACACACATTTTTGCACTGGGACAGTGATAGATGTCAGAAGGGCTGGGTGAGCAAAGGAGGGCCTGGATGACACTAAGGAATGCCTGTGGCTTTTACAAGGCAGGTGGTTATGGTAAAGAGAAAACAGCCTTTGTTAGGTGGGATGACTGGTGTCAAGGTAACTTTAATACAGCAGGGGGAGGAGGGGGTGTTGGTGGTGGTGAGGGAGGAGGGTGGGACTGAGGGAGGGGAATTCCTAGGTGGTTTGGTGTGGGATGACACGATGTCGGGAACTTGCCATAAAACATCCTAGAAGAAGCTGAGGAATAGACTGATTACCATAATTACTGAAGCTGGTGATGGAGGTAAGTGGCTTGTTATATCATTCTTTGTACTTTTGTATCTGCTTAGAAATTTTCAGAATAAAAAAAAAATTGAAGAAAGAAAGGAAGGAAAAAACGAACGAACGAACGAAGGAAGAACCTGGTGATTAATTCATAAGCACAAATTCCAGATGGTGTCCCACAGTGGCTGAGGTTGTCTCGGGTTAAATTTTTGTGTTAGATGGCGACTGGAGGGACGGGCAGGATTTGGAAGCTGCTCTGTTTGTGTCTGTGGATCCTCTTGGGTCTCCATTCCTGTGAAAGCATTTCCCCTCACAGGGCGTGACCCACCCTCTCTTCAGACACCCCTTAGGGTGAGGCTTTGGGAAGAATTCCGGCTGCCAGAGCACCCCCACCCCCGCCCCTGCCCTTTTTCCTCCCTTCCAGTGCTCCAAGCTGTCTGGGGAAAATTATCCAAACCCCACGTAGAAAATTTAAGGCCTTGGCTGTCGTCCCATAGATGACTCCCAAATACTGCCATTCCAAAGGTGGGAGTGGAGGGAAGTTCAGAACCAGGGCGGCCATTGTGTCGTCTGAGAGCTAGGAGCGCCACCTGCTGGCAGAGACCAGCAGAGAGGGAGGCCAAAGATGGCAGGGAACTCACCAAAAACAGGGCGAAGTGGGGGCCTCAGCTATCTCTAATAGAGGCAGAAAGAGAATGCAGAGCGTGTACGTGAGTGTGCCTGGGTTTCTGTGTCTGTCGGTTTATACATGATGACTGAAATCATGCTGGGCTGCGGGCGTTCGGATGTGTGCTGGGACTGTATGTTTCTGCTCCAGAGCAAAGACAGTAAAGAAACTGTATCCCTCTAAGGGAAGTTTCCAGATGTCCACTCATAATCAATACCCATCCCAGACATGAGTGGATACTGCATGTCAGAAAATAGAATTTTCACTTGGGGAAAGTGAGGCACGCAGCATACTCAAAGCCCATCGTGAAACTAGCAGGTTCGCCTAGCTGTGGTGGTGCATGCCTTTAATACCAGCAAGCAGAGGCAGGCAGATCTTTCTGAGTTCGAGGCCACCCTGGCCCACAGAGAGTTCCAGAACGGACTCTAAAGCTACACAGAGAAACCCTGACTCAAAAATCAAACAAACGAACAAACAAGGTTCAATGCAGAGTTTGGGGTACCTGGGGAGAAAGACCCTGGGAGTTACTGAATTTATCTTTTCCATTTGGAGAGAAGGAACCAAGAGTTTAATAAAGGATGAAACAAAAGAGAGAAACCCTTCTAGATTGTTGGAGTCTTTCTCTACTGTGAGCTCTGGTGCCCACTCCTTTCCACCTGCGACACCCAACATCTACATCTGCACCAAGAGGCTCCTGAGGCTGCTGCCCTGCCCTGCCCTACCCTGCCCTGCCCTGCCCTGCCCTGCCCTACCCTGCCCTGCCCTGCCCTGCCCTGCCCCACCTCTTCTCTTTTCTCTCTTGAAAGCATTTCCTGACCCATAAATCTCAAGAGATTTATTGTTTCCTGAGGCATCCCTTAGTCAGAACCACCCAGGGGTCAGCTCTACCACGGGAGCAAAATCTCTCCTAGAAGGTGGAGAGGAGGCACCAGTCCTCCATCTGTTTCTGAGGGACCACGGACACTGCAAATTTTCCCAATTTCCCTCCTACAGCGCCAGGACACCCAGCTTGCATGCTTCTCTGCAGGCTGGGAGAGTAGCACCAAGTGGAGAGAGAAGGGGGAGGAGCGAAGGGGAAGGGAGGAGCCAAGGGGAGGGAGGAGCCAAGGGGGAGGGAGGAGCCAAGGGGGAGGCTTCCTCTCCTCAACCCCTGACCTCCAATCTGGGAAGTGAGAGGGACGCGAATCTCCCTGCTGCTTCCGTCCATTTCTTCTCTCTGAAGGGTCGGCTTTTTCTAGTCTTCTCTCCCACGTGAAGCATGGCTCATCTCGTAAGTCCACAGGTAGTGTCTCCTTGTTGCCTGTAGGACACATCAGAACAACTTTCTGGGGATTTAACCTCCTAATGACATGACTGTTCACTACAACATACTGTCCTTCCTATTTTCTCACATGCAATGTCTGTCCTTGTCCCTAACCACACCTCTCCCATGTCTGAGTGGATGCCAGTCATACTGTCACTTCCTACTTCCTAAGCTCAAGTGTTAGTTCCTCTACCTTCAAATACTATAATATTTTCTTTTTATGCAGAGGTCTATCTCAAATGCCATCTTTTCCTGGAAGTTTCTAGAAATAGTCTTGTTCTAAACAGAACAGAATCTCCTTTAGGTCTCCCGGGGTTTATTTGGCTTCTGTCTTTTCTGAGCTCTGCAGGCTGCTGCTGTTTGTAGCTTTTTGTATCCATTGATGATTCCCTCCTCTTCATGGTTCTGAGCCCCCCAAGAACAGGCACAGTACCTATAGCATCCTGCACCTTCTTCATCCCCCACGGCCTGCCATGTATTCAGAGCCCCAGCATGGTTCCCAGTAGACAGAAATTTCTCAGGGAACATCAGTGCGTGGATTTCTAAGTGACTTGTAAATTCTGCTCTTTAATCCAACATTTTGGCTTTTGTAGTCTTGCCTGCCCTTCCCAGAGGCCAAATAACCAAGAAGAGCAGCATACTATAGAGAGACAAACTTTTCACTGCCACCGTGTTTAGGCACAAAGCTCTGGTGTCCCAGAGGCAGCAGAGCTGTGGACACTCCAGCTCTTGATCATGCCCATTGTGGGGACGCAGATGCTCCTCAGTTTCCACAAAGGACTAATCCCAGAGCCTAGGACTGCCGCTGAGAGGAAAGGACCCTGAGCAGGCAGGTCACACCTGGAGAGCCTCAGGCAACAAAGAACAACCTGCGTCCCACCATTGCTGGGAGACAGGGGTCCTTGCAGATTGGCTTTATGGGTGGCAGCAGGATACAGAGTCTGGTCCTGGCTGTGATATGATCAGTGCTCAGACCATAGCAAGCTCCTTTTCCGTCTGCATCATGTCATCTTTAAGGCCTGTGTGAGACTGAGATTCTAGAATGAGAGGGACCACAGCCAGCAAGCAGTGTTTCCTGTGAAGACCTTCCCACATTTGTATCTCCATAACAAAGGTAAGGTCTTCACAGACTGTTCTGGTCATCCAGGGCTTTTTACTAAAAGAACCAATAACCAATAAATGATTACATTAACTGGACGATATGACATTTTGAGGTGATTGATAGTTGACATTTCACATGTGAGACAGAAGACATGAAAAAATACACTTATTTGGACTGATATTTTATTTCTCTGAAATTTTTTGTGTATTTTTTTTCTGAATCTCTCAATATTGGAAAAAAAAGATTAAAAAGCCAGGCGGTGGTAGCACATGCCTTTAATCCCAGCACTCGAGAGGCAGAGGTAGGCAGATCTCTGTGAGTTAGAGGCCAGCCTCGTCTACAGAATTAAGTTCCAGCATAGGCTTCAAAGCTACACAGAGAAACCCTGTCATGAAAAACCAAACCAAACCAACCAAACAACAACAACAAAACAAAACAAAACAACAAACCAAGAGAGAGAGAGAGAGAGAGAGAGAGAGAGAGCGAGAGAGAGGAAAAAGAAAACTTTAATGAAGGAAAAATTTTTTCTAGACTCTCACTATCCGAAGATATATGTAGGACCCCAATATCTTTACTGAAACACCTTTACTTTGACTTATTTTACAAAACTATCATGAGAGTTCTTGCTTAGAGATGAAGGACTTTTACACAACTGCTATTGTGAACCTCTCTCCGGACTAAGACATTCCTATAATTCTAACATATAAATACACTCTACTGTACTTCACCAGCCCCTTGTGATTTCAGAACTACCCTGGTTTCATGCATTTTTCAAAGTGTCTCTGGGTGGTGTTTCTGTAATTGCCAAAGGATGTGCACCTTCCACAGACCACTGGTGTTGGCCCTTGCTGTGATCAAGGCACCCAGCTTACCTCTCACTCCCGAGACACCAGCTGTGTGATGGGACCTGAAGGGACCCTACACAAGAAAATTTACAGATCCATTAAGAGATGGGGAGACCCAAGTCCTTGAAGGGGAAGGGGCTGCCTACAATTCCACGGTGACCTAGCAGCAAGATGAGAGCTGAAGTGTGGGTGGCTACCTGCCCAGCAAGCTTCTCCACAGTCTACTTCCCTTCAACCCAGGACCCCCGAATTACACTGCCTGGAGGCATGCTTGGCAGGCTTTCACAGTTCTATGCAGCCAGCATGGGCATTTCCTGAGCTGGCATCTGCACCAGATCAAAGGCTGGGCTAGATGCCGACTCAACTGGGGCATTGGCTGTCCGTTCTCTTTACAGACAGAAATGGCCCTCAGGGTTCAAATCTTGGTTAGTTTTAAGGGGGCAGAACCCAGACAACCGAGAAAAGGCAGCACACAGGGAGCCTGCTGAAAAACAGGGAGTTTGGGGGAGACCCATGTAAATGTTCTCATGAAAGCAAATGGTAGATCCAAACTCTAGCCCCAGTTCCCCGCCCCCAGCTGAATGAAGCAAGCTCCCATCTTGGCTGTGGCTTCTTGGGCACCGGAGCCAAATAATATGTGCCTGGCCTAGGTAAGTTCCCCACAGCTTTGGAGAAAGCTTTCGGGTGCAGACTGAACAGGCTGGGGAGGCCTTGCCTATGCTAACAAGGCACTAAATTAGGGCATTACACGCCTCATTTAGCACGACTGTGCAAAACCTAAAAGTACTAATAAATTTTCCTTCTGGGGTCAAGAATCATAAAAGGAGAGATGATCAACCATTAATTAGCAGAGCAATTACAGCTTGATGGCCTCTGTTCTATCTCTGTCTCTCAAATGGCACAATTTATTCCAAATGGGTTTTGCAAAGCAGTCTTTCTGGGATGGGAGGGGGTGGCATTAGCCAGGAAAGGGGCGCCTCTTCTCCAGCTCTCTTGCCTGGATGTAAATGTTCTAGAAGATCAGCCCTGAGCATTTGATCAAGGAAACCGTGTTTCCCTTTACATACACCGCTCTTCCCCAGCCTGAGCACAAAAAACAGGACATCACTCGTAGAAAAGGATGTTCATTCACTCTGGAGTTCTAGGAACACCTGGATTTTATCAATCTTGCATAGCAGGGCTATCAGTGATGAGGAGACTTAGTCTTTTATTTGAGTCCACCAGAGATGGCTGAGGACCTATTACGGGTGGATAGTTATGCAGTGTGGAAAGCCGGGTGAGGATTTGGTAATTCTTAGTTGGAAATCTTGAACATTCCAGCTTTGGTGCCCTCCATAAGTGTTGAGTATAAAGTGAAATGTTGGTTAAGAATTGTGCAGCCGGGGCTGGAGAGATGACTTAGCAGATAAGAGTGCTGGCTGCTTTTCCAGAGGATCTGGGTTCATGTCCCAGCACCCACATGGAAGCTAACAACTGCCTCCAGTTTTCCGGTGTTCTGGCATCCTCACACGGACATACACATGCAGGCAGGACACCAATGCACATAAAGTAAAAATAAATAAAACACATATAAATATACATATGCATACATACATACATACTCCTGGGGGGCCAGCTGGGCATGATGACACACACCTTTAGTCCTAGCACTTTGGAGGCAGAGACAGAGACAGATGAATCTCAGTTGGAGGTGAGCCTGGTCTATAGAATGAGTTCCAGGACAATAGGACTACACAGAGAAACCCTGTCTCAAAAACAAAACAAAACAAAACAAAAACAAACAAACAAAAGACCATGGAGCCAACCATCTATATGGCTCAGCAGGTAAAGATGCTTGCCACCAAATACGACCTGAATTTGATACCTGAGATCCACAAGGTAGCTTGTGGATCTCCTGCAAAGTGTCCTCTTAGCTCCATATATATGCTGGGCCACTCACAGCCCCTAACTTGATAAATTAATAAATACATGTAATTTAAGATTTAAAAACAAACAAATAAGCAAGGAAACAAATAAAAAGAGTGGTCAATGTAATGCTCTAAGATCCTCAATCCTCCTAGTGGCTTTCTTTGAAGAGGCAAGGGAGGTCCCCAGAAACCAGAGATCAGACCTGAGGCTTTTCAGCCCTCTGGGATGCCTCTGGGCATCTGCAGAATGACAGAGGAAGGTTTCCCTGTGTGTTGAACCCTGTGTGTTTCTGTAGGTCATGGCTTCAGAGGCATAAACATACCCAGAGGTATTAAACCTTCCCCCTCTTGTATCTATCTAATCATCAAAACTATGGGAGCTCTTGAACCTGTTTTTTAACCTCAGGGATGAGAAAAAGCTACTAGTTTAAGTGACTTCCCTTCGTTTCCCTAATAGCTCTTGGGAACAGGGTACCCTCAGCCTTGTTCGATCTTGAAAAGCTCTAACTTTAAGGCCCCATAGCTTATGGTCCTCCCAGAGAGTTCAGATGCAGATTGGGGCTGTTCCCTAACATGCAATGCACAGGAGTCCTAGGGAAGAGGGCCACTTTGAGCTCTCGGTGGGAGGCTGGGCAATGGGAGCTGTGGGAGGAATCCTGTCTGGTTAACAAGTCAGTTTTCAGCTAACAGGTGCCAGTCTGTGCTGGTCTCCTATGCATGACAAAGGAACCCATTCCCACCATATACACTAGCTCCGTAACAGCTATCATTGATCTCCGTGGATGCAGGCACTACCCCTCAGTAGATCTGCAAACCCAGTGCCTTCTGCAGACCTGGTTACAATGTTTTCCCAAAACAGTCCTTGGGACTCCCAGTTTGACATCTTTCCTCTGCTCTTCTGCCTCTAGAACAAAGCACACCCTTGCAGTCTTCTGCCATTAACCTCATCTTGCACCAGGCTCTCTGTTGCACACTGGTTGCCTTGCTCTTCCTTAGCATGCCTACCTTTACTCTCTTGCCATAACTGAGTCCAGGAAAAGCCAACTCATCCTCCAGAACTCGCCAGGTGGACTCTACAGCACAGGCAGGGGCTACTGCTCTGTTTTTCATGCCCCACTCTTAAGTATGTATATGTCCTTCCAGACTGTGAACTCAATGGTGGGAGAGGTCTGTCTCAACTGACCTTGAGCCTCCATTCCTGGACCAGGGGCCATTTCTGTATCAGTATCACATGCGGAAGTGGTGACCGCATTTTAATACTTCGAAGCCATTAAAAACTAAAACAAAAAACCTTTAAGTCACTAGACCTATTTCCCTGAGTATTGCTAGTTACATACTAACTTTTGGTATCCAGCCATCCCATAGGAGCCCTAGTCTGCAACACAAGGCCCAGACACACGTCTCTCTTTCCAACTGTAGCAGCCAGTAGATGTCTGTAGAACAGGCCCCAGCTGAGCTCAGAGCAGAATCGATGAACACCCTAGCTCAGATCAGTTTCGTCCCAAACCAGTTGTTGCAACCTCTGGGATGGTTTCTCCATTTCAGGGTTTTTTTTTTCTTTTTTCTTTCTTTCTTTCTTTCTTTCTTTCTTTCTTTCTTTCTTTCTTTTTTTTTTTTTTTTTTTGTTATGTTTTTCAAGACAGGGTCATCTCCAACTCACAGAGGTTTGCCTGCCTCTGTCTCCCAAGTGCTGTGACTAAAGGCATGTGCCACCATCGCCCGACTTGGTTTGAGTGCTTCTAAACTTTTGATTAATGTCAAATTTGGGAATTACCAACTTAATCTGAAATAGTGACACTCTCGAGACCACATGCTTGTCATCTCTTCTGAACACAGATGGCCCTTCCCAGTGAAATGGGAAATGCTGCCACATTCCAGCCACTTGAGGGGTCAGAGTGAGGAGACTCAGTTGGCTTGGTTAGCCAAGGATGCCAACAAGAAGACAAGGTGAGGGTTCTGAGGACCTTTCTCCTTGCAAAGCTTGGGATGAAAGGACTGGGATGAACTTTCATCACCTACTTTCTCCCTCTAGACGACTCAGAGTGTCACTTTGCTGTGCTTGGGATTCAACAACAATTCCTCCCCTGTGGTGTATTGTGGAGACTGGATCAAGACAGAAAAGCTTTCTGTAAACTAGGGAAGATGTCAACAGTTGTATCTGGTTGTTTTATATTTCTGAGTTCTTGAGAAAGGGATTGCGCCTTAGTCACGTCTGCAGCCTTTGCATTAGATCCCCGTGTCTGGCTCACCCCCCGCTGAGTACACAAACGGACGGGTGAGTGAAGCTGAGTGAGCAAATGTGGAAGTGAGTGGGCACTGTGAGTGTGTGTCCCAGACTCACACCCTAAAGCTCTGCAAGGGTGAGGCAAAGCCAGTCCTTACCTCCAGCCTTCCGGGACAGAGAAGCAAGAACCTGAGCCCAGAACCTCTCCTGCAGAAATTGCCCAGGAAAGCACAAGGTGTGTCCTCATGCCCTTCCTTCGAAGATGCTCCCCAAACCTGGCAGGGGCTGGCTGGTGAGGGCAAAGAATGCTGGAGAAAATGGGTTCCCCCACCCCAGCTCCAGGGCCCATAGTAGTCACCTCGGCCCTGACATGAGCAGTACAGAAGCAGTTTGGGATAGGGACCCTGAGCCAGAGCAGAAGCAGTCTGGGACAGGAACCTGGAGCCAGATTCAAATCTAGCAGTTGCCACAGAATGGCTATGCACCCTGGGATAATCACTTCATCCTTTTGTTTTAAAATAAGGAAAGGATAATAACCTTCATGTCAGTTATTGGAGAATAAGTGAGAAATATACTAATGGAAACTTCCAGCACAGTGCTTGGCTTTAAACATTCATTCTTTCGTGGGCTCAATAAAACTCATGTGGTATAGTTCCCCAAGCCCGGGCATTTCCGGCACTTAAATCCTTTCCCACCTCCTGGTGCCTGGATTGAAGCAAAGAAACCAGCATTGTTTTACTGAGATGCCTTCTCTCCCACCACACCTCAGCGAAGATAGGGCAGGAAACTGTGAATTCTTCTCTCACCACACAGAAGAGCACCACATTTTCAGGGAGTTTCTTTCAGCTGGCTGAAGAAAGGCAAACGGAGAAAGACTTTTGATGGGTGAAGCCAGCGCCCCACCAACGGGCATCCCCACAGGCCAGAAGCACCCGGGCAGCCAGCGAAGGCTAGGTGCCATCAAGGGCGCGGTTCCCAGTTATCTCCCATTTCCTTTGGGAGCCCTGGAGACGCGGCCTTCCCGCGAGCAGCCTCTGAGGTGGCCTGTGAAGCTTTTGTCCTTGGCAGCAGAGAAATTTCTGCTTCACTGGCTCCAAACAAGGCTTGCATTAACTCCGGGCCTGTGAGGGGAGCACGTGCAACAAAACCCAACACCGTGTCCCAGCCCTCAGACAAGCACAAAACAAATGGTGCCGGAATTTTTCAGAATAGAATCATCCGCTCAATGTCACTGCATACATTTACCTACCTCAGAGGCTATTCAAGGCCCCTTTCAAGGGAGTGATCAATAGAGATGGATCGGACAACATCTCTATGGCAACACCTCCATTGAAAAATGATGGCGACCACAGTGAGAAGGGCGATGACCATTTTTTAAAAAATATTCACAAATACAGCATGGCTCACTCCAAAAGGGTCCTCTGGCTCCCAAGCTATGAGGCTGTGTTAAAATAATACTGGAACAGCTCGTGACAAGACTGATGAGGGGTACAAGGCGAGCTAGAGAGCCCCGTACTGCAGGTTTGCACAAAGAATTAAGATCTGGGCCTTTGGGACAAGGAAATTTGTCAACAAAATTAATATTCTCTCTTGTCTCGGGAAACTCTCAAGCTGAAAGAGTTTATGAGGACCTTATTTTGAATACACAGCGTGGAGGGATTTGTTAGTAAGAGGCCCTAAAGCAAACAGGAGCAGCCACCAGGCTCTCAAGCTCAGTATTGAGTGAGAGACAGAGAGGGGACGGTTAACTAAGCCCACGGTCACCTCCTGCTCCGGTGCCTTCAAACTTTAGATTCTGGGTTAGGAAGGGCCCTGGTGCCCTCAGAAATGAGACACCTTAAAGGACTGTGGAGGGACACACTGAAAATACTACCCCCACAGACAGCCACGCTTTCGCTATTTTCTTACCTTACCGATTGTTCCAGGAAATAGTCACTGGCTCAGCGTCTTTTCCTTCCAACTGTCAGAATGGCTAAGAAAAGAAAAATGTTATCTCATCTGTTGCTTTGTGAGTCCTAGAGGAAAAGAAGGCCAGGCCTGGGGTGGAAAGGTTGTCAGGGCCAACCGCATGGTTGTCATGTTCCCGCTTCCTTTCCCCATGACCTTCTGTGAGTCATTAACCTCGCTTGCCTCTACAGGCCCTCCATAAAATTTGAAGTACTTATGGATTGGTAGATGAAAGATTCCAAGGCGAGTGCAGAGTTTATATACAGCGCCCTTTATGCCCAACACCTGAAAGAAATTAACTGTAATAGGCTGAGCTTAGGGCGGAGGATGTGTGGGCTGTGGCAGCTCCCTGGGACCTGCGTGTTTGCATTCCTGGGCTTTGAATAACCTTATTTCACCATATCAGGGGAGAGTGGGCCTCTGGCCTAGGGCTCCTGTCATTTGTACTGCTGTTTGCAGAGTGGAGTCCTGGGTGGCTGCTTTATAGACCTGGGGTTCCCTTAAGTGGGTGAAGGGGGTGGTAAATCACTGTACCCCATATTTCCTCTGATTTCAGACCCACAGGGCTCCTGAGACCCCTCAAGGACTCATTCTAAAACATGTCATTATTGTGTATGTATAATGGGGGGGTACAGTTACCATGGCAGATGTGTATGAAGTTGGTTCTCCCACACTAACATGGATCCCAGGAATCACACTGGGGATGGTAGGCTCGTTCGGCTGCCTGCACAGCCATCTAGTTAGTCTCTGTTTTTCACTGTTAGTCTGAGTTTTTAATTGCTGAAATTACTGTTACTGTTTGAGACAGGGTCTCCAATAGCCCTGGCTAGCTTAATTCCTGACCCTCCTTTTTCCGCCTTTAGGGTGCTGGGATTACAGGTGTTTGACACCATACCAGGCTTACAAATAGTAATTTCTTTTTTTAAAGAGACAATGAGGGCTACATAGAGAAACTCTGTCTCAAAAAAAAAAACCAAAAAACAAAAAAAAAAAACAAAAAACAAAAAACAAAGCAAACAAACAAAGATAACATTGTGAGAGGTAAATTTCATGATGATTGTATATAAAGTGTATTATCGGCCATTTAAACAGCTCAATAAGCTGTTAGCTTATTGAGTGACTCTTAGCTACTGAGTCATCTTTTAGCCCTGTACAACTGAGTTTCTTTTTTTTTAAACTTATGTTCTTTTTTATGATTAATTTTTTTTTTACATTCTAATCCTGGTTCCCCTCCCTTTACTCCTCCAGCTCCTCTCACTCCCCTCCTACCCTACCTCCCATTTGCTCCTCAGAGAGGGTAAGGCTTCCCCTAGGAAGTCTACTAAGTCTGTCGCATCATCTCCTTGAGGCAGGACAAGGCACCTCACACCCCACACACCCCTGTGGTGGCCTGGATGTTCTTTGTCCTTCCACAGCTCATATGCTGGAAGCTGAATCACATTACATCAGAGTTGAAAGATATGGGTGTTTAAGAGGCAGGCAGGACCTTGTGGGAGGTGATTGGGCCAGGGAAGCAACGCCCTTAGAAGGAATTAATGTCCCTTTGGCGCATCTGGGTTAGTTACTCTGAGAATAAATTGTTATAAACAGAGGCTTCCCCACATACTTGACCTCACACTCCACTCTCAGGAGCTCCCAACAGGTAATGAAGGACATGTGTGTCCCTCTGCAGCATGGTATCCTTCGGCAGGTGTGCCCACCCAAGCTTGAAAACCTCCCAAAATAAGCCAAACAAACCTTTCTTCCTGATAATACACCCACATGCTTTGTTGTGGCTTCAAGTGGGCATCCTCTGCTGATTTTTAGTGTGTGTGTGTGGGGGGGGGTATGAGCTTGTTAATTTCAACAGTGACATTTGTCACAGTTCATGGTGAATAGATGTGGAAAGGAGAGGATATGGAGATGTGTCCTGCAGAGTCAATATTGGCTATACATTTTAAATTTAGTCTCTTCCAAATACTGAGGCCCATAGTCTCATTTTGCAGTCAGGGAATCGGGTCTACAGAGAGCTGCCCTTTGCCCAAGTTTGCTCAGAAGACAAGGCTGATGCTCAGGTGCTGCCTCAGCACCAAGTTGCTTTCTGGTTTTCAGGTCAACTCTACCCTCTCCACCTAGGGCTGTCCTTGACTCCTAGACTGAAGCTTGTACACTAGGACATGTCCTTAGGGTCACAGCACATCCAAACTTACTGAGGATTTTTAAAATCTATTTTCATCCTGGGTAATATGTTGTCCTAGTCAGAGAACTGTGAGGGTCAAATGAATAATGGATGAGAGAGTGACTTGTAAACTGATAGGTGATGGGGAATTTCAAGTCACTGGTAATGCGGTTCCTCCCAAGGCCACTGTCACATGATCAATGGCAGCCTTTCTCTCAGACGACTGATGATGCTGACTCAGCTCTGCTGCCCCACCAGTGCCAGAAACAGAGACTGGCTGCACTCCAGTCGAGGACCTGCGAGTCTCCATGTCACAGTTTGGAAGCCAGAAACATTTGGATGTAGCCAAAAATGGAAAGCTGTCAGGGGAGCACAATTCTTTCTGCTTATTTCCATCCTTATTACCAAGAAGCAAGCATCTACCACAGGAATGTCTGCCATGCCAGGGCTGGGGAGCAGGGTGGGCTGAGTCTCAAGAACAGCTTTGAGTTGGACAGACTGCCTGCTTCCTAGGTATTTGTGACAGACACTATGATACCACAGTAGCTAGGTCTGAATGGCCACACCTCTGTCACAGTCTTGTTCCATCTGGCTGCGGCCTGGGCCTCAGTCAAGTCAGGCCATCTAAGTCCTGACCTACTGCATGTTCAGATATTGAGCTACTGTCCCCTACTCACAGGCTACATTAAAGGGGCTAGAGAAGGTCAGGAAAGGAATGGGGGCCTCTAGGATGAACTATGGCAGGGCAAGGCAGTGTAGAGGTTTCTCCATCTTGTATTCTTACTGAGGCCATTTCAGGTTTAACTGGAATCTGATCTCCTTGATGGAGATTTCTCATGGAAAATTACCAGACTATTATAGGAACCTGACAACAAGATTCCCGTTAGTTTATTAGTTCCCATTGAACTGCTTGCTTGTTCAGAAACTTCTCCGGCTAACCACTTATCTTTCTTTCTGTTAAACTGCTTACTTGCTAGGAAACTTTTCCAGCTAATCACTCGTCTTGGCTTCTGTTAAACTGCCTGCTTCTGCGAAGGCCCCTGTGGCTTCTGAGGAAGATACCAGGTTTTGGTTTTTGCCTTCAAAAACCCTTGCTCTGGACACTAGGGGATACACTTGGGTCCCTGAATACCTGAGTGTAGTCCCAGCCAGCTGAAATAAAGACTTTGACTTGGTCATCAATGGGGGATCCACGTAATCGAACAATACCGAGAGGGCTGGAGACCAGGAAGTCTGCAAAGAAGGCCCTGGATTTGGAGTGGATTCAGAGCTGCTTTACCCTGGCCAGCTGTTCGTAGATGCTATGACATTTACACACCTTCTCTGGTTCTCCAGAGATGAAGTTGCTTTCTATTTCTGCTGTGCCCTGGCCATGAAGTAAATGGAAGAAGTGACATTGGGGACCACATTGGGAGAATGTTTATTGTGTTTCATCTCCAGCAAACATTTTATGAGTTCTTTCCACGTACCAAGTGCTGTGAGGACCCAAGAGATACACTCCCTGCCCAGGGAAGCTTTGGGATCAGGAATAGTAGACACAGACCTGTGGGTTCCTGCCCAGAGTCACTACTGTAATGGAGGCCCAGCCTGTATACACGTGGTCTGGGAACCATGAACAAAGGGTCCTCTCTGAAACAAGAGGCATGTTTTTTGTTTTTGTTTTTGTTTTGTTTTGTTTGGAATGTTCAGGGAAAAGAGCAGTTCCCTTTGACCAACACCCACCCCACTCCCACTGACTCACCCTGGTTGGAAGAGGAAGGCCTGTGCTGAGAGCACATGGATGGGAGGCTGGCTGGCTGGAGGGTCCTGATGATTTTACTTCCCTTTCCTCTGGTAGGCACTGCCAAGAAGCTCACATACCTGCCCTCACCTGCAGCTCAAAATGGCTCAAGATGTGGCCTCTGTTGTTACCATCTTTATAAAGATAACACGTCACAGAGAGACTGTCACTTGTCCATACTGATCCAGACAGGAGCAGAACTGAAATTCCAACCCAGAAGTCTGGCTCCAAGTGTGTGTGTGTGTAAGGATGGAGAGAGGCTATTGACAATGTCCATGTAGAAAAGGGCTTTTGCTACCTTTGTTCTGGCCTTTGGATATTTTAGCTAATTTTTATTTCAAAAGTCAGTTTAAAAAAAAACCTTCAAAATCAGTTACTATATGATATAGAGATTATGTAGCAGCTGGTGCCAGGCCTGTGTCAAAGGCCACTGATCTTGTACCCAGGCTCCTGTTATGGAGTTCAAGGCTGAGATATGTTAGTCTCTGCGGAGGTCTGGCTGGCCTCCTTGCTTCCCTGCCTCCCCCTCAGCTGCATCTCACCTCTGTCATTTATTGCCAGTTCATATATTGCATTTGTCACCAGCTCACAACAGCTGGACCATGAGTTAATGCACAACAGGAACTTGGGGGTGGGGGGGAATCCACAATTTTTCCTTAAACTTACCCTGCCATGAACCAAGTGGGAAAAGATCATTGCACTCACTATAATTTGAGGTGGGTAAGAAGGTGATATGCAGGGCACTTTTCTGTCCCTCAGGCACAGTAATGATGCAAACTAGATGACTGGGCAGTGGTGCAAGTTCTTCATCCTCAGAGCTGCCTGGAAGTGGGCCCACCTGGGGGCTACAGATGCATTTCCACTACCTTCTGCCCAGGAGGTAGGGCTTAGACCTGATATGGGAACGAGACAGGATGTGACCTGAGCTCTGTCACCATCCTTGATTTCACCAAGAAGGCCAGCATGCTCACTCTGGCTCAGAGAAAGCCACAAAGCAAGCAAGGGCTTTCTATGTTGGAACCAAGCCTTACTTGCTGTGGGCACCACACTACATAGGTCACCCCAAGCAGAGGGCTGGACTCAACCATCAGCCCAGAAACCAGGCCCACGATGCAGGCTGTCACATTCATCACCTGGATGGCCCCCAAATTTACTTTGTTTGCAGCCTCATAGAGCTCAGATCTCTGCCAGACTCCCAGATATTGCTCCCGGGTCACCGATGGTAGCGTCATCTGGGAATACAGAAGCTCTCCACTTGTCATACTCCAGTTTCATCACATGCTTAAACCCATGATGCAGCTAGTGATGCCAGGAGATCAGCAAGAGGGAGGAGACAGTGGCAGAGGCACATGGCTCTAAAACAAGGTCTCCACTTGGCTGGCCTCTGCTTGGGTTTCTAAAGATGTTTGGAGCGAATGCAGAAGAGAATATGAACCAGAAGCCGGAACAAGAAGACTCTGCTCTGAAGTCTGAAATGGGAACAGAAGGTCAGATATGAGATAGCTGAGGCCATGAGTCAGATGTCTTTTTACAATGTCTCCATCCTATTGTGAACACATGGGATTTGGCCACTAGGAGAGAGAGATAGGGTTGCTTTTTGAGGGCTGCATGAGCCTGTTATTCTATCCTTGCTCTTGAATGACAACCTCTTCAACCTGCACAAGAGAGCCCAGGGCCCAGATTCCAGGCAGCCCTGCTGGCCTGGCTCCCACCTGTCTCTCCCTGAGAAGGCTCTGATCTCCTGCCCAGCTCCCTGAAGACTCTAGGGTTCACATCATGTAGGCACTGGATCTGCTCTGACATAAGGCACTGCCTTCTGTTCAGTAGATATGATACTTTGGTCATCTTCTCTTAGTCCCTGTCTTAGTTATATTTTCTTTTGCTGTAAAGAGACACCATGACCATGGCAGCTCTTATAAAAGAAAACATTTAGTTGGTGCTGGCTTACTGTTCAGAGGTTTAGTCCATTATTTTCATGGAGGGAAGCATGATGGCATGCAGGCTGAAATGGTGCTTGGAGAAGGAGTTGAGAGTCCTACATTTTGATCCATAGGCAGCAGAAGCAACTGTGTGTCACATTGAGCATTGCTTGAGCAAAGGAGACCCCCAAAGCCCACACCTTCTCCAACCAGACCATACCTACTCCAACAAGGCCACACCTCCTAATAGTGCCACTCTCTATGGGAACCACTTTCTTTTAACCCACCACAGTCCCCTAGGCTCTGTTCTATTCCTTGCTGGGTATTGGAACTGCCTTGAGCCATGAATCTTGAGACTCACAGCAGAAGGTCTTAGATTGTTTTCTGTGGCTCTAATCAAAAGCCTGAGACTATGCAATTTGTCTGGAGAAGAAATTTATTACTTAGACTTCTGGAAGTTTGGAAGCCCAAGGTTTAGGGCTCTATCTGGGGACAGTTCTCCTGTTGGCAGTGACTCTGTATAGTTACAGAGCCATAATGGCTTGGACAACAGACCCTTCAGATAATCCTCAACCCAAGAATGAACAAAACTGTTCATGAGAGCCTCTTAAAGTCCCATATCATCAATACCTCACAGTGGAGATTAAATGTCAACTTGAGTGTGGGTAGGGACAATGGCACCATAGCATGGTATAGCAGAGACTCCATCTAGGTTTGGTCAAAGGCTTACTCCTCTTGGAAGCCACCTCCAGTCACCCAAAGCCACTAGCATAGAGCACACTCTCCCTCCTCTTGGTCTGTGGTATTTTGAACTCTTCAGGTGACACTTGAGAACCTGCTTTGTATTGAAATTAGACTGTGAATGCATATATACCATCAACCTTAAGCTCCAGTAATGGTTTCCTAGGAGAATGAGTGAAAGGACAGATGCAATAATCGGCACGTGTCACTGACTCCCTGCACACCTACAAGGAAAGACCTTTGATGGGGGTTGTCCTTCTATATATATGTTTCTCTTATTGGTTAATGAATAAAACAGTTTGACCAACAAAGCAGGAAGATAGGTGGGACTAGGAGACTAAGGAGAATTCTGGGGAAGGTAGGCAAGTGAACCCACCATGCAGAGTCCTCATGCTACTGTAGGAGTAACAACATGTGTGTAGGGGGGCATTACCAGGTAAGCCACAGCCTTGCAGCAATACATAGATTAATAGAAATGGGTTAATCATTAAGACAGCTAGCCAATAAGAAGCCCTAGCCACCAGCCAACAGTTTATAATTAATATAGCATCTGTGTGTTCTTTTGGGGCTGAGGGCGCCTACCTGTGGGACCTAGGTAGGAAAGATCCTGCAGCAACAGACCCTTCCTTCCATTTACTCAGGAGCACTCACTGCCACTCACATGGGTACTTCTTCATAACACTCGGGAGGCAGAGGTAAATATTCAAGGCCAGCCATCTCTTGCTTGGTTCTCCTGCAAGTAGGGGAGGGGGGGGTTCAGCTGGTCTCCTCCTAGGGCTGAGAGGGATGGTGGGTATAAATGACTCAGACCTCCCCCCTCCTATTTACCAGGGAGGAACATGCTGAACCATGAGGCTGTCAAAGCAGGATCTTGTTTTATTGCATCAAGCAGGGTTGATATAGGGTTGAGGTAGGGGGAAGGAATATTAGGATGGAGTAAGGTGATGTGAGGAGAAAGGGCCAATAATATTCCACCACGTTAGCAGTTAGCTAGGGAGGGGGCAGTCTTATATCAGGCCTTGCTGAATGACTCCCACATGGAGGTTAGAGGCCAAACACAGGTCACGAAACTTTAGCCAGGCTCAGGAAGTTCCACTAGGCCTCGAGTCCCAGCCCTCTTGGGCCCAACAATCTTGGTGATGACTTCTAGAGCAGCTACAGTCCCCCATCTCAGTTGAGAGAGAGAGAGAGAGAGAGAGAGAGAGAGAGAGAGAGAGAGAGAGAGAGAGAGAGAGAGAGAGAGAAACAATCTGAACACAATTACAACTCTCATCCCAGGGCATAGCATCAATTGTGGACCATTTGTTTCTCTATCTCTTGAGTTGCAGATGAATCTCTATTAGGAGGGGACTTGATTTGCCTGCATGTCAGAGACTAGATATGGAATCCTGAAGTCATGCTGTCCCATCACAGTGGTCCCCTGGAAAATCTCTAAGAAACTTTTTTTTTTTTCTGTCAAATACTATAAAACTTGTGTTTATGGCAAAATTAAACTCTTTTTATCTCTCTACGTTGTAAAATATTTATGCAAATGCCTCCCCCTCCCCATAACACCCTTGTTTCCACAAAGACTCTGCTGCATTCTCAGGACTTAAGTGACTTAAGTGGACCACCCTTTCCCCCTTTCCTTCATTTCTCCAACACCAATTCTTTTAAAACTAGACAACTGTGAAATGTGGTGGTGATGGGGGGGGGCACAGTCTCCACCTGAGATGACTTCGGGATAATTTTACCGTCTGTTAAAGACAGAACAAATTTGCATATGAAAGTGATAGATTTTTTTTTTGTTTATTTATTTTTTTTTTTATAAAAGCTTAAGTCTGAGTTGAATATTTGCTACAACGGGATACAGAACTGCTGCTCCTCCTCCTTTTTTTTTTTTTTTTTTTTTTTTTTTTAAATTTGTATTTTGAGACAGGATTTCTCTGTATAGCCCTGACTATCCTGGAAGTCAGGGCAGGTGGGTATAGTCTTTCTCTGTCCTGCCTGCCGGCTCCCAAATAACCACACGAAGACTTCTTATTATGAAAGCCTGGCCCATAGCTTAGGCTTGTTTCTAATTATCTCTTATAACTTAAATTAACCCGTTTCCATTAATCTGCATGCTGCCATGTGGTTCCTGGCTTGTTTGTTTGTTTTTGATTTTTCAACATAGGGTTTCTTTGCATAACAGTCCTAGCTGTCCTGGAACTTACTTTGTGGCTCACGCCTTTTATCCCAGCACTGGGAGGCAGAAGCAGGCAGAGCTCAGTGAGTCTGAGGCCAGCCTGGTCTACAGAGCGAGTCCCAGGCTCGTTGCTTTTACCTCCCTCTCCTCTTGCACATCTTGCTCCTTCCACCTCTGCCTTTCTTCTTCCGCGAGACCTCTCTGTCCCCACAAGCCCCACCTAGCCTCTTCCTGCCTAGCTATTGGCCGTTCAGCTCTTTATTAAACCAATCACAGTGACACAGTGTAAAAGACTATTCCATAACACGTGACCACTGCCTGGCTGAAGCGGAGTTTTTTCAATGTAATATAAATTGTATTTATTGGTAGACCATCATGAGTTTTGGGTGTGTTGAGAGCAGATCCTGAGAACATGGTCTTCCCCCTCTCTGGGAACGAGCAGCTGGAAGCTCATTTTTGGAAAGATTGCTGCTTTGCCTGAAAATCTCTCAATTAGGACAGATTCAGCAGGGTTAAACATTAGGTGGTGTAAGTACCAGGTTGGGTGATAGTGCTTTCTCAATCAGGATATGTAGGTCATAGTTCATCTCCGGCAGATGTTGTGCCTGCTTTGACAATGTTCTGCTGTCTCTCTGCTGTTATCTGTTCTTTCCTTGTGGGACTCCTGATTGAACCTTCAGCCAGCTTCTCAATGCTTGCCCCAGTTGATTTCTACTAGATGTTTCAGTTTCTGATTTGCTGATGTCATTCATCTGCTAGTCATTATTTGGTTTTTCACGTTTTCTTGCTTAATAAGGCCACTCATTCAAAACTGAAAGTACAATTTTGTGTGGGGAGTGCCAGAACCAATGTTTCAGTGAAGTTACACAATGTAACTGTGCTGCCAGACACGCCCTCATGCATTTGATTTTGAACTTTCAGTCACTGTGTATACAGAAACTTCTTACTGTTGCCAAACTTTCCCAGCCCCCACTTTCAGTTACGTGACCACTGCAGGTGGGACCATGACCCATAGTTTAAGAACCCCAGGGCTCAGGTACCAACTCCAGGGTATCTCTAAAGTCTGGTTTGGCCATAACCATCCCTGAAGATCCTCTCCTGCCAGGTTCTTGGTGCAGCATCTTTCAATTGCTTCTCCAGAACAGCGTCTGGTTAAAGATGCCTTCCTTCCTGCAGAGTGATCATGCATGTGTTCCACCTTTAGTTCCATTCCAAAAGCAATTAGCACACGGATACATTCATTCATTCATTCATTTATTCATCCAACAAATTCTCCACAGATCCTTTTACAGGATCTGTGTCTCATCTAAGGATCTGCTCCATCAATGCCAGTGGATTGCTGAAATCACAGATAGCACGAGGCTCTCCACCCACCAGGCATTTATCTCTACTCTCACACCTATGGTGAAGGTCAGCTTTTAAGTCAGGCAGGGAAGTTAGCAACCATGACTAGTAATAAAGTAGACTAGTCATATCAACATTCTCTAATAAAAATTGCCAGCATCACCATTCTTGCTGGTCTCAAATAAAACAAGAGTTACTTGCACACATGCCCTGATACTGGAGATAATACAGTGACCAACAAGCTGAGGAATGATGGGAGGAAAATATTAAAATCTTTCTTTGAATAAGCTGAACAAATGGCAGTTCCCTTGCCAGGTATGGTGTGTGGAGTGCAGTTTTATCATATTACTCAGAGGAGCATGGGCTTACAACAAAGAAATTGCTATGTTACAGGATTTTCTATTTAATATTTTTCAACTGTGGTTGACCATGGGTAACAGAAACCATGAAAAGTGAACCCAGGATAAGGACAGTTTGCTATGTACAAGGTACTGTGCTAAATGGAACCACAGGCAAGGTTTTATGCCCTCACAATTATAATCTACTGTGCAGACACACATACACAAAAGCAGTACAGATATATATGAAGTGACATCATTTGGAATGCGGGAAGGTAAAAGAGCAGGGGGGAGGAGGCGAGAGTAACACCCACAGACTGGGCGGAAAGGAGGTGACTCTACAACCCTTTTTGTTGGTGATAGTTGGAGATGTTGGTTTCACATGTTCTGCTCACCCAAAACAGAGGCAACTGGCAAACAAAAGCTATGTAACAGGGAACAAGGTTTTCCTACACCCTTTACATCACATTTGTTTCTCAGGTATAGGAGAGAATAATTAAAAGAACGCATCTAACCAGTGGAGATCATCTCCCTTCTGGAAGTTGGCAGAACAAAGGGATCCTGTTAAGTCACAAAGTAGCCATTTCTCATCCATCCCAGCCAGCCTCTGCTTAATTCCCTGTGAACCACCCCAGAGAGATGGCTCTGTCATCCAGGGGAGAGACACGGGAACTTCCCTGTGTTGAGAATGGGAGAGCTGCTAAACTTCAGTTGGGGGAGATGTCTAATATTAATCTCTGTGTGGTGTACCCGGATTTCAAGTACTATTGTTGAAGAGTCTTTCTTTTCCTTAATGTATATTTTCTTCCTTTGCCAACAATAAAACAGCCATAGCTGGATGAGTTTGTTTCTAGATCCTCTATTCTGTTGCAAATAAAGTAATACTTGCTTACTTTTATGTCAATTATTATTGTTCCCTTTTTTATTGTGACTATTTTGTATGCCCTAAAGCCTGGAATTGGGATGCTTAGAGCATCTCTCTGCCTTCTCAGGATTGCTTTGGTTATTTGAGGTGTTTCATGGTTCCATATAAATTTGAAGATTTTTTGCAGTTCGGTAAAGAACACTACTCATGTTTTACAGTGATTATGTTGAATCTACAGGTCTTGTTGGGATGTATGACTGTTTGTAAAATATTCACTATCCAAACCCTTAACAGGGACAGTCTTTCTACATTTAAGTGTCATTTTAAATTTTTTTTCAGTGTTTTATAATTTTTTTTATGTCCTTAGGTTTATTGTTAGGCTGTGCATTTGTGTATTTATGTGTGTTGTGTATGCATGTGTATTGTTTATGCATTGTGTTGTGTATGGATGTGTTGTGAATGGAATTACTCATTTCTTTCTCAGCAAGCTACTTATTATCTGGGAGGTGATGTACATCTTTAATCCCAGCACTTGGGAGGCAGGGGCAGGCAGATCTCTGAGTTCCAAGCCAACCTGGTCTATAGAGCAAGTTCCAGGACAGCCAAAGCTGCACAGAGAAACCCCTGTCTCGAAAAACAAAACAAAACAAAACAAAACAAACAAACAAACCAAAAAGAAAGAAATTAAAAAAGAAAAGCTACTTATTTTTGTGCATTGATTTGTTATTTTGTTACCTTACAATATTATCTGTGTTGTGTGAACAAACAGGTGTGTATTCACCTTAACAGGGCACATAACAGACTAAAGAAACAAATCCACCCCATGTCTTGTTGGTCACTTGGTTTTGCATCACTTGCAAGAGAATGGGAGAAGGGCTATGTACAGTAGCATAGGCAACTTACAAGTGGCCTTCTCCCATTGATCGTCAATTGCCTAAGTATTCTCCTGGAAGAGTGGGTCCTCATGAGCCCTTCCCCTAGCCACCATTAATTGGCTACAATTCTTGGAGGACAGGAGGAACTCCATAATGTCTTGTGCAATTCTCTGGTCAGTAATCACAGTACTAGGAATCCTAGAGGGCATCATCTTGGCTGTGCCTGGAGGACAGCATCCTGAACAGTCTTTAGGGTTTTCTGCATAGAGAAACTTGTCACCTGCAATCAAAGATAGTTTGGTTTCTTTCTGTGCTACTTGTATGTCTTTTGTTTGTTCCTGTCTCTTGTCTAATTGCCCTGGTGAAATTTTCTAGTATTGGGTTGAACAGTGTGGTAGGGATGGGCATGCTGGTCGCCTCCGTGGTCTTCCAGAAAATGCTTTCAGTTGTTCCTTATTCAGTGTGGTGTTAGCTGTGGGTTCATGATATGTGCACTTGGTGTTGAGGGGGTTCCTTCTGTCTGTAATTTATTCATGAAGAGATGGTGAATTTCAGAAAAGTGCTTTTTTTCTGGTTTTAGGGGGAAAAGCAGACTATTTTTGGCATCTTTGAGAGTGTAGAGATTGCTTAGGAAGGACACTAAACAAAGAATTTTTGATTAGTATTTTCACTATGCTTTTAAAAACATGAAATATAAGGTACAGCTTGAAGTAAAGTATGTATAGTAAGTTGCCTACTAAGACCTTGTACCAAGACCATTAAGAGTGGAACTCCAGTATTAAAAAACAAAAACAAACAAACAAAAAACCCAACTCGGGCTGGAGAGATGACTCAGCTGTTAAAGGCTAGGCTCCTAGGCTCACAACCAAAAAAAAAAAAAAAAAAAAAAACCAAAAAAACCCAACTCTTTAATCACAAAAGATGCATCCATGTCTCTTAAGCCCATGAAAGTATGTTCAGCATCCTAACTATCAAATGTTCTCACGGTATGTCCAGTGAGCAAGACAGGCAAGAAGGACCAACAAGGTGGCATTTGACAGACAGCAGGAGAGCAGTGAGTGGTGAGTGCCAAGGGGAAAGTCTGGTTGGGAACCAAGTCTGCAGCAAACTTTAAGGTAGTAATAAAATCAGCAAGGGACTGTCTGTATTTTACGATTATCACAACAGCAATTCTAAACAATGTCAGTGATAAAATATTCTTGCCACAGAATCCCCACCTCAGCACTAATAATAGTGGGGTCTCCATGCTGCCATATCTAATGAGTCTCACTGCATCCCCCTGTAGGAAGACTTTTCTTTGTGCCACCAGCTCACAAAAAACGACACAGAGACTTATTATCAATTATGAAAGCTCAGACTCTAGCTTAGGCTTGTTTCTAACGATCTCTTATAACTTAATCCATTTCTATTCATTCATGTACTGCCATGTGACTCCTGGCTTTTACCCCTCCTCCTTCGTGTCCTCCTTCCTCTGTGTTCATCTGGGGACTCCCCCTTTCTTCTTCCCAGAGTTCTCTCTCTTCAGAAGTCCTGCCTATACCTCCTGCTCAGCTATTGACTATCTAGCTTTTTTACTAAGCCAGTTAAGCAGCCAGGTGGTGGTGGTGCACACCTTTAATCCAAGCACTGAAAGGCAAAGGCAGGCGGATCTATGTGAGTTTGAGGCCAGCCTGCTCTGCCGAGCTAATTCCAGGACAGTTTCCAAAGCTACAGATAAACCCTGTCTTGAGGGAAAAAAATCATAGTGACATATCTTTACATAATGTAATCAATTATCTCTCAACACCACCTCCCCCCCCCCCACACACAATGTATCTACTCACAAGAAGCTTCTAGAAGGGAATTATTAACCTTTACATGATAGTGTTTCATAGTTTGTGGATGGATCCTTTACCATTGAACACAGCTTGGATTTTTCCAGACTTAGAAACAACATTTGAGTCATAGCTCTGTGCATGATTCTCGGTGTCTCCCGGGTTATTTCTCCAAGAGAGCAATGTTGCGTCTTGTTTCTTATCTGGGTGGAGAATTTTGGAGAGTGAAGTAGGAGATCTGTGTTTGGGAGAGGAGAGCTAGAGTTCCTGTCAGAGAAAGACTGGAGTGAGCTGCGGGCAGCTCTGATGAGACAGCCTTGTGTGGGCTCTTCCCACCTGTCACAGAGAGAGCACCAGTCACACATTTGGTGGTTAAAATGAAAGCAGTGTGACTACAGGGTGGAGCATACGGCAGGGGGTGTCTAACAGGATATCTGTGACGAATAGCTTGCAAACCCGGGCCTTGTTCCCCTCCACGTGGGCAAACGATGGTGGTTCCTGCTGACTGCCTTCCAACAGAGCATGTGGGAGCCAGAGCCTTTCCATCACCTGGCCAGCCTCTCAGAAATCAGCTGAGAGGGAGGAAACACTGGACTGGGAGACAGAAAGCTCATGTCTTGCTCTTCCATCAGCTTTTAGGGAGCCACAGCCATCGCTTATTAAGCAGTTATGTCGGGAAGCATCTCCCTCCGGACCCGTGGAGCCACAAGACAGCGTAGATAATTAAGATCTATTGCATAAGCAGAAAAGGCTCCATGAAGAACGCCTCCCTCACCCTTCCTGGCTAAGTCCCCCCATCCTCCCTGCCCTGCCTTCTTTTCATTAGGAGTGAGAGAGTTCAACATGGATTTGATTTTTCTCACTCGTTGTAGGGGAAAAACATTGATCTGTGCCAAAGAAGATGCTCTGCATCTGTGCCTATAGGCTGAGGACTGGGTTCCACTGGGGACCACTGTTCCTCTAGGCACAGCTGGATTGATCACACAGCAAGCAGAGGCCCTAGGCTTACTTCTACCTATCTGAGTTCCCTTCCCCAACCTGTGAAACGGCCCTCAGGAAGAAGACGCCTTGGAGTAAAAGAGCCCAAAGCGTGTTCGCTGGAATTCCTTCTTTACGGAAAGCATAGCAAGGATGAAGAAATGAGTCCTGGGGGCTTTTCAAGCCAGATATTCTGTGAAATGGAGGGCTGTGATGAGCCAGACTGCATCTCATGTAGGTCGAGCTCATGCCGCGTGAGGCCACCACGGGGACAGTCACTGGGTCCCGGGTCTGGGGCATCCTGGGCATGCCCTGCAGCAAGGGAGGCTTACTGTAGCATATCCGCTGATATACCTCACTCTGTGATCAAGTCTGGGTGGTCATCGTGACTGAACTGTAATGTCGTGACTGAACTGAAGCCTTGTAAACAAAACAAAAGAAAACAAAACTCCCCTCCAATAGCTAGACTACAACCTTCAAAGCCTCTAATGAGCGGCGTGAATGTTTTCTTCCACTTATATCTTCTGCTTAGGGCAGAAGATATTGAGCGGCTCACTACACTAACTAACCTAGATCTCTGCAACCCAAAGAGAACTTTGGAAAACCTCCCCTCAGCATCATTCCCCTGCCTTGTGCCACTGTGCTCTCAGAGCCAGACCCCGTGAGACCTGCACGGTGGCTACCCGACGAGTGCTTTTCTGGGAAGGGAAACACCACTACTGTGTGCCCTGGGATCTTTGGTTTACAGCATGACCTGAATAACTGCCCGAGTAAATCTGGAGAAGCGCCTATCTCTGGAGCCCCCGTGGCACCAGCGAATTGAGAGGCAGAGATTAAAGCAGCAACGCTGCAACTGGAGAACGGTTGGCACGCCAAGCACCTGAAGTGCGTTAAGCTCAAAAGTACAGAAATGGACAGCTGTGAATTAGGTGGTGATGAAAGCGAGGGCTCATGCAGGAGAGTCAGGAGGAGCCTGGAGGGAGCCGGCCAAGGGAACTGCGATGCCCTGGCGAGGAATCCCTCTTAATTCAGAGTTTTTCTGTCACAGACTTCATGATGTTTTTAACTGAACCATCTTCGTTGAGCTGCCCTGCACAGTACAGAATGCTAAGCCAGCATTCCTGCCTTCTGACTGCTCGATGTCAAAAGTACCCTCTTCCTACATGTGATGTCCAAATGTACTTCCAGACGAGACAGACCCCTGTTTCACAGAGGAACTGTGAACTTTGCCCCAGGGGTGAAGGGAAGAAAGGATTAGTTAGGACTTCCACTTCTTTCCTTTTTTAAAACTGGATTATAAAATGTATAATTTAAATTTTATTAACATGGTGGTAAAAACCAAGACAAATCAGCAAGACAGCTAGCTATACATCAGGCAGCCAGACAGAGAACCCTCCTTTGTTTTCTTCCAACTTACTGCAAGGAGTCACAGTTCATGTGTTCAGTTAGGTGAATTTAGGATTGTTTTAAATAGCAGGTAATAGAGCCGGGTGTTGGTGGCGCACACCATTAATCCCAGCACTCAAGAGGCAGAGGCACGCGGATGGGTCTCTGTGAGTTCGAGACCAGTCTGGTCTACAGAGCGAGTTCCAGGACAGGCTCCAAAGCAATACAGAGAAACACTGTCTCGAAAAACAACAACAACAACAACAACAACAACAACAATAATAATAATAATAATAATAAATATCAGGTAGGAAGAAACACAGGAGTCCATTAGTTATATCATTCTGAAGCACTTTAAAATGTGGTATATGTTTTTTTCCCTTGCGAAAGAGGCAAATTATTCCAAATTTTCTGTCCTTTTCTATGTATAGTAGGTTGCTTCCTGTAGCATGTCTGATATTTTCTTCCTTCCTTTTTTTCTTTCTTTTTTTGGGGGGGGTGGGGGGACAACTTAGCTTAGGCCCATTTCTAACTAGTTCTTATAACTTTAATAACACACATGTTTTGATCTACATTCTTCCATGAGGCATGTTACCTCATCTTTGTACTGCCCACCCTGCTTCCTCCGAGTGTGGCTGGCGACTCCACCTTTCTTCCTCCCAGAGTTCTCTCTTTGCCCGGAAGTCCCTCCTATACTCTCCTTCTAGGCATTGGCTGTTCAGCAACATATCTTTACACAGTGTACAAATATACTCCTGACAGTCACAGATTGATTGTAGGTCACTCCCCAACACAAGAACCCGTGGAAGTGTTAGGATGGAAAAATTTAGCCTAATTCTCCAGTGAACCCAGGAAGCTGGGAGTCTTAAATCCTAAGCTGACGGTCACCTGTTTATGACAGCTTGTGAGTGAATGAACACAGGAAATGAGACTTGTCGCCACACCCAGAAGCCTGTGCAAAAGCAGACTTCCTGGGCTAAGTGCAGGCTTGGATAGTTTAAATTAATTGGTCCGCACTAGATGCTACGAGGTGATTGGTTCATGATGTGTGGGCTTTGTTGTAACCCTATAAAAGCTGTCTCAATTCTGTACCAGAGATTGCTCAGCCCTCTACCCTGCATGGTGTGTGGCTGATGGCCCCAGTATACTGGAATATAAAGGACCTTATGCGTTTGCATCGAGACTGCTTCTCGTGAGTGATTTGGGGGGGGCGCCTTTCCTGAGTGGGAGCGTGAGGGACCATGCTCTCGCGGGTCTTACAGAAGCCTGAGTCCTTCTCTTACAAGAGGTAGTATTTAAATATAATGAAATGGGTCCTCTCTTGTTCTAAGTTATCTCTAGACTTCTTGTAAAATTCAGACAACGTAAGTGCTTACACAGTGTTGTTCTTTTGCATCATTGAGGAAAATGTTTACACATGTACAAGTTCCTTTCAACCTTTTTATCTTTTCTTGGTTGAATCTGTAGATGCAGAAACCACACATTCATGGGGACAGCTCTGCTTCCTGCCCAGTTTTTCTACAGACCTAAAACTACTTCCAAACCAAATCCCATTAATTGAAAAAAAAAAAAAAAAGTTACAACAGACGAGTTCAGCAAGTATATAGGAATCCATACACCAGAACTTATCTTTGTATCAATGAACAATCTGAAAATGTAGTCACCATGACCATAATTCAAATAAGGAAGCTGTGGGGCCTGAGATAGTGCAGATACTGAACATTCTCACCACTGCAGGAAGTTATATAGGATTAACACAATCACCTCACCAGAAAGCCAGGCATGGTGCCTGTTTAGTAAACAAAAGCTCTGAACACAATAAGGCTTCAGTAATAACTGCTGTTATTGTGGTCTGTAATCTGGGGGACTCCGGAGGCCTTTATCTGTGTGTGGTGGGCTGGGAAGCTCCCTGGCCTGATAAGCCTCAGGGTGACCATTCACTAGCTTCCTCCCTCTGGAGCCTCAGCATCCTTGTCTGAAACACACAGGAACTGGACCTGGTACAGTAAATAGTTCTGATAGTTGAAGGGCCTGCCCACCAAAGTGTCTTCCTGTGATAAATGATGCATGTATCTGGCCCACTGTCTTCATGCTAGAAAAGCAAACCATGCTAAATGCCATAGAAAAGGAAACAAGAAAACAACTACCATGCACACACACACACACACACACACACACACACACACACACACACACACACGTTTTCTTATTTTTACAGTCTCTAGCTATTTCACCCTAAAAAAAAAGTCTGGCCTTTCCTCATCTTTACAAAAGTTCTTAGAATTCTTGAAATTTGACAATTAATGCCACAAGTGATTTACTCTTTGAACACACTGAGGGGGAGGGAAACAGCATATAAATTTACAGGTTGATTCAACCTGTTTCAGTGGGGAGCTGGGGTGTTGGGACTGGGGACACTTGACCTCCATATATCTCCTGAACAAAGTGGGAGGAAGGGCTTCCTGCCATCCTTTGTCATCAGGCAGGCCAAGCCTGGCTAATAGGAACTGTCACCTGGGCCCTTCCAGGTCAGAAACGAAGAACAGCAATTAACTCCTCTCAGAGGCCCATGGCCCGGAGCAGGCCCTGCTAGGCCAGGTAGCTAAATCATTAAAGACACAGTTCTTTTCAGTGATAAATTGTGCAGGCACATGAAACCCGCTGCTGGCTATTAATCTGGGCTAATCAGGTTGAAAGCTGGGTTGTTTTATTTAGTAATTAACGGGTTCTGTGAAAAACATGATCCATAGCCTGGGGTTCATCTATAGAGCCCTGTCCGGGAGGAGAGAATAGGGAGCCACAGGGACTCTCCAGAGGGCCTCTCAGGCCTATGCAATTACAGCCATTGGCAAGCACTGAAAAATGACCCTGGGCTTTTATTGACACCCAGGGAAAAAACATTACTGCCAACTGCACAGGCAGAGTCCTGGAGGCCATAATTGCTCTCCTTCCCTCCTCTCTCCACAGCCAGCTAAACCAAACGCAAAGTCTCGGGGATGCGCTGTGATGTAGAAGGGGAACATGTCCTGCTCCCTGTAGTAGTGGGCAGCAGGCATGTGACAGCAGATTAGTGGGACAGTGGTACTGTTGGCCGAAAAGGGAGTCCCAGAGGACGCGAGGATGGTGGACAGGAAGCCAAATGGTACCTTTTTGAGCACACGGAAATGGTGGGGTCCAGATGACAAGGACAAGATGCTCACTTGGTGAGTAGCTAGACACATGTAATGCTCTGAACTAAACAATAGGCAGGGTTCTATGCTGTGAACACAGAGAGGATGTGACAATGGCATGTATTGAGGCCATCCAGGAACATGTATGTTCAGAGTAAAGAAGACTTCACCAGGGGCTGTGAGGTGGCCATGCTGGATGTCTCTGTCACCCCTGTCCCTTCCTTGTGAGGTTCACTAGCCCTGATGACATAGTCTACCTCCAGACTGTCCCCACTGCTTGTCCCCTCTCTCTCTCCAGGGCCTGCTGTCCGTGTCAGACTGTCTTCCACTTCAGTAAGGACAGCTGCTGGCCCTCTCTGATTGTGTGTCCAAACAGAGCCAGAATGAGCCTCTGACATTGCAAATCAGGTACTCCTGAACAATAAAAACAAAACAACCGAACATTTTCAAACCATTTGAAGGATTGTGTGTGTGTGTGTGTGTGTGTGTGAGAGAGAGAGAGAGAGAGAGAGAGAGAGAGTATGTGTATGTGTGTGTGTGTGTGAGAGAGAGTGTGAGTGTGTGTGAGTGTATGTGAGTGAGTGTGAGTATGTGTGTGAGATTGTGTGTGTGTGAGAGTGTGTGTGTATATGAGAGTGTGTGTGAGTGTGTGAGAGTGGGAGTGTGTGTGAGAGTGTGAGTGAGAGTGTGAGTGTGTGTGTGTTGAGTGTGTGTGTGAGAGTGAGTGTGTGTGAGTGTGTGTGAGTGTGTGTATGTGAGAGTGTGTGTGAGTGAGTGTGTATGAGTGAGTGTGTGTGTGAGTGAGTGTGTGAGTGTGTGTGTGTGAGAGTGAGTGTGTAGGAGTGTGAGTGAGTGTGTGAATGAGTGTGTGTATAAGTGTGTGTGAGTGTGTGAGTGTGAGTGTGTGTATAAGTGTGTGAGTGTGTGTGAGTGAGTGTGTGTATAAGTGTGTGAGTGTGTGTGAGTGAGTGTGTGTATAAGTGTGTGAGTGTGTGTGAGTGAGTGTGTGTATAAGTGTGTGAGTGTGTGTATAAGTGTGTGAGTGTGTGTGAGTGTGTGTATAAGTGTGTGAGTGTGTGTGAGTGTGTGTATAAGTGTGTGAGTGTGTGAGTGTGTGTATGTGAGAGTGTGTGTGAGTGAGTGTGTGTATATGAGTGTGTGTGTGTGTGTGTGTGTGTGTGTGTGTGTGTGTGTGTGTGTGTAGACAGAGGATAACTTTACGGAGTCTTTCCTTCTATCATGTGGGGGTTGAACTAAAGTCATCAGGCCTGGTGACAAGAACCTTTACTCTCTGAGCCATCTCACCATGTCTACTCTGGACAATGTAAAAATCACGATTCTTCTTTTTTAAAAAATATGTATTTATTTACTTGCTATGTATACACTGTTCTGCCTGCATGCCAAGAGGGCACCAGAACTCATTATAGATGGTGTGAGCCACCATGTGGTTGCTGGGAATTGAACTTAGGACCTCTGGAGGAGCAGCCAGTGCTCTTAACCTCTGAGCCATCTCTTCTTAGCTGGCTTGGCTAGCTCTAACAAAGTCTGTTTCTGCTGCCTCTTTGGCCTCCTCTATGCTCAGTTTCTATCCTCTCGCCCTTGAACACAGACACACTGCAGTTGGCTTGCTTCCTCAAATGTACAAACCAGCATCCTGCTCTCCAAAGTCTGCCCTCTACCCTCATCATCCTTTGATAGACTTTGGCTCTCAGCAGAAACAGTTCTTTTCCAAGAAAGCTTGAGCTGGGCAAGCAGCCTTCTTTGGGATGCTGCTGCCGCCCCATGGCCTCCGAACATTGAAACTCTTTAGCCATGGCACTAGGTACTCCCTCCCTCCAACTGCTGTACCTTGTGTCTATTCTCTGCCGCTTTTCCAGCTCCTCAAATAGTTCCCAGCACCCAGAAAGTGGTGGGGAAAATGTGCCAAATGAATACGCGAAAAAGTTCACTACTCAGAAGCCTGAGATTTATGGATGTGGAATCGCAACCTCTGCTAAACCCAGACAATTTCCTGGTCACACCCATGTTAGTGGCAGAGCAGGGAGGGTGTCCTAGCCTCTTGCCTCAGACTAGAGTTCTTCCCAGCAAGCCATGCTGTATTTGGATTCTCATCTGCTACATTCTCATCTGTGAAGGCAGATTAATTATTTAAATCCCTTGTGGAAGAGTCTGGGCCTTTTTGACCAGCTGAAGTATCCCCACCAGCTGAGGGGCTTGTCCCTGGCGGTGGACATTCCAGACTCACACCAGTGATTGCAAACTCAAGAACTCCTGAATGGCAGCATTAATCCTGAAGGGTCCCCGGAGGCTATTGTTGATGGGTAAAAGGGAGGGTTTGGAGGCAAGAAGAACCTGAGAATAAATACTCTTACTGTAATTGCTTAGCTGAATCATTTTGGGAAATTTAGTGGGCCTTTCTGTGCTTTATTTTTTTCCATCTATGAAACGGAGATGCTAAGAAAATATAGGATAATGTTTAAGTGCCAGGTACCATGTACCAGAGATTTTCTTTCATTTAATCTCTGAAAAATGTTCCCTTCTTGCCTTTATAGTACAGATTAGAAAAATGAAGGAAAAGAAAAAAGGAAGGGATAGGAAGTTTAGCACAATACCCAAAGTCACAGAGAGAAACTGGAGAGCTGTACTGGACGACCATCTGGGTCACTGGTGCCCACTGCGCTGGCTATATCCATTGCTTCCTGTGAAGCCTAGGCCAGAAGGAGACCCGTATCTGCCACCTTCTGTGAGTGCCACCTGCAGCCACGGCAGGTGGAGTGGTCGCAGGGTGTCCAGGTCTGGTTTCTAGCAGGTACTCAATAAATGGTAGCTTGTAGAGCCACACTACTCCAAAAGGAGGGTTTTATTTCTCAGCTTTTCAGTAGAAGAGATCTTCTGGAAGTTTAATCATTAGGCTTTGATTCATGTGAGACTTCGAAGAGTAGATTTCTCCTGTCCAAGAGTCCCTTCATCAGCTGGTCCCTAGGTGGTCAGTCAGCTGCAGAGAACAGATGTGCCAGGCCGACTGCTGGTCTTTTCTGCAGGCCTGGGCCTATGGGCAGACAAAACTAGGTAAAAATACCAATGCTGGTGCCCCTCTGGCCTTGGAGGAGTGACAGAGACCCTGGGGTGGGGTGGGGTCTGCTGTGCCTGAAGCCAGTCCCTGAATATCAAATAAGGACAGTACTCTGACATTTGTCCCCTGCCTCTCCTACGCTAACCATGCTCCGGAGAAGACATGACTACTGTCTCCTTCTCCCAAGAGAGAGCTGTCACCCCTCAAAGACACCCCTTTTTTTTTTTTTTTTTTTTTTTTTTTTTTTGCCTGTCTGAGGAAGGGAAGGTGCTGGTCATAATGTCTGACTTGACAATGTAATACCAAAATAGGGATCCATTAATATGGGAAGATAATGGTGGCTGCTTGGAGATGTGTGTGTGTGTGTGTGTGTGTGTGTGTGTGTGTGTGTGTGTGTTTCAGATTTATTTTTATTACATGAGTATGAGTATTTGCCTGCATGTATGTGTTTGTACCGTGTGCTTGCCTGGTACCTGTGAAGGCCATAAGAGGGTGTCAGATCACCCTAGAACTGGAGTTAAAGTTGATATGAGCCACCATGCGGTGTTGGGAACCGAACTCGGTTTCTCTGCAAGAATAGCAAGTGTCCTTAACCAGTGAGCTCGTTGAGTGGGTTTTGATGTTTTATGGTAGAGCGAAAGCATCCCAGACTCCTCCTCTTGAGGTCTGAATCCAGGTCCTTCTGAATAACAGTAATACCTACTTGGTAGACTTCCTTGATTCCATGAGACAAACTGCCTAATGTATTTGAAATGGTCCTGAGAGACGGTACTTGTTTACTGTCACTACCTATTATTACTATAACCTGTGCTCCCGGAACATCAATCCTCTCTCTGACTAGAGCTTGGCTGCATCTACTCTGCCACTTCTCATGGTAGAGAGGCCACATTCTTCTAAGGCCTCAGTACTGTTGCTAGAAAACACTGATGACTGGACGGTCCTTCTGTATGCAACAACTGAAGAGTATATACAGGAAGCCTACTAAAGTATCTACTAAAGGGAAGGCTATCCAACGCATACTAAGTGAAAAATATCCCCTTCAGGCTTTAAATATGATTTGTCCTGCTCTGTTTGAGGTATCTACTGACTGTCACAGATGCCGGCTTCTGTCTTGGGCTGATTTGCTTCCAAGGGTGTCTAGAGGCATTGTCCTCCCATGGTGGCATTTCAGACAGCTAGGTGGGCTGGAGGGAAGGGAGGAGGGCTTATGTGAAGCTGTTCCTGATAGCTGAGTCCCAGCTGCCTGCTAATTCATTCTCAGATAGGCCAGGTATTCGAGTTTGATTAAAGGAAATCACACTGACTTCAAAAACAAAACTCAGTTTAGAATATTTTGGGAATGAAATTCAGAATCCTGAACTGATGGGGATTGTCAAATCTGTCATTTAAAATTTTTCTTAAACTCTTACAAACTGCCCAAGCATCTTAACTATTTTGTGAGTGTGTGTGTCATGTGTGTCTGTAGTAATCTCTTTTAGGCTATTCCAGGAAACTGAGAGCTCTTATCATCCTGAGAGGGTGGGGCCAGCCTAGCTACCCTCCCCAGTCACTAGGGACTTGGGTCTTCTTCACACAATCACTAACCTGGGGGAGGGCTTGGGCTAGCATTCAGCACTCACTTTATTAACTTTAGGAGAAGGCTCATGTTATCTGTTAGCATGGCTTCTGTTGCCCCTGAGAACCTGCCGATCTGCTGCACTGCGTGACTAAACAAGGGGCCAGCTTGGTCATTCTTTCGTTACAACCTACACCAACCATACACGGAAGGCCTGCTTTACCGACAGACAGAGAAGGGGGTAGGACGCTCCTTCCAGTGCGGCCCTCCGCTGGTATTTCCCAGTCTATCCTTCTCAGCCTGGTTGCCTCCATGCCCTTAGCCCTCTGACAGCGCTAGAACAAAGGACTTGAGGAACTTTCCAGTTCATTCTGTTCCTCTGCAACCTGTCAACCTTGCTACACCTTCACTCCCTGTACCCTTGAGCAGCAGCTCCAGGAGAAGATTTGACCTTATACAGGTCTGTGCAGCATCAAAGAAGGCCTCTGGTGGGTGCTGTTGTCCCCACCACGTCCCTTTCCCCATGCCTCAGAATTGGTTTCCTGGTTCATTTACTACTGGGCAAGAACTCCCACAATGCCCCTGTAATTGTGGAGTACCTCAGAGATCCTTCAGATCTGAGAATACCAATTCCACATCCTGGGGCCAGACTGTTTTGTGAGCTGAGAGATCTTTTTGTTTGTTGCAGGGATGGCTCAAGCATCTAAAAATACATGAACAGACACACACATAAGCAGGTGCACACACCGGTTCATGTTTGTCAGCAAATGTGTTCACCCTGTCTTCCCACTCCGCCCGGTACTCCTCCTGTGTCTACCGGGTGCCAGGGTCAGCTTCTCACCGGGATACAGAAACAAACAGATACACAGAAAGCGATGCCCGAGTTTGGTGGCATCATCGTGCCCCTGACCTGAGCATGGAGCATTTGGCATCGCAGCTGATCACAAGAGACGCCGCCTCGAAACAGAAAGCCAGCCTCCCCCATTCACAGACAGGGGAGGCCACAGAGACCCGGCCACTGACCCGCTGGCCTCTCACTCACTGGTCTGATCACGTGCAGCTCCCAGGGGACCCCATTGTCTGCAGGGACAAGCCGGGGTTCATTTGGGAAAGCGTCCCTGGGAATGGAAAGGGAGATTTCAACCGTGGAGTTACACTTTTGTGTTAATACAACTGTGTTTTGTTTGGGGGGTTTTGTCTTTTTTCAAATAACACTACACAGAGAACCCTAAGAAAGTCTCCAGGCTGCAGCAGACAGACGCATCGTTTCTTTTTATTCTATCACTCAGTGGGGAAAGAGGAAAAAAAAAAAGAGGGAAGAAAGGAGAAAGAAGCCCCTTGAGCCCCCTCCCTGTCCTTCCCATCAGCCACGTGGGTTTGCACAATTAAACCTCAATAGCTCCTTCCTGGGCTTTGTGAGGCTGTGGCTGCCCCATAAGGAGGGTCCCTGTGGCATGCAGAGTGACTTGGCTCTCCACAGCAGTCTGGTGGGTCACACTGTCCCCTGCAGCTCCTTCCGGCAGCACCTAACCACACAGACTCCTTCCAGGTCTGAGTTGTTCCCAGCAGCAGGGGAGCTCCCCGCTGCTCTCCTCCCTCCCCACCCCCCCCACGACCTGGCAGGAAGTGACTTGGTCTCTGGCCATGAAAACCTGTCTGGCCATAAAGAATGCTGAGACAACCAATTGCCAGCTCTGCTTCCTTGCTTCTTTTTGTGATTACAATGAGTTCATGGCAAGTGTTCATTTGGTTTATAGCAGGGGCAGGGAATGTCTTTTTAATTATAGATGCATTTAAGAAATCCTACTTTTCAAATTACCTCTTGATAAAAATTGCAAGTGGACATCTTAAATCTAAAGTGTTGTATCTAGCAGAATCCAGATATGCAGGGGAGGGCGGGCTCCCCGTCTCCCCCCTTCAGTTTCCCCATTTTCTTCCTGTGCCCAGGACCCCCTTTAGGTACATATACTTAGATCCCTATCACTCATCAGCAACTCTCTCCAGAGAATTTGTCTAGTCCTACTACCTCCACAGCGTTCCTCCTCCCCCATCTTAATGTCCCTATCTCTCTGTCTCTGTCGTTTTTTTTGCCATGTTCTCTGTTGTGGTTGGTTTTGCCAGTTGGATTAACCTGCCCACTCATTCCCTGAGGCAGTGGTTCTCAGCCTCCCTAATGCTTCACCTTGTGGGGACCCACCCCCCAACCACAAAATTATTTTCATTGTCACTTCATAAATGTGATTTTGCCTCTGATATGAATTGTAATGGAATTTTCTGATGGTCTTGGTGACCCGCAGGTTGAGAACCACTGCCCCAAGGGAACTAATATCCCTCAGAGTGGTGTCTGAGATTCCTCTGGGTTCTCCTGTACCCGAGCCTAACATGGAGAGTCCCAAGGACAGGATTCAAGGTGACAGTCATTAGGCAGACTAAGCCTGGCTAGCTGCCACCCCATATTTACTAGGCTAGCTGGGGTAACTGGCAGGTTCCTCGGAGGCTCCTCCTGCAGTCTGCATTAACAAATGAGTCCCCTTAACTTTTGTTCTCAGTTGTGCATGTGCTGGGCAGGGGACAGGATGTGAGATACAGACCCTGAACCTGTGTGTCTCTGGACATGCCACTTTACTGCTGTCCCTGAGTGTCTGTGAGGATGGCTAGTCTGTGGAGAACACTGCCTAAAATTACAAATACAAGAGCGAGGCATTGTATTTGTGAGTAGCACACACTCACAATCCCCACCTTTGGGAGATGAGACAGGAAGATGATGAGCTTGAGGTCTTGTCTCAAAAAATGTAGATACAGAGCTGACTATGATGCACCTACCTTTAATCCCTGGGAGGTGGAGACAGGCAGATTACTGTGAGTTCCAGGTCAACCTGGTCTACATAGGGAGTTCTAGGCTAGCCAGGGCTACATAATCAAATCCTATAAAAAAAAATGTACCTATAAATGATAAACGATAGTGTTGAGGAGTGACCTAAGGCATTCTTGCCAATAGGTTGGAACTGGTTTGAAGATTGACAGAGTAAGATAATGGTAAACACACACACACACACACACACACACACACACACACAAGTGCATATATGTAAAACTACAGTCTGTCTGGTGTCATGGTCAGGGCACAGCTCTGTGAGAAGAGAAGAAACATCTGAGTGTGCAATTGACAGTTTCACTGGAGGAAGGAGGAAGCAAGCACAGTCAGTTTGGACGTGAAAGTCAAGCTGGACTTCACTAGCCATCTATGCAAGGGAATGGAGCCTTTGATTAGTTTTTTTTGGGTATTTATTTATTTATTTATTTATTTATTTATTTATTTATGTAGGCAGGGTTTTTCTCTGTAACAGCCCTAGTTGTCCTGGAACTCACTCTGTAGACCAGGCTGGCCTCAAACTCGCAGAGATCCACCTGCCTCTGCCTCCCTGAGTACTGGGATTAAAGGCATGCACAACTACCGCCCAGCTGAGCCTTTGAAGTTTTGAAGAAAGAAGTGAGGTGCTGAGTATTCTGTTGAGCATAGATTCCTAGCATGAGTCCTCACCTTAGGAGGGTGACCAGGACACAGAGTGTGGGGACTTAAGGCTGAGGCAGGCTGGACCTCCAGCTCCATGATAATACCAGGTGTGTCTTGGGTCCCCAGAGTGAAGTTTGTGGCTCCTGGCTGTCTCCATCCCTGGAAATATACATGTCCAAGATCCTGTGACTCTGCCTTGACTTCTCTCAGCTACTGTGTGTCAACAACAACCCCAAGATGTATGCTGTATGAGACCCTGGTGATGTAACTAGTGGGTTGCAATTTGTCAGTGGCAGGAACTGAGGTCCAGACAAGCTCAGTGACTTTGCAAATCCTTGCTGACACTGAGAGCTCCACTCCAGTGCAACCACAGTCTACTCCCAAGCTACTGCAGCCACCGTGCAACTTAATGCTATTTATTGCAGACTCTACTGCGTCCAAAAGTGGAAACAGTGCAGACCTCCCAGTCTTTGTCCATTTGGGGAGCCCTCTCTCTTCCTTCCAGAAGTCTCTGAATGCCAGGCTGCAGTGCTTACAGACATCTGCAGGACTCAGCTCATAGCCCACCAGAGCTCATTCGTGAGCCAGACCTGCCCCATGTGAACAGCTCTGTCACCAGCCAGCAGGAAAATGGGTACCGGATGCTAGCAAGCTGCCTTCACATTGAGCATAACCTGCACCCAGCCTACCAGCCGCCGCATCACTGACTCTTTCTGACCCTCTGTCTCTGAGGGACCAGGAAGAGTAGTCATCCTGACTCACTACTAAAGTTTCAGTCACTATGGCATCACAGAGCAGGCCTTGTTCTGCCATGAAAGTTCTGGTCTAGTTTTGTTTCAGACTTCAGGGACATCAGCACAGCCTTTGTGGCCAAAGAAACCTCGAGGACAATGGGACTGCCCTCCACAGTGCACTTGTTCCACGCTGGAGGAAAAGAGGGCTCCAAACCCAAGCTGTTCAGCATTTGTGGACATGGAAAGTTCCCTACAGGCTCCAGTCTGTGCTTAAGTCAGTAACGACTCTGAAGGGACTGCCCCAGGCTTTCCCTGTTGGGGTCGACACCAGCCATACATAACTGGGACAAGGTAAAGCTTGGATGCAGCTGAACTGCCTGTCACACGCAGGACCAAGAGTTTTCTATTGATAGAGTGGATGTCCTTTTTCTCCAGAGTTCTGACTTTTCTACCAAACAGGGTCTTCTGTGGGGAATGGGAAGGTGGAGGAAATGTATCACTTTACAGAGCATGTTCCTGAGCACAAGGGCTGCAGGAACCCCGCAATAACAGTTACCATTTGTAAGGCACGCATTTGTGTCCCAACCATTGTGCTTGTCTCTTTGCATGCATGACATCACCCTACATTCATTACAGTCTCTGAAGCACCACTATTACTGGATTGTGGGGTTTCAGAAGTGACTGGTCTAAGGTCACACAGTGTGTGTAAGGGAAATTTAAACGTAGAATTTAAATTCATGTCTGCGTGACATAGAATCCCATCTTTTTAATCGAAATATAAATGACATATTACACATTACATACATTTAAAGTGTTGATAAGTTTCAGGGCACGGGAAGCGTTGTTATGAAGATACATTTCAACCCCACAATTCCTTTGTACTCTTGTATTATCTTTTCACATTCAGGCACCCAGAGATCTGATCCCAATATGTGGTAGATTTCAGTTCCTAATATTTGTGGCCCCAAGGACTGTATAATATGTACTCTTTTTTATTGTCAAAACGTGTTCTTAGAGCTGGGGAGATGGATGGTTCAGTGGTTAAGAGTAGCAGCTGTTGTTCCTACAGAGGACCTGGGTTTGGTTCCTAACACCCACATGGCAGCTCACAACCATTGTAGCGTCAGTCCCAGGGGTATCTGTTACCCTCTTCTGGCCTCCATTAGTACTGCACATCTGGTACACATACACACACGCAGGCAAAATAAAAATAAAACAAATCTTTAAAAAAAAATAAAACCCTAGTTCTTTATTCATATTTATGTTTTTTTTTTTTTTTGTTTTTCCACAAGTGATTGCTTATGTTGCATTTTGCTTTGTTTTTAGAAGGCACAAGCCACTTGGTATTCTACTCCCCAGATGACAATTATTCTCCACTCTTAGAATTCCTTATCCCTTGTCACTTCGTTTTGTCATGACATGTCAAAAATGATGTTCTTGTAAAAGCATTAATACTTACTGGAATTCAAGACTATATAAGCAGTCCCAAACTTGGTAGGAAGAGGCAGGTAAGACCAGCTGGAGGGTAGATACATTATAATATCCTGGACCTAGGTATAGTTTATGCATGTGTAAATGGTGACATTGACCCAACCTAACAATGAAAGTAATGTGAATTGATTTTCTGCAGTAGGACTCTCCACAGGACAGTGAGAGGTGGGGAGGAAGTATATGACATTTATGAATTAAACACCCAGCTAACTGCTCTCCTTAGAATAGCTTTCTTCTCAGAAAACAAAAGATCACGGTTTTAAAAATAATTTTTCACTTACAAAGATTCAAGTACTGACACATCAGTGTTTCTGGTTCCGGACAAAGGCAACCAACTGATGATAACATAAGTCTGTCCTCTTGGAGGTCATGTTAGTATACATCTTTAATTTCAATATTTAGGAGTCAGAGGCAGGCAGATCTTTATAGTTAGAAGGTCCCAGGACAGTCAGCGCTAAACCCTGTCTCAAAACAAAACAAGACAAAACAAAACAAACAAAAATAAAATAAGTGAATAAATAAAACTGCATAAAATATGGTTTGTTTTCTTACCCAGTCATTTTGAGACTCATCCATGCTGTGGGCATCACTGGTCCCTTATTAAAGACTGCCTGCTGGTACTCAAGAATGAGGATAGAAAAGAAATCACCATGTGTTTCTTGCTTCTTCTCTTGGTACACATTTGGGTTCTGCCAATTATGGCTGCTACAAGTGAAGTTGCTATGAGCACTGGGTATAAATCTCCTCACAGATGCATGCCTTTGTTTCTCATGGGTAGACACATAGGAATAGGATGGCTGAATCATACCATTGTTGTCCAAAATGGTTATGTCATTTTACTTTCTACCAGCAATGCCTGAAGAATCCCATTGCCCCACATGCTTGAGGACATCCGTCTGGTCAGCTTCATCCCAACCACCCTGAATGTGAACAGTAGAGTGAAAGGTTTCCATACCCTGATATTAGCCTCTCCACTGACACAGTAATCCAAGTCAAGCTGAATTAAAAGTCCAGGTTTAATGAACAAAGCACCCCTGGATGATTGTGGGGGAAGAAAGCAGGAGAGAAATCACACCGTGGGTTTAGAGGCCAGGTCTTAAATACCCTGTAGGTGTGGTCTTAGCAGCCACCGCCTGGCCAGCCTTTTCAAAAGGAGGGAGATAGATAGGGGACTGAGGTGGAGTTTCCACCTAAACATAGAGTAGCTCAGCTTTCTGGCTTTTATTCATGACTGTGCATCTTCCTTAAATTTTTGTTCAGATCCATTACTCATGTTTTTAATTGGATAGTTTGATTTTATATAAACAGATTTTTAGAAATAATTATACTATATCCCAGATATTATACTGCCTTGAGATTTCATATTCCAAACAACATTGTCTAATTCTATCTTCATTTTTTAAAAAATTTTATGTGTATAGATGTTTTGCCTGTATACGTGTCTGTGAACCATGGGTGTGCAGTTCCAGTTGAGGCCAAAGATAACATCAGATCCCATGGGATCGGAGTTATAGATGTTCATGAGCCATCATGTGGGCACTAGGAACTGAACCTGAGTCCTCTGAAAAAGCAGCCAGTGTTCCTAACCTCTGAGCCATCTTTCCCGCCTCATATTCTTTTCCTTTAAATTCAATCTTGCTTACTTTTTCAGGACAAGAGCAAAACAGAATCAGGTTCTTTGCCAGAATAACATGAATGGCCTCTAGCCTGGCTTCTGATGACGTCCTTATACCCTCTGAAACCTTAAGAACACAGTCCTTACTTTCTGCATTTCTAACCATGTTCCATTTCTGAATCCCACTAGGAAGGCCAACTGATGTTTGCAAGTCCAAACTCTTCAACATTACCCATGCCACAACCAGAAGGTTTCTCAGAACAATCACCACACTCCTGGAACAGATCTTGTGTTGTAATTACATTTCTTATGGTTGTAACTGAATTATCTGGCAAGGAACAACTTCAGGGAATGAGGGGCTTATCCTGGTTCATGATTCTTTGAAGATAGAGTTGATCATGGTGGGGAAGGCACAGTGGCAGGAGCACAAGGCAGTTAGCTGGTCTTATTGTGTCCATAGTCCAGAAGCAGATGCAAGTGAATGCTCAAGCTCTCCAGACCATCTTCTTTCCTACTTTCATTCATTTTGTGACCTTAGTGTCTGCTTGGGTATTGTGCTAACGATGCTTCAAAACAGGCACGATGGTTGATCTGATGGTTCAAGTATTTACTAACTGACTAACAAGATAGGGAATGGAGTGTGCATATTCTGGGCAAAACAATAATTTATTGCACTGTTGACTTGTAGCCAGACAGCAAGCAATCTCACCATACTACTTATGTACAAGAGCATGTAAGTTAAAACTTAAGGCTTAAAGTAAACCTTTTGGAGTTTTCTATTCATTACTATTAGAGCCAGTTCACTGAGGCCTGTAGTGAAATGTGCAGTGCAGTTCAATTGCTTTAGCAAAAAAACAAAACAAAAACAAAAACAAATAAACAAACAAACAAAAAAACCAAAAAAAAAAAGAAAAGAAAAAAACAAAGCTACACACTGAATTGCCTTCACATTTTTTTTTTGTCAAAAAAATCAAGTATCCATGTATCCATGGGTCCACTTGTATGTCAAATCACCATTTATTATGTTATCTTTATAGTAAGCCCTGATGTCAAGTAGTATTGGTCTTGTCTTTTTATGATAGTTTGAGTTTCTATGTCTTTTGTATTGCCTTGTGAATTTTAGACTCAGTCTGTCAATTTCTTCTTACAAACATCCGAGGGCCGGATATAAAGCCTGGTTAGCAGTGTGCTTGCCTGACACATACACATCCCTGGATTTGACTCACATCACCACATAAACTACATCAGTATATACCTGTAATCCCAGCATTTAGGAGAAAGAGGCAAGAGGATCAGAAATGTAGTGTACCATCAGCTAAATACAGAGCCAAGCCTAGTCTGTCATGCAGAGACCCTGTTTAAATATACACCACCCCCTCCAAACACACCTGCGGATAGTGAGCCCAATATTTTCAATTACATTTCACATGCTATCATATTTAATCCTTGCCACAAATCTAAGATTTAGTCATTCTTATCCTTTTGTTGTTGCTGTTAAGATGAACAAATTGAGTCTCATACAGGTTCTAGAATCTCATTAATGACAATAAAATTTGAATCAAAGTCAGCTGTAATTTGTGCTGCCAACCACTGATGGGAGATGTGATTCTGTATATATGTTTCTCATACTGGTTAATAAAGCTCTGTGGCCAATAAGATAACAAGATAGGCGGGGCTAGGAGACCAGGAGGAGGAGAGAGGAAGTAGTAGGAGTCGAGATGTAGCCCGGGAGGAAGGAGGACGCCAGCCTCGGCTCCCGGATAAGATGACCACGTAGAAATACTTAGATAAGTAGAAATGGGTTAATAATTAAGGCAGAGCTAGCCCATAAACAATAATGGTAACTGGCCAACAGGATTGTATCAAATACAGAGTCTCTGAGTGTTATTTGGGGCACACGTGGTTTTGGGACCATGGCGGCAGGTCCGGGAGGCCGGCTGGGAGAAACATGCTGTAACATAATGGTGTCAGAAGTGGGATTGAGAACTTTTACTTAAAATTTAACAAATGCTTAAAAAATAGTTTTTAGAAACAAGGGAACAGAGACTAGCGAGACTTCTTAGTAGCAGCATTTTCTCGGTTAGATTTGTTTTGCTGTAGACAGAGAGTTGCGCGGCTCCTTTAAGGGAGGTTTCCAAAATTAGCATAAGCGGCAAAAAAGCCGCCTTGCTTTTAAAGAGCTCTGCTAACAATTCATTGGTGTGTACAAGAGCTGCAATGAAGGTTTAAACTGTGTTTTAAAAAATATGCTGGCTTGGGAGAGAAAAAGAAACAGGATACTATGGTTTAAAAAAGAAAAAAGGAATTAAACGGATGGCTATGGTGGCGCACACCATTAATCCCAGCACTCGGGAGACAGATGCAAGCAGATCTCTGTGATTTCAAAGTAAACCTGGTATAGAGAATAAATTCCAGGACAGATAAAAGTTACACAGAGAAACCCTGTCTCAAAATATGTAAAAATAGAAGTAGAATAAATAGAATGATAAAAAAGCCACATAAAGATGGAAAACACAGAGAAATTTTGGATACTATAATTTAAAGACACTTCTGTTGTCTTTAAATTATTTGATTGCTGAGAAAATAACTACTGATAAAAGAAATGCTGCTGGATTAATTCAATTCATATATTTTAAAAATGCTTTGACTCCAAAATTTAAGCCTAAGGACAAGTTACTGGGGAAAAGAATTTCTATTTTTGTTTCCACAGAAAATGAAAAGCTATGGATTCTTTCCAGACTTATATGGTTTGATCAAGCCAGACCCCCTGAAACAGTAACCCAGATGATCCAACATTCAAAGCAGTTGAGACAAAGCCTTGCAGACTACAGCCAAGATTTCTGCATCTTCTTTGGACCCCCATGACAGCGCCCTCTACCAGCAGGAAGTAGTTTGGAAAGAACGATGCCCAAATTCCCAAATATTGTTTATAAATGTTTGTTTTCATTTAAATGGGCTTGGTTATAAATGGCTATAACCAGAAGCAATCTTTTTAAAGGTAAAAAGGGAATTATGGTATAGATATGAATACTTTGCTTTGGAATGGATTTTCTTTTATTGATACAATTTAAGGTCAATTTTGTGATATGTATATTTCTCCTCTTGTTTAGGTATTGTCTTTACATAGCTCATTTAGAAATGTAATGTATAATTTAATACAGATTATAGAGAGTTACCTATGATAATTAAAACTTGGAGTTAAGTTAGTTAGGATTTCTAGATATGCAGAGATGTATTTGAGATGAATAGGCATTCTTCAAACCTTTCAAAGACCTACAGAATATGGCATTTAAAATGGTTTAGGGTTTTTCTTGACAGTGAGGCAAAACTGCTCCTGGTAACACCACCTGTATCAGAAAGAAAGATGGATATTGAAGAAACTCGTTACAAAGTTTGCTTCTAATATGGCAAGACTAGCCATTTGGGCAAGGTACTGCTCTTCTGGACTGTTTGACTTTGTGTTGTGGAAACTGGACATGCAGGACCCACAGAAAGGTGACTGCTGATGCAGGATGGACATTGCTACAGGATTCCTGCTTCATGGAAGAGGCTGCCAGACAGCCAGACAGCCTACAGGACACAGAGAAAAGTTTCCTGCCTTGTTGAGGAGTCTGGACACACACTATGGCCTATGGGCTGAAGATGGAACTTGACAGAAGAACTTCGGGTGACTGACCAGGCAATGAGTTGTCTCTGTCATTTCTAGAGTTTATGTATTATCCTTCTGTGGTCTTTGAAGGAGTTGAAGACAGATAGTTATAGTTATAGTTTCCCTTAGTTAGGATTAAAGATAAGTTACATATAGGACTTTAGACTGACAAAGATAGGATAGATGATATTTTCTTTAAATCTTACAAAATGTTAATGGACTAAATATTGTTAACTGTGATTCTTATTTGATAACTGTTATATGATATATTTTGCTATGTTAAGGTTAAACCCCTTCTTTTACTTTAGACAGAAAAGAGGAGATGATGGGAGATGGTATTCTGTATATATGTTTCTCATACTGGTTAATAAAGCACTGTGGCCAATGAGATAGCAAGATAGGTGGGGCTAGGAGACCAGGAGGAGGAAAGAGGAAGGAGAAGGAGGAGTCGAGATGTAGCCCTGGAAGAAGCAGGACACCTGCCACGGCTCCGGGATAAGATGACCACATGGAAATACTTAGATAAGTAGAAATGGGTTAATGGCAGAGCTAGCCCATAAACAATAATGGTAATTGGCCAACAGGATACAGGATACAGGATACAGAGTCTCTGAGTGTTAATTGGGGCTGGCGCAGCAGAGGGCCCACGTGGCGGCAGGACCGAGAGGCCGGCGGGGAGACCTGCTGTAACAAACCGCCACAATGTAGTACTTGAAAGATTTGGCTGGGTCATACAGTGTTCCTGTAATACAGCCCTTTACCTGCTTCTCTCCATATGCCAGGCAACTAGAGTCCACAGACAATACTAAGACCCTCTAGAGTCCACAGACAGTACCAGGGTCCTTTTCAGCTTCTGTATTGCCTCCTGTGGTCCCCCCCCCTTTTTTTTTTAAGATTTATCTATTTATTGTGTACACAGTGTTCTGCCTGCATGTATGCTTGCACACCAGCAGAGGAGGGCACCAACTCTCATTATGGATGGTTGTGAGCCACCATGTGGTTGCTGGGAATTGAACTCAGAACCTCTGGAAGAGCAGTCAGTGCTCTTAACCTCTGAGCCATTTCTCCAGCCCAATCTGCTGTGGCCCTTCTTACATAGATGTCTTTTTTATATTTCTTCCTGAAATGCCTCTACTCCTCGCTTGTAGACTGATCTCAAGTGTCACCTCATCCATGATGCCCTCTCTAATGACCTGAGTGGCATGTGTAGGTTCTCTGCTCTCTATCCAGAGTTATCATCATAGATCTGACATGAGAAATGCTCCATGAAATTAACAGCAGATTAATTCAGGGATTTTGATGATATAGAAACAGATGCATAAAATGAAACCCAAAGAATGGAAAAGTCAGGGAGAAAAAAAATAATCCATGGGACAAATTCAGCTGGCTCAGATATGTGTTACTGGGGACACATATTGAGGACATAATGAGTGAAGTTTTTCCTAAGTTTGACAAAATTACAGCCCCAGAACCAAAAATGTTAACAAACTCTCAAGAAAAAGAAATACCAGGAAAAGTGCAGCAAGGCACGACTTAACCAAGTGGTTTAAACTCGTTTATTATTGCTTTTTGTGTATAGGTGCTATGGGTGATCTGCCAAAGGCTTGTCCAGTAGAAACTTGGTTTCCAGTGCGGTACACTGAGAGCTGGGGATCTCTAAGAGACAATCAGATCACGGAGTGGCACTCTGGGAAGGAGTTAACATCGCTTTCACAGGTTAGTTCCTGCAAAGGGCAGGGGGCTGTAAAAGAGTGATTGACCCCGACCCTTCCCTTCTCTCTTGAGTTGTCTGTACATGTACCCCTACTACATGCAACCAATTCTCTGTTTCTGGGCCATGTTGTGATGCAAACATGGGGCCCCTCACTAGAAGCTGCTGTGGCCTATTTTTTTTTAAGCTTATTTGCAGCCAAATAACTATCTTTCTTAAAGCAGCTAACATCAGGTATTTTTTTATAGGAAAACAAAAACAGTCAGAGATTCTATGTCAAAAGTGATGTTCTTTTTCTAAGAAGCTAGAGAAGGAAAGATGCATAAAGAACAGCACAACACAGCCAGGCAGGGTGGCACATGCCTTTTATCTCAGCTCTAGGGAGGCAGAGGCAGGTGGAGCTCTGTGAATTCAAGGCCAGCCTGGTCTATAGAGAGAGTTCCAGGACAGCCAGGGCTACACAGATAAACCTGGTCTCAAAAAAACCAAAACTAAAGTAAAACAACCCCCCAAAACTAAACTAAAACAAACAAATAAACAAAAAGGGCAGGAAAGACAATAAAAAATAAACCAAGCAAGGAAAAATCCAGACATAACATAGCAATAATCACACTAAATGGAAATGGTCTGAATTCATAAATTCAAAGCAAATACAGTTTATAATTACATTTTTTGTGTATGGGTGCTTTGTCTGTGTACCACATGCATTCAGTGAGAGGTCAGAGAAGCATAACCAAGTTAAAGGAACTGGAGTTACAGATGGTTGTGAGCTGCCACGGGGGTGCTGAGAACTGAACCTGGGTCCTCTGGAAGAACAACCAGTGTTCATAACTGCTGAGCCATCTCTCCAGCCCTGTAGTAGAATTCTTAAAAATCAGTTAAAAATAGTAGTTATTATTATAATACTTATACTACTACTAATTTTTATTAACTACTGGGAGGGGGCATGAGTGTGCCATGGCATGTATGTGGAGGTCAGAGAGCAATGTTTGAGAGTTGGTCCTAGGCATACACTTTGCTGAGGCTGTCTCTCTTGTTTCTGCCACAGTACAGAATACTCCAGGCTAGGCTAGCTAGCCCACAATCTTCCAGGAGACTCCCCTGCCCCTGCCTCCCATGTCTCTGTAGGATTTGAGCTTACAGACATAATGCCAGTGTGTCTGACTTTTTATGTGGATTCTGAGGGTTGAGCTCAGGTTGTCCGGTTTGCACAAGTTTTTTTTTGTTGTTGTTGTTTTTGTTTTTTTTTTGTTTTGTTTTGTTTTGTTTTACCAGCTGAGCCTTTTTGGTGGCTTAATATATAGTAGAGTTTTAACAACTGAGTAAACATATGTGGGGCTATGGTGGCTATTGTGGTAATTTTTTGCATAACTTTGAAAGTATATACTTAGTTTATAAAATGATCATTGTTATCTTTTTAAATGCAATACATACTGTGTAAAATTTCTTACTCTCTTGTTTCTTTTTCTTTCTTTAAATATGTATTTATTTAGTACACAGTGTTCTGCCTACATGCATGCCTGCAGGCCAGAAGAAGGCACCGGATCTCATTATATATGGTTATGAGCTACCATGTGGTTGCTAGGATCCCTGGAAGAGCAGGAAATGCTCTTACCCTCTAAGTCATCTCTCCAGTCCACCTTGTCTTTTCTTAAAATCTCATAAACCTGAACTCTAGCAGAGGCAAGAGACCTGAACTCCCATCCTTTCCACCACATACTTGACATGACCTGTTTGAGCCTGTTTCATGTTGGGGAGAAGAGTGAGGGAGCTATGTGTGTGTATGAGAGCATGTTCACGTATGTGCACCTTACTGTATGTGCAGTGTGCATACAAAGGCCAGAGGTCAACTTCAGGTGCTGTTTCTTAGGTACACTCTACTGTTTTACTTGTTTGTGGTTTTTTTTTTTTTTTTTTTTTTTTTTTTGAGACTGGGTTTTTCACCGGCATGCATGTTGTCAAATTATCTAAGCTGGCCAGTCAACAAGCCCCAGAGATTCTCTCGTCTTCACCTCAGTGCTGAGATTATAAGTTTGTCTCACAACACCTGGCTTTTAATGTGGGTTCTGGGTACCAACTTGACATCCCCATGCTTTCATGGTGTCCAACTTTTTCTGTCAGTATGATAAAACACTGACCAAAACCAATTTGAAGGAAGGAATGATTTATTTGGCTTACACATCCATGTCATATCCTATCACTGAAGGATGTCAAGGCAGGAACTCAAGCAGGAACCCAGAGGCAGGAACTGAAGTAGAGTGTGGAGAAACGGCTGCCTACTGGCTTGCTCAGCTTACTCTCTTTTATAACCCAGGGCCATCTGTGTCCAGGGGTGGCACCACCCACAGTATCAGTCTAGTATCTGCCTCTTCATCTCCAAAACAATTTTTTTCTTCATCCTATGGCAAAAAAATGATGCAGCCATGGTTTTTAGTACAGGTTTTAAGAGCAACTTCACACAAAATTTAGATTTCAACACATCTCCTATCCCTGTTGCCTCTTTAGGTGTTGTTAAAGTTTGCATGGGAACACCATGTACATGTGTGCGTGTGTGTGCATGTGTGTTATTACCTATTGTCTGGATGCTCTGAGGCTAATCTATTCACTCACTAAGGAACATTTTAGTTGACAACAAGTTTGGGCAATTATTATGAATAAAGCTCCTTTAAATACCTCTGTTGAGATTTTTGTGTAGACGCAAATTATCATAGCCGTCTCATGTGATATATGTACTTACTTTCATCAGAGCTTCAGAGGGGCTGTGCTATTTCTCTAAGAAGCAGTGTTGAGTTGGAACCCTGTTGGTCCATCCTTGATGGCATTTAGTCTTTAATGAAGCACATAAAACCTGATATATATTCTCCATGAACTTTTCCTGAAATTCGGATGGCAGTGCATCATTTTCAAATCTTTTGTCATTTTTCCCCCGATTGTCTATACTTTTGCATAGCTCTCTAGCATCCCACCTTCTTCTAACCTTGAAGTTGGCCTGAGGCTGGCATGGGCCAGTGAGATTAAGGAGGGGGTTTCCACTCAGAATATTTTCCACAAGAGTTCTCTCTCCCTCTGCTTTTTGTTCTTGTTCCTCACTGGCTGTTCTTCAACTCTTTCCTTCTTAATTTCTTCCAGGTCTGCAAGAAAAGCCTCCGCATCACCATCTGCTCTTCAAAACCCCCACCTCCCTCATTTGGCAGGATTGCTAGCATCAAGGTTGGCTGCAGGAATCTGTCTAAGTGGGGCCTCTGTGATGCTGAAGAGGAAATAGTATGTTCTTGGGTTGGACAGTTCCTGTTTGTTCCCCCTCACAGCACTTATCTCTCTCTTCTAATTCCCTCCTGAAGTCATGGTTTCAAACCTCTTCCAGGGCATCCTGTGTAGGTTGCTTGTATTTTATCTTTGTATGAGAGGGAAAGTCTCTACTTGAATACTGTTTTGAGAGCTGTCTCAAATTCCCTTCTTCTTTTCCTCTCCCACCTCTTGCAGGTTCAAAAGTTGGCCTGGCTGCTGGTGTCTTTTATTTCTAGTGGGGAATCTTACATAGCACCTTCAGAGCCTCATCCACACACCATTACTACTCTTAGTATCTCATTGCTTTTAACTTGCAGTTGACACTAAGGGCCAAATCATTTTGTAAAACTCCTCCCTTGGCTGAATGGTCACTGATGGGAGATGTCATTCTGTAAATATGTTTCTCTTATTGGTTAATGAATAAAGCACTGTTGGCCAATAGGTAAGTAAGATAGGAGGGACTAGGAGACAAGGAGGCTTCAGGGAGAGGTAGGGAGAGATTCAACATGTAGGACCAAGAGTGCAGAGGTCCCGACCCTCTCTCCAGTAAGCCAAGACCACGTGGAAATACTTAGATTAATAGAAATGGGTTAATATTTAAGACAGAGCTAGCCAATAAGTAATGCTAGTAACAGGCCGACAGCTTTTTATCTAATCCAGCATCTCTGTGTGTTATTTGGGGCTGAGGTGGTTGTGGGACCAGGCTGGCAGGAAAACTACTTGTAACAGGTCACAATTCCAGTAACTGCAATAATTTGTTTTCTAGGGGTAGAGTAACTTGTTTCTCTAGATTCTCCACTGCCTGCCCCAGGGACCCCAGTGATGGTCTCCAGGAGAGATGTTTATGGATCACCCAGCATTCTTGAACTGACTCGTTAGTCACCCTGGCAATGGCCAACTGTGGGCCACAGAAGGAAACTTTTTATCTATCTTCTCCACCGTAGCTGGTAGGAGGATGACCCTGGCTGGTAAGAGCTTGTCTGGCTCCAGTTCTTACAGAGACCCTTTCTGCAAGTTGTCTCCCCAACAAAGGCTTCTGCCAACAGCAAGCTGATCATTCATTCCTTTGTCTATTTTCCCTCTCATGAACATCTTAGCAGTTCTCTCGTGGCACATGATGTGGAAACATGACTTTATGTGCCAATGTGCCATCTGCCTGTCGTATTTGCTGAGGTCTTCCCAGTCCTCTGTGGGTCCCTAGCTGCATACCTGCAGAACCTCATGTACAGTGTTCTCAACCTTCCTACTGCTGTGATGCTTTAATATAATTCCTTAGGTTGTGGTGACTCCCAACCAGAAAAATATTTCGTTGCTACTTCATAGCTGTCATCTTGCTACTGTTATGAATGATAATGTAAATATCTGTGCTTTCTGATGGTCTTAGGCAATTTCCCCGACAAAGGATTGAGACCCACAGGTTGAGAGCCACTGCCCTGGTGACTAGGTCTGTGGCTTTGTAGCTTCATGGTTGGGAAGGAAGTGAATCAAAGGCCTCGGCACAAAGTAATTAATGAATTTTTCCATGATTAAAGGCTATTTGTCCTCTGGGGCCACATGTGGAAGCCTGCAGTGGGGACAAGCTTGGCTCTCCATCCCTAGTGGGTGTAGCCTCGTGGCCTTCTGGCATTTGAGGACCAGAACCAGAGTGGAAGCTCGGGGAGAGGCTCTGGGTCTCATGTGTGGCAAATCTGAAGGGAATGCCTGAGACCTCCAAGTGCAGAGCAGTTGTGTCTGCAGTCTCAGCATCTCCAAACCAGTTTCCGAGCTAAAGCCACAGCAGCACAGTCAAAGGCAAAGCTGAAGTGTGCAGTGGAGACCATGATCATAGAGCATGGGGTGGCTGTTATTCCAGCAGCCCGTGGTATTAAGGGGATACAGGGGAAATTAGAGGTGGAAGATTCTGGTGAGATAGATAGATAGATAGATGATAGATAGATAGATAGATAGATGATAGGTAGATAAATAGATGATAGGTAGATAGATGATAGATAGATAGATAGATAGATAGGTAGATGGTAGGTAGGTAGATAGATAGATAGATGATAGATAGATAGATAGATAGATAGATAGATAGATAGATAGTAGGTAGATAGATAGGTAGGTAGATAGATGAGAGGTAGATAGCTAATAGATAGATAAGTTAGATAGATAGATAGATAGATAGATAGATAGATAGATAGATAATAGAGTGTTCCTGGCAGGGAGAGATCATTTTTGTTCCTTGACAAAAGCCATCAAGTCCTTAGTTTATTATGTTGCTGATGATAGAACTCAGGCCTCATGCACACTAGACAAGTCCCATACTGAGCCAATAAGTCCTTTAAGCACCTTCTAAGTTGGGTATGGTGATGAGGCAGCTTGCCTTAGATACTCTGCATAACCTTAAACAACTACCTTCCCTTGGAGGCTGCTCTAGCCTACACACACACACACACACACACACACACACACACACACACTGTAAGGAGGCTGAACCCCTGGCTGTGCCTACTGTTGTCAGCTGTTCCCCTCTCCTGCCACTACTAAAGCATAGAACAGGCAAAGGAGAAGGCAATAGAGCTCAGAAGGACTTTCCTCTCAAATTTTGCTTGAGACACTTTTAACTAGAGTCAGCACTGACACCATCAGATTCCCTCCCACGATGAGGATGTCTCATGTTTTCTACAGATGGAAAGTAGTATGGAGGGAAGAGGTGGGACATGATGAGAAAGATGGCAGTCATCTTTTCAACATGACTCCTGAGGCTGTGTGTGCACGTGTCAACATGGACTCAGACACAATCCTATGTGGTCAGGTCCCTCTGCATCTCTCATACTGAAAATGGGATAAAGGAATCAGCCATTGTTATATGCTGGCCCTGGATGGAGCAGGAAGATAAGTTCTGCCCTTTTTCAGAGTGGGCTGTTGTAGCCAAAGATCAGAGGGGGCTGAATTACATAGGCATCTGCCTGGCTGTGTAGCAAACATGCCCTGTTTCCTTCCAACACCAAGATTTGGGGAAAAATACCCAAATCTTGGGGCTTAATCAGAAACAACTCTACATTATTCCTGACAATAGCCATCCTTGCTAGAGATAAAACAGTTGTACAATGGGCCTGTGGGATGCTGGGGAATCACTCATGTCCTGGGGCTGGGGGGGGGGCTCAGTGGTCATGGGTATGGTAGTTTGCCAAGAATTGCCAGATTGTGCTAATGGCTCATGTACATTACATTTTAATAATAACAATAATAAAAAAACCATTAAAAATGAACCAGAGATAGGAAAAGATTCATGTGGTTTGGCCACTTTGCAGCAGTTCACCCCCCCCCCATGGGGCATATGCTTCCAACAGCCCCAGCTGTAACCATGGAGGGGAGAATGTTCGAGGGTCGACTGCTGGCATGTATTGGCAGAGCAAACACACGGGCTTCCTCACACACCATCCCCTCTATGTACACAGGGTGTTAGGCCAGCCTCTGTGAACCACACTTCATGGTAACAAAGACAACAATGCCACCATCTCATAGTTGTCAACAGCATGGCAGCACTCGAGTCTTTGGCCCAATATTTACGCAGCCAGAGAAGGCATGTCTACTTTGCAATATTGACTTAGATTCATTACTCTCCAAAAGGGGGGGAGGAGTCAATGCCCAGTCCTGCTCCTCATGTACTGTGGCCTTTGGGGTCTCCAGTCCCAACGATTTGGCTTCATAGCTGTTGCCTGGTTATCTTGCCTATAGCTGCCTGGGGGTCAGGAACTTCCTCATTGCTGCTGAAGTTGCCTGGAGTCCTCAGTAGTTTAACTTGCAGAAGAGCTCTGGGAAAACTGAAGCATGTCTACATTCTTGTAGTTCCCAGGAAATCGCCATCAGTAAGTTCTCCTTCATGACAGCACACACACACACACACACACACACACACACACACACACACACACACACACACACACACACAGGGTTTCTTTTTCATAAATGGCAGGCATGCTAGCCTCCAGTTGGTTTTCACATTTCCCCATTGTTTCTGAGTGAGACACTCAGCCATTGACAAGTACAACAGCTTTCCACAAACTCTGTTGTCAAGGGAAGTGGCTGTGCCCCTTTGTAAGCTCCAGGGTCCTCAGCCCCAGCCTCGACCTGTGACCCCCTCTTCATCAGCTGGAGAAAGTGAGGGGCCCCGGCCTGCATCAGCTGGACAAATGAGGGCCTGCACACACTGTCTTGCAGCTCTGTCTTTGGTGAGGGGCTGACCCCTCGCTGCAGGTGCTGTATCCTCAGGGCATCTTTGGTCGTCCAGTCAGGTGGCAAGGAGCTGCCACATGCTCGCTCTACTGGTGTTTCTCTTTGCCCTCTTTCATCAAAAGAGCTTTGAGGAGACGCTGTGCCCTGCCCTCTCCCTGCCTCCGGGGGCCCACACAGTCAGTAAGCCCTCCATAACCATTAATTTAGCCAATTTCCTGGGCCACACCATCCCCCAGGGACCCCACTTTGGTGGGCAGCACTGGAACAAGACCCCCTGCTGTTTCCATTCCCGTTTAATTACATAGGGACAAGCTTCCTTGGGCTGACTTTGGGAGGCAAGCCCCGGGCCGGCCTGGCTGCCCTCCACCAAACAATGCACACATGTTCCGGAGAATTCCCTCCTCTCCTAATCCGGGCTGGGAAGAAAGGGGCTTTTCTTCTTGTCGTCAAAGGGGATCTTCGATGCTAAG